>JARBWK010000006.1:100813221-101080721 GCA_030556195.1 Anolis apletophallus | reverse complement strand
GGCCTTCTATCCACCTCCTCCCGTCACGTCATCGGCCTGCCCCTCTCTTCCCTTCACTGAAGGAAAGAGGGGCGGGCTGGGCCCGGGCTTCTCTCCGCCTCCTCCCCGTCGGGTCATTGGCCGGCCCGCCCCTCTCTTCCCTTCACCGAAGGAAAGGCGCGGGCCTGGTGACGCCGGGTGGAGGGCGGCAGAGAGAAAGCCCGGGCTTTCTATCCACCTCCTCCTCCACCCGGCGTGTCACCAGGCCCGCGCCTCTTTCCTTCGGTGAAGGAAAGAGAGGGGCGGGCCGACGAAGCGACGGGAGGAGGTGGAGAGAAGGCCCAGGCTTTCTCTCCGCCTCCTCCCGTCGCGTCACCGGGCCCGTCCCACTTTCCGTCAGTGAAGGGAAGAGAGGGGCGGGCCGATGACGTGACGGGAGGAGGAGGAGGAGGCGGAGATAAAGCCCGGGCCTTCTCTCCACCTCCTCCTCCTCCCGTCACGTCATCGGCCCGCCCCTTTCCTTCAGTGAAAGGAAGAGGGGTGGGCCCGGTGACATGACGAGAGGAGGGGGCGGCGGGCCTTCTCTCTGCCTCCTCCTCCCTCTCAGCGTCAGCCCCGCCCCTCTTTCCTAGGGCCTATGGCTGCTGGCGCTCCGCGCGCATGCGCAGGAGCGCCAAAGTCCGAACTTTTTTTTTAAAAAAAATTATTTCCGGGGGTCCGGATCCGCTGCCCCCCAAAATGTGCCGCCCTAGGCCATGGCCTAGGGTGGCCTTATGGGTAGTCCGGGCCTGGATATTGTGGGATTGTCTGCCTTGATATTCTGGGTTTTATGGCTGTGTGGAAGGGCCCTCACTCTCCTCCTCTCAGCAGTCTTCACAGCAATTCTCCCACATAGATCTGGCCTCTTCTTTGTCAGTAATGATCAGCAAAAACAACAGCATAAACTCTCACCCGAAGTCATTATGCTAGCTGTCCCACTTTTATCCTAGATCTGACCAATCACATATTGGATTGCATCATCCATGGTGCCCTAGCATTGCACCATGGGTGCATCAAACATTGCACCGTAGTTTCATAATCCTCTGAAACTTGCCTTGTCATTCTGACTCTGCAAGTAGTATCTGGAGATGATGACATACTATGTTTTCATTACATATCCTGACAAGTCCATGTTCACTTCTCATGCTCTCCTAAGATGGACAACAAGCCCAGAGACCTAGAGGTGATTCAAAAATGTGTGAGAGGAGAAAGTTGTCATGTAATTCCTTGCAGGGCAGATTTAGGAAACAGAACAAAACAACGAGCGGGCAGGTAGTCAAACACAAAAACACAACGGTGAAATCTCAATATTCCCACCAGGTATTGTGGGTTATGGCTGTGAGGGATAAGACAAAAAAGTCATACATACGGTTTGTAGTCATATAAAATGTATTATCCATGAATGCTTCTTCAGGCAAATTGTCCAAGTTGCGAGCGAAGTGTGGGTGTCTCAAACGGAAAGTCAAAATCCAACAAAACAGCACATAATTCTGGTGAGGGAGTTGAATCCCAAGGGGAAATCCCCAAGACGTGGAGGAGAGAGCAGCGTGGGCATCTCCAGTGAGTGCGGATGATCCAAAACAAGAGCTTCAACATCTGGACTATTTAAACCCATATTGAGGACTTTTTTGCGGATTTCTTGGGAACCTTAATTGGAACCACAGTTGTATGGACTACATCCTGGGTTTTTCTCAAACCAAAAACGTCTAGAGATTAAATAATACATTTTATATGACTATAAACCGTATGTATGACTTTTTTTGTCTCATCCCTCAAAGCCATAACCCACAATACCTGGTGGGAATATTGAGATTTCACGGTTGTGTTTTTGTGTCAGATTTAAGAAACACCAAGATTATTTGCCCACTGTTGTTTTTTCAGCCGTTCCTTATGGTTTCCTTTCCTATGAAAATGTACATGAGAGCACCAACAGAGAATTTCTAGATCTTCTCCAGCCCAAGGTTTTTTCAGTAGAGTTCACTCATGCTTTCAGCTGCTGGTCGTGTTGTCCTGATAAATAGTCAGGTGCATGAATAAATTGT
The DNA here is from genome assembly GCA_030556195.1 of Anolis apletophallus. NCBI lineage: Eukaryota > Metazoa > Chordata > Lepidosauria > Squamata > Anolidae > Anolis > Anolis apletophallus. Next base: position 101,078,661 of record JARBWK010000006.1, on the reverse strand, counting down.
CCCATCATCTCAGTGGCCTGACAAACACACTTTACAGTAGGACCATGAAGTGGATAGGATAATTTCCTTCTGTACACCAACAGTGTAAAGAGACATTCCTCCCTATTACTAAAAAAACAAACAACAACAAACAAAAACAAGAAAGCTAACTTTATGCCTGAACCAAAGTGGCTCATTTTTCATTTCACTATGTTTTGCCTACAAGAAAGATGCTGTTGTTTGGTGAAAAATAAGCCTGATGTCTTCCAGAGACAACAAGGGTTGAAATTCTTGATAAGGTTATCCATCCAATCTCTCCTTGATTTTAAAGGAAAATAAAGCTGTTGCCTATATATTAATGTTCCACATAATTATTACAAAATCTTTTATTGTTCCTTTTAAAATATTTATTCATATTGTTTGAATATGGCTATGAGTGATTAGGGTAGCCACCTCATTTCCTAACTGATAATTTAATTGTTATAATTCTCTCTACAACATTTAAAATAATGCAAGGGCCACCATCAGTCAACATATTGTAGCACAGCAGGTCTAGCTTTTCAAATTTTCCAAATAGGTACTACACCTCTACTACCACAATATTTTTTCCACAAAGACAACATCTGTCTATTTCTGTTTCTATCATTTCATTGTTTCCCACAAGGTCGATATAACACTTTCCACTCATATTCAATTATCTGCACAGCCACATTTTTCATACTCTCTTCACAAGTGAAAACGGAGACATGTATGGCCATGTAACATCGGAGTATGGTCAAAATGACAGATACTACTAATCAGGAGAAACACAAAAGCTAATAGAGGCTGGAAAAGTTTGCTTTTGCCCAAATCTACTGGGAAAGAAAGAGCAAGATTCTACTGCCTTGTATAGTGTACTTTTGCTATGACTGAGGTAAGTTTAGAACAAATAAGAACAATAGGATGTGAAGAGTAAAGTCGGACATTTTAAGAGCAGCTTTAAAAAGTGGGGCAACAAATTAATTGAAATTACACCTGCAAAATCTGAAGAGTTGGAGGGTGTGTTATTTTTTCCTTTTTACATACCTATGGTGATCACACGGTGCATGATCTTTGGCCTTGATTATTTGGCTAAGATTCATTAAAAACAACAACAATGAGATATTAGATGGAGCAGCAGACAAAATGAAAAGAGATTAGGAATAGCTTTGGTGATTTACGATCTCTTTTCCTTATACTGTTCTTTATAACTAATTTAAAACAAGGATGAAATATATGACAAGCCAATTAAATATATTAGCCAAAAACCATTGTGGTGACTTGCACTGGTATAATGCTCCATAAGAAAGCCAGCATTGTGTATTCGTTTTTGGACTCTAGAGACCAGTATTCAATTTTCCCCTCAGCCTTGGGAACCCACTGGGTGACCGTCTGATAGATTCATCACAGACTCACCATAAGTCAAAAAGAACTTGAAGCACACAACAACAATACTCCACTATCCTAATGAAAAACACTTTTTGGAGTAGTGGGCAACAGCAGCAAGAGAACGGAATTTCTGAGGAAATGGGAAGGCAGTTTTCTTTATTGACAAATATGCCTTTCCTATATATATATATATATATATATATATATATATATATATATATACACACACACACATACACACACACATACATACATACATATACACATACACACACATACATATATATATATATGTATGTATATATGCATTATATTTATTAAGAATGTATAAACTTGATGTCTACAAGAAAGTAAAATGAGTGTAAGGAAAGCTTCTTTGGAGGAACAGTTCGACTACAGGGATGACTCAGGGTGCTTCCAGATAGCTGCTTAATGCGGGTGAAAAGGGATTAGAGCAGGGGTGCTTATTAGGTAGATCATGATCTACTGGTAGATCCCGTAGGGCATCCTGGTAGATTGCAGGCAGGGCGGGAGGAAGGCTCAGTCCCGCCCCGCAGGCTCCCAATGCCGCCCAAGTGCTGCCGGCCCTGGGTTATCTGAGGTCCTTTATACACAGTTGAATAAAATCCCATGTTATCTGCTTTGAATCGGATTATATGGCAGTGTGGACTCAGAAAACCCAGTTCAAAGCAGATATTGTGTTATATGTTTCACATTTTTGTAGTGGGCAGGTAGATCATTTTGACTTGGTTGTTTTATATGTAGCTCCCATGCTGAAAAAGTGTGAGCACCCCTGGATTAGAGTAACCAATTTTCACCCACACTGCTATCCCGACGCTCTTCCCAAAAACCCAGGATTTCCCCATTGATGTCCCCATGCCCCTCTCATGACTTCTGTGAGGGCATGGATCCATGGACCCCCCCAAGCCCTTAAAATAAGAAGAAACTTACTGAGTGCCATTAGGCCTCTACTGCAGGCTTCCTGACACATAGAAAATAATGATGCAGCAGGAGGCCTAATGAAGTCAGGTAAGTTTCTTCTTAATTTAAGCGATTTTTTTTTTGGGTGTTGGGGTTATCAATTTAATTCAAGAAAAAGCAGGATTTTCCTGCTTTGTCCCAAATTAATCATCTTTTACCTGAGGCATTGTTTGGATTTGGATACCTCAGGTAAAAGTCCAAGAGGGTCTGCATTTAGGGCCCTGTCTGGAAGGACACTTAAACAGGATAGTTATCTCCTTGGTTGCTGTCTTCCTGATGGTGATATCACTTGGCCCTTAGTCCTCAGCAGGTTGATATAGGAGAAGGTGGTCTCTTTTTTCTTAGCAAGATTCTATGACTATATTTAACCAATTATTTTGAAAAGAAAAATACAGCTACACTTGTTTTTCACTTTTATTTTGTGGATTCAGGAAAAGTGCAGTAAAGATAGAATTTCTGAAATGTTATGATTTTAATCTGTTCAGGATTGAGAAAATATTGCACCCCCAGTATCATAATGGACACATCACAATATGTTGTGTTGAGCAAAAGACTGGCACTGACGCTCCCCAGCCCAGCCAAGTGGTCTGCAGGGCTCAGAAGTCTCATCATGCCTGGGAATAATGACCAACATAAGACCTTAGCATGTGACCCAAGTTTCATGAGATTGGAGAGAGCTGTTCAAAGGGCTATAACTAGGCCCACTAGATTTTTGGTTGGCTATTGTTAGCCAAACCTCCAGCATGACCTGCCTGTTCTCCCTTACTGCTTTCATGCTTCCCATTTGATTTCCAAAGTTTAGTCTGATTGCCTTCCTAAGGCAGGGAGGGATATTTATATGCATTATAACACATTCTTCTTCTTCTGTAGGGTTTCATCCTCTTTATGGGAAGGCTTTGAGACCCATGGAGCTGGTTTACATTGACTGTTCTGTGGTGCACTAAATAGTTCACAACAGGTGAGCATGGAGGAAAGGGAGGAGTACTATACATATTTGTGAAGGGAAAGCCTTGTGGGGTTGGAACAACTAACTTGGGGGATTCCAACTTGCAGGTTTGGCAAATCTTAGTAAGCATTAGTGGGCACATACTGGATACCTTATTGCTTCTTATTCTGCTTAGACAGCTTTGGGTTGCCTATTTGATCATATTATCTACTCCTTCCTTCCTTCTTTTGGTTGAAAGGTATTTTGATTTACACTAATTTATTGTATTGCGACAATCCACATTCACCCATTATCTCAGTGCTCACCTTCAATGCGATAAGCATGAATTAGTACCGGCATCTGAGTTTGTGTGATAGATATGAGGACCAATAAAGTGATAAGAATAAACCACTGCATGCGATTAAATGTTTGTTGGATCCAGATGCAGCCACACCTGACAGGTGGAAACAAAAAGTCCACTTTATAGAAGCCAGTGTAAAATATTATACAGAAGGACAAGGGAATCAGAAGAAGAAGGCCATTCCCTGAAATTTGGGCAGAAGCTGTTCTAGTCTTGCTGCTTGCAGGCAAAAACAGTATCGATTGGAAACAAATAGCAGCTGGAGGACCAAAGGTTTTGCCAAGAAATGAGCGCTAAATCCTGTTCCGGTTCTGGAAACTGAACAAAACTGGGGAGAAACATGTTGTACCTGCCTGCTCTATTGGCAACTCTACTCAGCACCAGTATGGTTGCTACATAGAGATTGAAAGCTGGGATTTTAAGACCATGTGAGGAAAGACAAGACTTGCAGTCTCAGCTTTTCTCACTTTCATTTCGCTGCTCCAAATTTTCAAACTTTTTGCATTTCAAATCTGAAGCATGTTTGCTAAAATCAGTGTCAGTGCTTATGTGATGGTTCCAGACATGGGTCCCATGAGGAGGCTGCTTCTCCTCCAATATTGAAGTTGCAGACATATTTTTAAAAAATAGATCAATGTAATGTACAGTTTTGCCCTTTAGCTGTTTTGACTAGCATAGAAGATGATTGAGTGCTAGCAAGCCCTTTTAACAACAAAAAAAGTCTGATATCCTGTTTCAAATAGCAGCATCCTTCTGCTCGCTGTTTCACAATGTTCAATTCATACATACTTTAAAAAATGAAACCTTTCCAAATGCAAAAAAAGATACACTATGATACAGAGCTTAAATAGTTATTTGCTAACTATTGCCTGTTGTGAATTAATGTGAATGCTTTGTCTAGAATTTATGTTATTGTATACTTTTTCTGACTATGTGTAGTTTAATTTATTGATGGTTAGGTTTAATTTGCTGATGTTAGGCTTTAATTTGATTTTAGGTTTTAATGTCATTTTCATATGTGGGATTTTTCTTGGATTTTATGTAAGTGTTTGTAGGCACTGAATGTTTGCCGTTGTATGTTGGAATCCGCCCTGAGTCCCCTTGGGGAGATAGGGTGGTATACAAATAAATAATAAATAATAATAATTAGAAACACAACAAGACGAGTCCACAGCAGACACTCTGCTGGCTGTTGTATTGGCTCACACGTCAGACACTTCCCAAGTGTCTAGGACTGTGTGATGTATTGGCAAATAATGTGTGCAGATCCCAATAAGGTGGCCTTCTGCAGCTGGCAGATGGTAATTTTGTCAGCACCGTTTGTGTGCAGGCCAAGGTCTTTAGGCATTTCACCCAGTGTGCCGATCACCACTGGGACCACCTTTACTGGCTTGTGCCAGAGTCTTTGCAGTTCGATCTTTAAGTCCTCACATCGTGCCAGCTTTTCCAGTTGTTTTTCTGCAATCCGGCTGTCATCTGGGATTGCGACATTGACGATCCATACTTTGTTTTTTAACACGATTGTGAGGCCAGGAGTATTATGTTCCAAAACTCTCTCTGTCTAAATCCGGAAGTCACAGAGGAGTTTGGCGTTTTCATTCCCTGTAACTTTTTCCGACTTGTGATCCCACCAGTTCTTTGTCGAAGGCAGATGGTATTTGTGGCACAGGTTCCAATGAATCATCTGAGCAATGGTGTTATGCTTCTGCTTGTAGTCTGTTTGTGCGATCTTCTAGCAGCAGCTGAGGATGTGATCTATTATTTTATCTGCTTCCTTGTAGAGTCTATATTTAAGATCTGTCATCAACTTTTCAGTTCTGGCTTTGATGGCATTTGTTTTAATGGCTTGTTCTTGGGCTGCCAGAATCAGGCCCTCCATCTCCTTTTTCAAAGTTCCATTCGTGAGCCACAGCCATGTTTTTTCTTTGTCAATTTGGCTCTCAATTTTTGCCAGAATCTGTCCATGGAATGCCTTCTTTTGCCAGTTTTCTCTTCTGCTTTGGATTGTGTTTTTACGGTATTCACTCTTTGTCTTTTGCACTTTCAGCAGTTTACTAATGTATCTAATGATGGGGATGGCCCAGGTGTTGATAGCCTTTATCGTATTTCCGCCATTTAATTTGCTCTTCAAAACCTTTCTGACTCTTTGGATATATTCTTTGCTGATCACATTTTTCACATGCCCATGCTTGATATTGTCCAACTGCAGTATGCCCAGATATTTATAGGCTTCAGGCTGATTCCATTTTATGGTTTGTCCATTTGGCATCTCTATGCCCTCACTGTGTGTAATTTTCCCTTTCTTTATTACCACTGTGGCACATTTGTCAAGGCTGAACCCCATACTGATGTGAAGATTCTGACTGTGTTGGTCAGTGACTCGATTTCATTTTCTGATTTTCCATAAAGCTTTAGATCATCCATGAACAGCAAGTGGGAAAATTTTGGCGAATTTCTTGCTGTTTGGTAGCCTAGGTTTGTTTTCTGTAGAATTACTGACAGTGGGATCATTGCAATGATAACAGCAGTGCTGATAGTGAGTCTCCTTGGAAAATTCCTCTCTTAATGTTAACAGTTCCATAGCTTTAGTTGCCCACAAACAACAACAGAAATGATCACTGAAAGAGTGAAGAAAGTCAAGAACTGGACATCACCTGGCAATGATCAACGGCACGGATTTTGTCGAGTACGCGGCAGAGGGCATTCACAGTGGCTGCGCCGAGCCTCTGGAATATGCTGCCGGAGGAGACGCGAGCCTTATCGGGCTTGCTGGCATTCCGTAAGTCTGTAAAGACATGCAATCTGCCATTCTGCCACATCTTGCCGCCTGTACTGTCATCGATCTGCTGGGTTTTTATTGTTGGGAGCGGGGTTCAGTGGTTAGAATGTTATTTTATGTGTTTTATCTGTTTTTATCTGGTTTTAATTGTTGTAAACCGCCCTGGGCTCCGGAGAGAGCGGCCTACTAAATCGAATAAATAAATAAATAAATACCTGACTAGCCTGCACTCAAAAATGGCCAAACAATTTAATGAGATGCTACAAACTGGAAACATCAGCAAATGGATAACAACTGGGAAGACATATTTGATATAGAAAGATCCAGCAAAAGGGATAATACCAGGAAACTACAGGCCAATAACATGTCTGCCTACAATGTTCAAACTGCTGACAGGCAAAATGGCTGGAGGAAAATAACATCTTGCCAGTTGAACAAAAAGGCAATAAAAGAAGAAGTAGGGGCATGAAAGATCAGCTTCTAATTGACAAAATGATACTGGAGAATTGCAAAAGCCAGAAACCAACCTCTATACAACTTGGATTGATTACAAAAAAGCATTTGATTCACGGCCACATTGTTGGATTATCAAATGTCTAGATATCATCGGGGTTTGTGAAAATATTAGAAAGTTGTTGAACCCCAGACCGGGAGTAGTCCCCCTAGATCACGCACACCAGGCAGATACTATAACTGTACTTTTATTTAGAATAAAGAATAGTCCAAAGGTAGGTAGATAGATGCAAGGCAGTTCAATTTCAAGTCCAAAAGCAAAGCAGTTCAGTTCAAAGTTCAAAAGCATTTAAAGTCCAAAAGCAAATCCAAAACGGTTCCAAAACAGTGGCAAAACAAGCTGGCATTAGTTCATGAACGACAAGGTCATAAAGTCAAATCTATCCGCTCCTGCAGATGGCATGAACCAGAGATCCAGGACCCAAGTCCTATCCAAACCAAACGTAGCTTCAGATCTAACGAACCCCCCTCAAACCAGCCTAATAAGGAATCTAACTTTTGTGCATCCACCGCATCCCCTTTCTCCAATCTTTCCGCGAAGCCCGGATACTGCCCCTTCTGTCGAAATCCAGCTCATTAGCAGGCCCAGGTGCATTGCTATCAGAGTGAGAAACAGGAAACTCCCTTTCTTCAGGAAGCTCATCTGGGAAGGGAGTGGAAACTCTCTCTTGGGAACCAAGGCCGCCGGGCCTTTCATAATCTGATTCAAAATCATCTTCCATAGATTCCTCATTAAACTCATCTGCGGTCCTATATCCCTCCAACCATTCATCATCCCATTGCAAACTCTCGTTTGGAGACCCATACCCATCTGGCCAGTCTTCATTGCCACTCTGCCCCTAGTCATCTAGCCCAGTGTTTCCCAACCTTTTTTGAGCCGTGACACACTTTTAACATTAAAAAATCCGGGGGCACACCACCAACCAAAATGACACAAAATGACACTCTAACACAGTAAAGAATGGCTGGGGGATGGTGGCTTGCTGGGAGCAGCTGCTGGGAGTGCCGAAGCCGGGGAGGGGGTGGAGCCAGGCTGCGCCATGCCCCGCCCCCTACCCCCGGCTTCACCTCTTCCAGCAGCTGCTCCAGCCTTGAGGGGGCAGTGCCAAGCCAGCGGTGCCAGAGCCAGCACAATGCTGGCTTGGCACTGTCCCCTCAAGGCTGGAGCAGCTTCTGGGAGTGCCGAAGCTGGGTGAGGGGGCAGAGCCAGGCCGCGCCATACCCCATCCCTTCCCCCCAGCTTCAGCTCTCCTACAGAGGAGGAGCATGAGCGGTGGACGAACTTCAGTGGGCAGGGCTCCTCCTCCACGCGGCTTCAGCGAGCGAGGGGCGAGAGTCATGGTGGGAGTCATGGCGGATTGGAGGCTGGCTGGGGAAACGGCCGAAGGAGGCGGCACCCCGGTCCCTTCTTCTTTTTCTTCGCCACTGCCTGGCCATTCCTCCTCCCCCAAGCAGCAGGAGTTCGGCAGGAGGGGGGAGGAAGGGGGGCAGAGAGCTTTTCTTGCGGCACAGCAGGAGGACCGTCACGGCACACTAGTGTGCCACGGCACACTGGTTGAGAAAGACTGATCTAGCCCATCCCCACTTTGTCCCTGGTCAGCTGGCACCTGCCTTGGCACCCTCGGGGTCTGGCTATGTCCACCAGGCTGGAACACCACAAATGTTCACTGAAAATGCAATGAAACAATGGGAAACTGAGTTATTTCCAAGGTTTTCATTTTGTTCTCTGAAAAATTATTTTCAAAGTCCACTCAGCTTTTTTGTTGTAACCTTTTTCTGTTTCCCACAGATCTTTCCAGTATGCATTTGTAGCTGTTTTTTCTGGTTTTTCATTTTTTACAGCTGGTTGCTCAGCAATGGTTCCTGGTTCCTGTAGCCCACTTGTCAATGGGTTTCCAGGACAAGCACTTGCTGTGGTCCTTATTATCCTGGGTGACGACCGAGCCAGTATATACTTCTTTAGAGTTTGTTTCACCATATTTAAATGGGTTGGGTGCACTTAGTTCTACTTCTCAATTGAGACCACTCTGACTTGGTTGAACCTGCTGGTAGTTTACACTACCGCCAGCACAGCTCTTAACATCATAGAAATAATAATAATAATAATAATACTTTAATATTTGTGAGTCGCCCTCCACCGGCGGTGCTCCGGGCGACTTACAACAGTTAAAACCCTAGGGTGAACAATGTACAACAGTTTAAAAACATGGAATATGAACAGGAGGGGTGGCTCAGGTAGTCCAGGGTACCGAGCCAGTCCCGAACGCTAAGCGGAAGAGCCAGGTCTTCAAGGCTGGCCGGAATCCAGATAGAGTCGGAGAGGCTCTGAGGGTGGGCGGCAGTGAGTTCCAAGTCGAAGGGGCCGCGACGGAGAAGGCTCTCCGCCGAGTTTCCGCCAGTCTAGCCTCCCGCACTCCAGGGGTAGTCAGGCGGTCACCGTTGATGGAGCGTGCTGGCCTCTCGCTGCATTGGGCCGTCAGCCGGTCACTCAGATAGGAAGGCCCAATGTTGTGCCGGGCTTTAAAGGTGAGCACCAGGAGTTTGTAAAGGGCTCTGAACTCTAGGGGCAGCCAGTGAAGTTCTTTAAGAATGGGGGAAATGTGATCCCTCACTGATGACCCAGTAATGAGTCTGGCTGCGGCGTTATGGATACGTTTCAGCCTCTTAGTTGTTGTCTGGGGGAGGCCCACATATAGGGCGTTGCAGTAGTCGAGGCGTGAGACGACAGTGGCATGGACCACTGTTCTCAAGGCCTCTGGTGGAAGGTAGGGAGCCAGCCGACGGGCCCTACGGAGATGGAAAAAAGGCGCCCTTAGCTGCAGCCTGGATCTGGGCCTCCATCGTGAGATTTTTGTCTAGGATCACTCCCAGGCTTTTCACCGCCGGGGCTGGAGCCAGGGACTCGCCCTCGAAGAGTGGAAGTGGTGGGCGGGGGTCGGGACGACCCGGCCAGAGGATCTCCGTTTTAGCCGGGTTGATCTTGAGTCTATATGCCCTGAGCCAGCTCGTCACCGCCCTCAATCCTAGGCTGAAACTGTCCGGTACTGATGATGACCCTGGGTCAAGCTTCAAGAGCAGCTGCGTGTCGTCTGCGTATTGGTAGCAGGAGAACCCATGGCTCCTAGCAATATTAGCCAGGGGCTGGATGTAGATATTAAAGAGGGTGGGAGATAGAATGGCACCCTGAGGGACTCCACACTCCAATCGTTTTCAAAGAGACTTGACCCTGCCACTCGACCCGCTGCGAGCGGCCTCGCAGGAACGATTCCAGCCAGGCCAGAGCTCTGTCTTGGATCCCGGAGGCCGCCAGGCGATGGAGAAGCAGGTCGTGGTCGACGGTATCAAAGGCCGTAAGGTCCAAGAGGACTAGGATTGCCGAGCCTCCCGATCCAGTTGTCGACGGATGTCATCAGTGATTGCCACGAACGGACTCCACTCCGTGCCCGCGCGGAAGCCCGACTGGGACGGGTCCAAGCCCCCGGATTGATCCAAGAAGACCCGAATTTGGCTTTCTACTGCTCGTTCAAGGAGCTTGCCCAGGAAGGGTAAGTTGGCAACCGGGCGGTAGTTAGCAGGAACCTCGGGGTCAAGCGATGTCTTTTTCAAGAGGGGGTGACTCTCGCCTCTTTCAGGGAGTCCGGAAAGGCACTTGTTTCAAGAGAGATTCACCAGGTCCTCAGAGCACCGGACAAGATGTCAGTATTGGACTTGATTAGATGTGATGGGCAGGGATCCGTTGGGCAGGTCGTCGCTCTCGCCCGGTCACCAGCTTTCTCACCTCCTCCGTTGTTAGGGGGCTGAACTCTGAGAGACGCTGTCCGGTTGCCCGGATGGGGAGCTGGGACCTCAGGCCGTCTTCCTCGGGGATCGATGGTAAGTCCTTCCGAAGGGCCGCGATTTTCCAATGAAGTGTCTTTGGAAGTCGTCAGCTGTTAACGCCGAGTTGTTAGGTTCCCTTTGTGGGGGGGGCGAGGAGACTCCGGACAACTTTGAAAATCTGCGCCGAGTGGGAGCCCGCAGCAGAAATCTGGGCTGCGTTATGGGATCTCTTCGCCTTTTGATCTCGAGTTCATATAGCCTGTGCTGGGCTCTATAGGCGGCTCTGGTTTCCACGCTCGGCTTTCGTCGCCAGGAACACTCGAGTTGCTTCCTCCGATGTTTTATCTGCTTCAGGTGTGTTGTAAACCATGGAGAGCAGGTTTTCCTTGGCGAAGGGGCGCCTTGGGGCGATCTGATCAATGGCCCTAGAGAGCACACTATCCCATCTGGCGACCAGATCTGACAGAGATCCTCCGGGGACTTCCAGGGTTCCAGCGCCGCTGCAAAGCCTTTGGGGTCATCGCGCTCTTTTGGCGGGCTAGGATAGGCCTAGGCTCTGGTGGTGTTGCGAGGGGGATGTTGACCTCTACCCTCACGGTCAGGTGGTCCGACCAAGGCACTGCTCTGGTATCACGGTGTTGTATTGCGAGACCCTGACTGAAAATCACATCCAGTGCATGGCCAGCTTGGTGGGTGGGACCAGTGGCTGTCCTGGAGAGGTCGAGGCGTCCATATGCATAAGGAATTCTCGTGCAGCGGGTGAAAGGGGGACTGTGTCCGGGTGGATGTTGAAGTCGCCCAGTATAAGAAGCCGGGGAAACTTCAAGGCCCAGTCCACGATCAGATCCTGTAAGGCAGAAGTGGCATCTTTGTGGGCCCTGGGGCCCGGTAGGCGACCAGGAGCCCCGTCTTTCCTTCCTCTCCAAGGGTTGCCCCCAGGCATTCAATGCCGGTCAGCTCCGGTGTTTGGAGAACAGAAATGGTAACCGCGTCCTTCACAACCAGTCCTACTCCACCACCTCGACCTGTAGGTCTTGGGCGGTGGAAGGCTCGAAAGCCTGGGGGGGCTATTTCCTGGAGGAGGACACAGTCACCGTCCTGAGTCCACGTCTCTGTGATGCAGATAGCATCCGCGTTCTGTTCTACAAGCAGTTAAGCCCCCTGCCAGTGACAAGGCAGCACTCTATGGGGGAATTATTATTATTATTATTGAACTATAAGACCCCAAATCCCCAGACATGGTGCCTAAGAGGGTTGGGAGACACGAGATCCGGAAAAACTTCCACATTTCCAAGCTCTGCCTATGAGAACAGTAGATAAACAGAAGCTCTGCTATCTGTGCTTGGAAGGAAACCCAAACTGACAAAGTTTGGCCCCTTATCAAGCGATAGTCCATTATTCCGATAATATAAGTGTCTCCTTATTGTAAACCAGCCACTTCTTTCAATATGGCCATTTGGAGCAGATGGTGAAAGTTGCAGGGTTTTCAAAATCCCCCACACAAATTTTGCAATGTAGTCACATTCCATTCCTACCCCATGGGAGATGAAGGCTGCCAGTTTTGGGCACCAAGAGACAAGGGAATTCAGGGGGAAAAGCCTATCTCAAATGTGAATGAAGCCTGAGATAGAGCCAGGCACAATGCTGCTTTTATGGGACATTTTCCTCTCCCCTTCAGTAAACCATTTGGGAATTCTCTTGATATGAAGCAATTTCTTTTGTTGTTCTTTTGTGTGTACTTCTGTTTACTGACTTTGTTCTTGTAATAACAATTGCTACATTTCATAAAATCATCACCTCTGGGGAAAGCAGCTGTTTATTTTATATTATGCATTGCCACATCAGCAGAGTTTTAAGCTTGCAGGGAGATTTGTGGCTGGCATTCAGAGTTTGTGCTAGTGATTCAAATAAGCAATCCTCATGGGAATCCCATTCATATACATTTGGTTCAAGATTTTGGTTTATTGTACACTTCTTGTAAGTGGTACTAGATGCTCTGAACAGTCAATGCATTATGATGTCCATCTAGGATAAATATTTTAACAATATTGCATTTGTTGTCATTTGTATGCTTCCCCGAGTCCTAATTTTTGGGGAAATCTGGGATAAAAGTAATGAAGATGATGCCATCACTCCCTTGATCACAAGTTATAAACAGTATTGAGCTAAGAATATATGCATGGTGTGTTTTAAAGAATCACAACAGACAAATAAGAAACACATTTTGTGAATTTAATTATAAAGTTTTAGCAACGTATTTGGAAGGACTGGGCTTGATCATAATGTCTTATCTAGAGAATCTGGTAGTAAATCATTTGGGAGTTGAGTATCTCTTATTTGAAATGCCTGCAATTAGATGCATTTTGGAACACCTGCATATGCAATACACAGATTAGAGGTGTGCAAAAAAAAAATCAGATGAATTGGAATTTGTAAGAAAATTGGAAGTTTTGTAAGTCGGAAGCCATTCCAAAGTGTTTGTGCGGCCCACACCAAAAACTTAAGAATTGAAAATGACCCCCAAACTTTTTTGTTTTAGTTTTGTAAAGCTCGGAAGGCTTCTAAAATCAGTTTCATTCAATGCAAGGCAAGAAAGCAAGCTAAGCTAGTGAAAAGAAGCATAAAGAGCTACATGCCTTCTTTGTCATTTCTCTCCCTGTAAATTAATGACTTATCCCCATGAAGAAAGGGAGCACTGCATTGTGGGAACAACACAGAACTTGGGAAACATAGTTTGGGAAGGGGAGGAGCCCCATGCCAAAGAATTCAAAAGTCTCTGCCCCAAACTACATTTTCCAGTATGCATCAGAATGAGAATGCACCAATCGGGAGAGGAGAGAGAGAATTGTCCTTCCCTACAGCCAGTTTTAATCAAAACATTTTTAAAAATCCCTAAAATCAGTAGCTATTTGAGTATTTCTGAAAGTTGAGGGGGAATGATCCTCTGTTATCTTCTGTCATTGGATAGAAAATTCAAGGATCTAGCTCTTATAGTTTTTTTTTAAAAAAAATGTTGTTTATAAACATGTTGAAAATTCACCAAAATTCCGTGAATAAGTGAAACATTACGAAATTTCATGGGCTAATAGTGATAAATGTGTTCTACCATTGTAGCAAGTTTCACCTCTATAGTTTTAAAATGAGGGATATAGGAGCTCCTGAAATTTCGATGCTTATAGTAATTTTATTATGCGCATGCACAGTTTGAGAAGCAAGGCGCCATATGCCTGCACTAAACTACATTTCCAAAAATGCAATGCATTGTCCAGCATGGCGCTTCAGAAGCCAGCCATCTTATTAGAGTTAATAAAATTATTTATTTATTTATTTAGGGATTTATTAATCGCCCATCCCAAATGGCTCTGGGTGATTTACAGTAAAAATACACAGCTAAATACCTGAAACATCTATAACATCTAAAGTATCTAACATCCAAAAAAATCTAAAAACAATTAGCATCTAAAAACATCTAAAATCAATTAACAGTCTAACAGTTCTTAGCTGAACTGTTAGACTGTTAAATAAATAAAATTATTGAATCAGCAAAGAGGATTATAGTAAGTATTAGTATAAATCTGGGTAAGCTGAAGTTATGTGGTTGTGTGTCATATAGACAGACAGACATTCAAAGAGATTGCTGCTGCCACTTTTGGAGGGGATAAATTGTTTTTCTCTAAACCTTTAAAAATCCTCCAAAATCAGAAGATGTGTGAATCTTTCTGAAATGTCTTGGGATTGATGCCCTGGGTATCTTGTGCATTGTATATAAAATTCAAGTAGATAGCTCTTATAATTTTTAAAAAATAGTTTTATAAAAACTATAAAATTCCCCAAAAACCCATGGATAAGTGAAACGTCCTGAAATTTTGTGGGCTACCAGTGGCAAATGTGTTCTACCATTATAACAAGTTTCACTCCAATAGCTTTAAAAATGAGCGATATAAATTCCCCTTAAGTTTCCTCAATGATAGTAATTTAATTATGTACAATTACTGTAAGAAATAGTAATGAAATTTCATTAGTCTCATTACTGTAATGCATTTTTCACTAAGTATATTTTAGAAACACTTTAGAAACAAAGTGCCAGCTCTCCCCAGTTTTGTAAGTGCATTTGAACCATTTTTAATGGTTAGGCACATGCCTACCACACATAATGAGATATCTTGGGGATGGGACCCATGTCTAAATACAAAATTCATTTATAAACACCAGCTGATGGAAATTATTAATACAATATTTGATCCTCTGAATATGCCAGCCACAGACGCAGCCGAAATGCCAGGAGAAAATTTTGCTAGAACATGGACATACAGCCCGGAAACCACACAATACTCCAATATTTTAAATACTTTTGTGCTTTGAAACAAAGATTGTGTATACTGAACTATCTCAGCCACCCATGTGGATGATTTTGGATTTTGGATTTTTTTTGATTCTGGAATTCCAGATAAAGGATGCTCAACTTGTTCAAACAAAATTCTTATCAAAACACTCCAAGGGAACCAAACATCTCTGAAGTTTAGCTGAATCAAATGCTTTGAGCGAATATTTATTCATGAAGAGGCCTTCTACATTATGATAGTGATGATGTTTTGTTGACACGATGTTGTTACTTTTAATGCTTTATATGTATAAACCCATTAACACCGGGGATTATAATAGCCAACAAAATCTTTTTAAAATACTAACCATTTGGCTACCATCTGCTTGGAGTGATTAAAAATGCAATCCTATGCATGCTTGCATGCTTGTTTGCTTGTAAGGAGATGTTTAAAGGATCTTATATTCTGGCAAGTGTATTTAGCCTAACATATATTGTTAACCATGTTGGCAGTTCATCTGAACTTTAGATAACCTTATTTATATGTTTGAAGAAGAATGCTAAATAGTCAATTTTGTGTATACCACAGTCTAGGAATCTAAAATTGCTTTGATATTGATTTTTGGAAGTGATTTTAAAATGTTTCAACCTCATTGTCCAAACAAGTAGAAGCACTGAGAGGAGTGTTTGTTAAGGAAGCGATGTAGAAGCAAGGTGTCTGTGACTATGTTCACGAGGAGACGGCTTCCATAAAATGTGAGATGCCTTTGTCGGAGTTTATCAAGCAGCTTAGTATAAAAAAACATGTTATGTAATATAAATGTTTTCCAACTTAGTGGGTGTTTTTCATTGTTACACAAGTTAGTGGCCCCGATAATTTGGATGACCATACACCCTCACTTTTAGAATCATTATCCCAGTACAGCAAATGGAGATAACCAAAAATTTCCCAGGTGTGCATTTTACATTTTCCCATAAGACATTGCAAGACTCAGACTTGACCTACATTGCCATATAATCCTGTTTCAGAATGCAGATTAACTGCACTGAACTGGATTATATGGCAGTGTATACTCATATAAAACTATTCATTGCACTTAATGTGCATTTTGAAACTGGATCACATGACTGTATATCCAGCCTTAGGCTCCTTTGTTATAAGGAATAGGCTTAACCTGCAAAATATACAAGAGAAAAGGCATATATAACTATATACATATACCCAGTTTGCCATGGGTATGCAAATTTGGAAACATGTATACTTTCATATATGTAGTTTACATGCAAAGTTATTATAATTTTATTTATATTTGCATCTTCATAGTGTATTTTCAATATAGGTTCCTATATCTTAAAAATAGTAAAATAATAGTAACAGTAACATGAAATTTGAAAAAAATATCTTATTTTAAAGAAGTATAACTCCAAGATTCTTCCAGCTACCATGGTCATTGGTCAGATTGGCTGGGAAATTCTGGGAGTTGTGATTCAAGAAAGTTACATCAGAAACTGCCACAAGCAAAATAGGCATCAGAAAAATGTTGAGTGTAAAGTAAAGTAATTATGACTTCAATGATCAATGCAATAGATGGTCTTGGAAAAAATGTACCAAATATTGAAATCCTTTTTGAAAATACTGAATGAGTAACGGAGTGGTATTGCATCTGTATATATTTAATATATGTGGCGCAGCTGGCTGGGTGTCAGCTGTATAAGATCTCTACTGACCAAAAGGTCATGAGTTCGAGGCCTGCCCGGGTCGGGGTGAGCTGTCGGCCAATTTGTGTAGCTCGTTGTCAACCTTTGCAACCTGAAAGACAGTTGCATCTGTCAAGTAGGAAATTTAGGTACCACTTTGTGTGTGTGTGTGTGTGTGGGGGCTAAATTTATCTGATTTCTGGAATGTTAAATTGCCTCTATGTCTGTCTATATTGGTTGTATGTCAATGGCATTGAATGTTTAGCTGTATGTGTGCATTGTGATCCGCCCTGAGTCCCCTGCGGGATGAGAAGGGAGGAATATAAATGATGTAAATAAATAAATAAATAAATAATAAAGGGAAGAGGATTACACTGAATTTTATAGACAAAATCCCTTTCCTACAATTCTTGGGAGAATATAATTGCTATTCCTGTCATTCCCTAAAAAATGTTATTCTGGATTCCTAAACATAGTGAGGAGCTCTGCCATTTGATTTGGGAGAAAAGTAGACTCTCTGGAGTTGAAGGATGTCATTAAAATATTCTTGAGACTACCCCTTAGTGAATTAAGAAAGCAAAGGAGTCAAACTCAGATGGGTTTTTTTCATCAGTGAGATACTAGGGAAATACCTATAACATACAAACTGGAAAATACTAGTTCATTGCAGATTCAGCAGCAAGAAATTGGCAAGAAAAGAGGGAACCAGCAAACAAAGGACAGGAAAGAATAACAATGTCTAAAACCACAGCTTTATCATCAACAGCTGTGTATCATTGGGCTGGCATTTGGCCTGGATACAGCAATCAGATAACAAGCCCATAATCTGATAGGCACTAGTCCCCAGACTACCTACTGAAGCCACAATTCTAGGACTGACATGTGGAAACTGTGGGCTCATTGACCCTCTGTCATTTGGGAATGAATTATGTCCAACAGCCTCCAAACTAGACCTGAACCTAGTTGTCTCTTCCCACAGGATGGTAAAAACTGGATCTGGTTGCATGACGCATTGATAAAATGGTAACAGTAAAGAACAATATGTACATGTCTTACAAGAAATGTAACTTATTAGCAAAGGAAGAGTAGGCAAGACAAACAAATACCAGAGGAATGCCGGCAAAGCATTTTTCATGTGCGCTGGATGAATATGACTGAAGCCAGGGAAGATCTGAATGAAAGATTCTGGATCCCTATGACCTCCAGTGACAAGGATCCAGGAATAGTCACTAGCTACACACCAGCTCCCTCAGGGGAAGTGCAATCCCATCAAGAACAAGCTGTTTATCCAGTTCCCAGGCACAAGAGTCACCATTCCACAAAGCCTCCATCTTATTGGAAGTCATCTTATAGGCACCAACAGAACCCCATCTAACTCCAAAGACAAGGAGATATAGAAATGAATAGCTTCATGTGTTGGCCATCCTACCGATTGGTTTCTTCTCCCAAAGAATGTGAGCTCACAGTGACTTACACCCAAGTATACATGCATATAGAGTGGCCCAGTGTATGTCGATGGAGGATTAAACAAACCTCGGGGAGTTATTCCCAGGTGAGTATGGCTAGGATCCCAAACTTAGGAATGTATATAATATTCTTTCTTGTAATGCTGCCCATAGCTGTTGATCCATTTTGGAGAAGGTGACATCCAAGATTTATATATAAAACCTCTTTTCTGATGTCCTTTGCTCTCCTCTCTTTAATCCTTTTTGCCATTATCAGGGAAGCTATAATGACACAGAGATATCAGTCCTGCAGCAAGGGAGTTATCACAGGCAGTCTGTCCTCCGCCTACGCTAGCAAAAGAAGCACATGATAGAAAACATTAATAAAATATTAACATGTACATCAATGAGAGTTAGAGAGTATTTCCTCATTGCAGGAGGAACGACAAATATTTTAACCTGTGCTCAGGTTTGCTGAAGGTCAGACTGATTATGTCTTCTGCCTAGTCAACATGCATACTAGTTTCTGCAGTATTTAGGGAGTGGAGGCTGTCTCTAGTGGTTGTTGGGGGGGGGGGCGAAGCTTATTTTCTGTCTTGCAATATATGAACCACTTGGCAGCTGCAATGCACTTTTAGATAAAATCACTCAGATCTGGATGCTCTGGGTCCAGTGGATGAAACCTTGTCCCCTACTGATCCAGTGCTATTGGATATGTTGAAATTTATACAGCCTAAGGAGGATTGGAAGATTAGGTGAGATGACAAGCAAATGACTCTCTGCAACAAGACAGGCTTCCATCTTGAGGCTGTGTTGGGGCCATTACAGAAAGCCCTCCTAGATCCCACTATACTAGAGAACTAACAGTCAGTCCCTATATACTCTTTTTTGGCAAAGTAATGAAGCATGTGGTGATACCGCAGTCCCAGGCATTCCTGGAGAAAATTGATTACGTAGGTCAAACTCAAGGCCAACAGGCAAAATCTGTCCTGCTATGTCATTTTATGTGGCCCTCCAGATGCTGGACTACAACCCAAGTGCTGTTGGGTTGCAATTCCCATCATTCCTCGTTTGCAGGGCAGATAATTTTTTAAAAAACAATGGGAGTTGTTGTTGAACAACATCTGGGGCCCCAAATAAAAAGCAGTAACCACTATGTAAGAAAATATAGTGGGACCTCTGTATCCAGAGATTCTCCATCCATGGATCCAATGGCCCTTTGAAGACAACCATCAAGCTGATATGGTCCTCAATGAAAATGAGTTTGACATCCCTGATCTAGATACATTTCTGT
Source organism: Anolis apletophallus (assembly GCA_030556195.1). NCBI lineage: Eukaryota > Metazoa > Chordata > Lepidosauria > Squamata > Anolidae > Anolis > Anolis apletophallus. The sequence goes on along the minus strand of JARBWK010000006.1, from coordinate 101,059,139 downwards.
TAGGCTTCAGACCTGTTTGGTTAGCTTTGTGGGCCTAGATAGATGAGCTATGCAGGGAACTAGATAGGAGGCGTGCATACATGTCGGTTCTATTGAATTTCTCAGTGGGTTTCAATGAAATCGACCATCTGGGTTGCCTCTATGTGATTGGGCTTGGGGTTAACTGCTTTACAGTTGCTACAGTTTTCTTGAATTTGTGGTGCTGGAAGATGTCTGTTCAACATGCTAGTCACTATTTGGCAGTGTCCTTCAAAGCTCAGTTCTGTTCCCCATGCTTTTAAAAATTCATATGAAAATTTCAGGGAGAGGTGATTTGGGGTTTTGAAGTTTCCGACCTCATCATACTGAGGTCCCTAACATGGGCAACAGTGGGGGAATTTGCTGGGCAGCATGGCAAATCCATGGGGCAGCATGGGAAACCATTATCTCACACCCTGCATCACCTGCACCATTGCCTTTCCCATCACACGAGGGAAAGCATTGCTGCCCGACTTCCCACCACGCTAGCCCAATGTAGGCCATTAGAACATAGGTAGCCATCCATGTTCTCAGTGCTCCATCCTAGGATGCTTCCAGGAAGGAGCCAGGATGGAGCCCCACAACATATGAAGGGCTCCATCCTGGCTTTGTCTTAAAAGCATCCTACGACAAAGCCAGAAGTCCATGCGCTGAGGTCCCTAGTGTTGTGCTGATGATATAGAACTCTCCCTTTTCTATCTGTTTCCAAGGAAGCTGATATGTGCTAAATCACTATCTGATTCCAGGGCCAGAATATACCATATTTTCTGGCATATAAGATAACTTTTTAACCCAAGAAAATCTTCTCAAAAGTCAGGCGACATCTTATATGCGGGAGTGGACTTATACACCAGGGGTCGGCTTATAGAGTGGGTGCTGAAACTTTCAATCCGGATTGGAGAATCTGTGGTTGCCGCATTAGTGGGGGAGGGGGGGGGGTTCCTGCCATATGCAGCAACTGTATGAAAGCTTTAAGGGCGACATTGTACAAGTACAGTAGAAGAAAATCCATTCAGCAAGATTAGTGGACTTAATGCGGTCCCAATGGTCAGGTGAAGGGGTGCCTCTCCGGGAAGGTGTAAGTGAAGGGCAGAGCAAGCTGCAGGCAACCAGAGTGGACGGGGTATCAAAAAAAGATATAGAGTGGCTCTGGGCCGAGAAAAACACACCTCTTTTACCTGTCTGGCCCACCCTTGTATCCTATTACCGTACCTTCTCCTCTGCCTCTCAAATCTCGCTTCTGAAGACTGCAGTGAAGCGGTGCTGGTGCGCAAGTGCGAGATCTGAGAGGCAGAGAAGGAGGTACAGTAATAGGAAAATTACCATATTGAAATCAAATCTGATGCTTTAAAAAATTTTATTTGGTGTGTGTTGGAAGAGGGGTAGTCTTATACAGCGAGTATATCCCCAACTCTATATTTTAACTGGAAAAGTTGGGGGTCGTCTTATATGCCCAGTCGTCTTATACCCTGGAAAATTGTATTTCATTTCTAACCTGCCCTTCTCTACCCCCAAAGGGGGACTCAGTGCGGCTCCAGTAGGTACTATGGGGAAAAAAATTAAAAATTGACTCCTGGGCTGAAATAAATTGCTGTAGGTTATTAATTGCCCTGTATCCACCCATACAGTTCCACTTCACTGTCCTTTTAAGCACGGAGCCCACTGGCTCCCATTACAAGACACACAGTACTATTTACTTCTGATAGGGCTCTATGCTTAAAGCAGCGGCAAAGTGGAGTATGCCACCATGGCAAGAACACAGAAAGCTTCCCATATTGGCTTGGAGCATTGAGGTGAAGCTGGACGGTTGATGCTCCCCCCCGTGGACATCAACGGTCTGGCGTCACCCCATGGAATCTTGCTGTGGGTAAGCCAAGTTATGTGGGACGCGGGCCAGTGGGTTTCCTACACCCCCTACAGCAGTTGCCAGATTCTCCAAGATGTGTGGTGCTTCCAACTGCCAGTGTGAAGAGGTCCTTATAGATTTTGTCATATATTTGTGAGTGTCTGGTGGTGGGTGTTTCTGTATTTGCCTGAATAGCCCTATAGAGTTGGAAAAAAAGCCTTCAAAATTCTGTATATTGGGCTGGGCAACATGATTTGCTCGATCAAAATTCATACTGTTGCTTACTCTTGACTATGCTAGCTAAAGAGAATATGAGTTTCAGTTCAACATCTGGAGAGCCACAAGTTACCCACACTAGCCACCCATGCACATGAAACCCCCACTGAATGTAATAGTTACTTCTGAATAGGCATTTTAAGGACTGCATAGATTTTCACTTGCAGAAAAATACCTGCATCAGAATAAGAAAGTAAGGGAGAGATCAGGCGTTTACACATTTTTATATGTAGAACTTGCCATTAAATTGTTCATAAAGCTTCCCCTCCCAACCAAGGAAAAAATAAAGTGCGAACAAAAAGAGTGAAGTGGGGAATTCAAATATATTTACCATTGCCTTGCTGAACGTGCTGCTTCTTTATTGTTTTTCCATGCTGCTTTGTTCCCCTCTTTTTCAGAAGCATCTTTATAAACATACAGATGAAAGTAGCAGCTGAAAGCGCCATGTGGCAGGTGGGCACAGCTGTGTAAGTGCCACTGCTGCGACATCTGCAAAATATGACACAAGCCAATTGCTTGATGTAATGCCAGTTGCAGAAGACAAGGTAGGAAACACTGGGGTATTTGCGTGCTCTATTTCTCTGATCCTTTTTTCTCGCTAGCCTATGTGATGGAGGGGCTGTTATGGCAACAAGTGGGAATTTGTGATGCAGCCACCTCAAGCACTTGGCATCACCATCGTGGTGAAATCAGAAACAAAGGCACAAACAAAATCTCCTGAGGATACCATTGGTCTGTTTCTCTAAAGTCCCACTCTACCACATATGGAGCCATTCATTAAATAATAAAGGAAAACATGTGCAGAGCGCCATTTCTTCATCACTGAGCACACACTGAGAAAATTAAAGAGCTCTGCTCTCATGCAAGCTGGAAACACAACATTCACCTTTTCAGGAATTCAGCTGTATCCTTACAGACTGTTCAGTGCTGCCTATTTTCAACATTTGAAATGCATATTTGGAATGTGCACTAAACATTTGATGCTCCTGATTTATCACCAAGATCAATCCAAAGGTGGCAGCTGAGGCAGAGGAATACTTGTGGTAGCAACAATGGTCGCAGCAACAAGAATGGATTCCTTTTTTGGATCGTTCCATAATAGCCACTGTGTATGGAATAGCTACATTTTTCTCATTCAATATTAATAAAGCAATTGTGCAACAGTATCCAATGGTGTCACTCCCCTTAGTTTCCTTTAAAAAAATCCAACCTCCTTCGTAAGCAGGAAGTAGAAGCAATAACCTGGTAAAGTTGTAGACTCACAGTGCAAATATTAATATCGGACTGGTGTAATACTATATGGAAAAGGTATAGCAAAAAGCAATCTGGCTGCAGGGTTTGTCACCAGCTGTAATATCCTAAGGGCACCAATTCTTGTAAGTTAGCTAGGGTCAGCTCTGGTTAATGCTTGGGTGGGAGACCATCAACACATGCCAGGTATATTTCAAAGCACGGAATGCCTGTGAATGTTCATTGTCTAAGAAAATCTTTGAAATTAATGAGGTCAGCATAAGTCATCTTCCAACTTGAAGGCACATAAATACACATACAGAGAGAGTGTTTGAACAGTTTTTAAGGCAGGCGTAGTTATCTAGTCTAGTTTTCAAAAGCATTAAGAGTTTTTACTCACAAGTCCCCCAACCTTTAGATCCAATACAGTCTCTGGACACCAGAATTTGGCCTGTAATGTAAGATAATTTTTGTCTCAGGGTAATAAATGCAATTTCCTAATTGGTTATATCATAAAAACATGGAAAAGGTTTATTAAACTGCAAAAACTTTGTTTTTTCAGGATATCCTGCAGCACATTTTGCTATATTTTTTCAATGAATATCTGATAGAGTCTCAACCAATTCAACATAGTTTGTGGCACCCACAAAAACAAAATTTCTGGAATATAACAACTACTTTTAAAACAAGTACCACACAATTAAACAGGAAATAACATTTTCAAGCCAGGAACAGATTTTCCCCCTCCCAAAATTTATGAATCATCAAGGAGTTTAAGATCATCAGGGGAGGCCCTGCTCTCGGTCCCACCACCCTCACAAGCATGACCGGTGGAGACGAGAGACAGGGCCTTTTCAGTGGTGGCTCCTCAGTTTTGGAACTCCCCCCCAAATGATATCAGATCTGCCCCCTTCCTTCTGGTATTTCTATCTCATCCTGAGTTTTTATCATTGTATCTTGCACATGTGGCCCGCTCATTGTGATTGTGTGTAATCTTTTATTGTATTACTTTGCACCGTTTATTGTATTTTATGCTTTATTTATTTTATTGTGATGTTGTTCTATGCCTTCTATGTTATTGTAATTTGCACTACTGGGTTTGGCCTTATGTAAGCTGCCCCCTTAAGACCTGGCTTTGGAGTCAAGCTTTTGAGCAATAGATACAGAGATTTAATTATGATTGTTTAATTTTACTGTTCGGCATCTAATGGTTGTTTATTGTGAAGCCACCCTGAGTCCCCCCTTGCGGATGAGAAGGACGGGGTACAAATGCTTGGAATAAATTTGTTACATAGTGTTATAAAAGTAGCTCTTAAAGAGAGCTTCACTCTTCTGCCCATTTTATTTGAAAGTAAACCCAGCTTAATGCAGAGGATTTTTCACTGTGTAAATATGTAGATTAGTTTGTAAACAAAAATGAATGGCAGTAGAGAGTTAGGAGCCAAAGATTGTCACATTCCTCTGAGTCAACAGATACTGACCAGCATTCAGTGCTCAACCTTCCTTTGCAAACCCCCCACTGACCTGGAAAAAGAACAGAGGAAAGGATAAGTGAAACAACACAAGCAACACAATGTCAAGCCCGGTAGGCCTGTAAATATGGCACACTCACTCAAGTAGTTAACAAGAGGATTTGAGCTTTATTTAGTCTTACTCCAAGCAGAGCAAAGAGGAATCTGAGCTTTCCCACCAAAACGCTCAGTAAAAACCCCTTCTGGTAAACTCCCTCCCTCCTCCCAGACTTAGGCCCATCCCACTCTGCTGCCTCCCTGTCGCCATGGCAGCCAAAGCCAAGCTGTTTATTTAACTGCTCTTGGCTGAGGCCTGACATTACGCCCCCCCGGAACACCTGCCCCGCAGGGAGAGAAGAACGAAAGGGAGAGAAGAGAAAGAGGAGACCCACACAATCCTACAGGCAACTTATACAAATAGGTAATGCAATGGCATGTTATACTTTTAAATTATAAAATGGCAATTCTAGGAAACAACCTAGACTAAATTCTATACTTTGGTAACTCTTAGCCTCTTAACAATGTAAACCCAACCTCCCCACGGATTGGTAATTTTAATACATTTGCAAACCCCATCAGAAAATAAGCGATACATATGCACTAAACATTTCTAACGATATATCACACCATAAAAAGTAATTGACTAAGCAGGTCATACCTTGCTGCATCCATAACATCATAAGCAAAGCATATTAGCCATCCTTAACCCTTTTAAATGGATAATTATACTACACATTTTGAAGAAAGCATTTCATCTCCTAAATTCGGTTTCCCACACTATCCGTCCCGTTTCTAACACTGAGTTCCCTTCATGTTACTCCTACCACATGTGAGGCCTTCCCAAGGAACAACCCACCTAACCGCTTCTCTATGCTTAACAGAGTGCGCCCTCCCAGGCAAAATCCCCACAGCCATTCAAGACTACAATTCCCAGCGGGGACACGTACTAACGTTCCAATGATATTATTCGTAGAGGCAACTTTGAACATTTCAGCTGTCAGAGTCTCTTGTAGCTCAGCTTTGGAAATCACTGCCTGAAGTTTGGACACTACTGTCCAGTCCTGGGAACTCTCCTCCGCCTGAAATGAGATGCATTCATCCAGTTCTTTCCTTCCGGAAATCGCAGGATACTCTCCAGCCCGCAGTTGTTTCTCCTCAGCTTCCCACTCCCATAGGGCTCCAAGCCAAGAAACTGCAACCGCCACTGCGGTTCCCAACTGCATGGGTTTCGCAGCACACAGCTCACCCGAACCCTTTTCTGAAAAGGGCTTGGCTGCATCCCCCTGAAGGTTCTCCCGGCCACCCCAATTGGACTCCAAGAGGTTTTCTTCCTGCGCGACCTCTATCCATGGCGGCGCCTCTCTCTCAGCCTCTGCCATCGTCATCATCTGCCTGGGTGGTTTGCTGCTGGGCTCCGCGACCTCCGCGTCGTTCTCCTCCTGAGCAACCGCACTTAGCTGGGGCCGCACATTCCCAGCCCCCGCCCTGTGCTGGTTCCACTCGAAAAGAACTATTGCCCAAACCAGCGTGGCACTCCATGGGGCATCTTCTTTCCCGGAACCGTCAGCAGCCTCCACTTCACGCTCTCCAGGCTCCTGGTTTCTCTTGGAACTTGGGCCTCTGAGGGGCCTCTCTCCCTCCAGGATTGACTGCCAGATTTCTTCCTTGGGCTCGGGCAGCGACTTTGTTAAGATACCACCTGGCATGGTCTGGCCTGCGCTCCCTTGCAGCGCTGTAGACTCCTCTGCAGCCTCCGCCATAACATGCAGCCCCCCCGGGCTCTCTGCGCACTGCAGGTCATCCCTCGGGCCTGCCCCCTCTGTTTCAGTTACTGCTTCTGGCTGAGGCGTCGCTTCTGCAGACCCAGATTCTCTTCCCACCCCGCCAGACATCCAATCTACAAGGATTGCTCCCCACGCGATCAAAGTTCCCATTTGGGGTAGCCCAGCCGAACTTTCTTCTCTGCTCTTTTGCACTGAGGGGGAATTTGCACACCCCTCCTCTTCGCCTGGATGTTTTGTTTCACCCAGCAGTTTCGCATGGAGCGACTGAGGCTTCATTTCGCAGCTCCTCGGGAAGTCTGAAGTTTCCCCTCCCGTTGCTACATGCAGGACAGTGGATTCCTCTGCCGGGGTTTGCACAAAACCTTTTCCCTCTTCCACTGGCCGAGCCGGTTGCCAGGTGGCCGCAATCTCAGGAAGCAGGCAGCTTCTCCTGGCTGGCTCCCAGCCAGGAAAGTTGCATCGGCACAAAGGAAAAGAGGCTCCTTGCCCTCCAACTTTTCCACCACTGGGTTTGGCTTTAGGTCAGCACAGTTGGAGGAGCTTTCTCTCTCTCTACTCCAACTTCTGTCTCCGCCGTCCAGGGGCCATCTTCGCCTCTCCTCCAAGCTCTGGCTCTGCGATAGCCATCTCTGCTGGTTGGCAGCCACTCCTCTTCGCTTCTCCCCCTGCTATTGAGACGGGCACACTCATACTCTCGTTGAGATGATCGGCTCGGTCTCTCCCAGCCTCTCCAGGTTTAAAGCGGGGTTTTCTCTTCCTCCTCCTCCTCCCCTGGGCACCTTTCCTCGGCTGGGCTCTTTCAGCGGTTTCTTCTCAAACCACTTGCGTGGCCCTTTCAAGCATGTAATCGAGTAAGGCCGCCCTCATCTCGGAATCTGCTTTGAGCCGTTCCTGACGGCGTCGCTGGACCATCTCTGCAGCCACCCCTCCCCGGGGAGCCGGGCAACCTCTCTCACACCCAGGGCCATGCTCCAGGTGGGCCGCGAACATCACCACCCACGGATGCTCCCCGTGCTCACACACGTCGCAGCCATAGGTGGCTGGGGCTTCTCCAAAGGGGCTCCCTCGCACGGCATCCTCATGCTCTACCTCATCGTCACTCGAGGGGTACCACTGATCTCCTTCATCCTCCGAGCTCAGGTCGCCACACGGGATGGGGTCAGGCAAACTGCCCTTCAGCATCTCTGAAGGCTGCACTCGCTGTTTCCTTCCCCTCCTGCCCCGCCGGCGCTTGAGCTTACGTGAAGGCTCCGGGAAAGGGGTAGAACTTTTACTCCTCCTCAGGGCTGCTGACTCCACACAAGCTGCGGGTTCCTCACAGGGAATAAGGGGAATGAAGGGCTCTTCCCCTCCATCTTCCTTGCCCTGGAGCTCGTATAGCTGGGCACAATTTGCCACCCATGGGAGGGGACCCTTTTCAATCACATAGGGGATTCCCATCACGTAACCTGTGGCAGGTTCAGCCTCAAAGCCTTCCTCCTTGGGGGACGAGCCAGTGTCCAGATCCTCAGACTGCAACCGCTGTGCCCGGTCAGGAAATTGCCTCAGGAGATTTCCAAGAGCTTGCCGCCATTCCTCGGCCCCATCCACCTTCCTGTGGGTCCACCAATCTGCATGGCTCAGGCTCCGATCTTCCTCAGTTTCCAACCAGGCACCAATGGTTTCCATCCTGAGGGCACGGGGAATGCCGTCTCTATTCTCCTGGTCAGAGGCCACTGGCTTCTCAGGCCTCCGTTGCCACTTGCTTCTTCATGGCCAAAACCCCTCTCCTCTGAGAGGGAGGTCGTGCCTCTCCGCCTTGGGAGCACAGACCTTCTCCATATTCGGGTTGTTGCCTTCACCGGATGGGATTTTCCCTCACGGGAACAGCAATAATGGGAGATTCCTCTTTATGTCAGGCCCGGTAGGCCTGTAAATATGGCTCACTCACTCAAGTAGTTAACAAGAGGATTTGAGCTTTATTTAGTCTTACTCCAGGCAGAGCAAAGAGGAATCTGAGCTTTCCCGCCAAAACGCTCAGTGAAAAACCCTTCTGGTAAACTCCCTCCCTCCTCCCACTCTGCTGCCTCCCTGTCGCCATAGCAGCAAAAGCCAAGCTTTTTATTTAACTGCTCTTGGCTTAGGGCCTGACACACAAATGAGAAAGGACTCCACAGTGTGTGGAAAAAAACATGACAAACATTTATATAGCATATTATTACAAATTAGAACAATAATATACTTACGGCATTCAAGAACTTCTAGAAATGCACAATGGATCTGGGGGTTGCTTGAGCAGCCCTCCTTGGCATGACAATAAAAGTGTTACAAATAAATGTTCCAAGTTTCATCAGTGAGATGCTGAACAGTCAGTTTCTCATGATGTGCTGCAAAGATCTTCCACATTTTCCAACCATTCTCATTCCATTTGCTATAAGACACATTTTTTGGAGAGAAGGGGACAAGTTTAGAGAACTCCTCATGAGCTCGGTTCAGGGTCACAAATGAACAAGGAAGATGTTTGAATATCCTGTTTTCAATTATATTTTGAATTCTCGCACTCTCTCTCTTTCTCTCTCGCTCTCTCTCGCACGCTCCCTCTCTCTCTCGCTCTCTCTCTCTCTCTCTCTCTCTCCCTCTCTCTCTCGTGTGTGCCTTTGGAGCGAGCTTGCACCCACTGCGCTCTCCCCAAGCCTCCCGATTCCTGAGACCTTCAGAGCACAGCGGAGCTTTCCAGCCAGTGGGAATGGGGACCTTGGAGGTGGCGGGAGTTTGGCTTAAAGGGGCCGTAATTCCAAACTTTGGCCTAGGGCACAAAAAAGTGTTAATCCGGGTCTGCTCCTCCATTCCCTGATGTTGCATGGTGACTCCAAATAATTGGAGGAGTGGGACATTGTGGAAGATACAAAATAGTAGTGGTACAAAAATTAAAACCTTTTGAAGGGATGGAAATAAATAAATTACTCACCAACATTGCTGATAGATTTTTGAATTCTCCCCTTATAATCTTTCTTGATTTTTTTCCAGAACTATCAGCAGCAAAGTCAAAACCTGATTGCCATCTTCTGATGTGGTAGATGGAAATCAGGTTCAGCCTTATCACGAAGAGTGAGAGATGCTTATATGATTTTCTGCATAATGCTGAAATAATTTGGCATGCTTTGAGTACTGTGCACCTAAACTTATGGCTGTGTTGCCTCAGGCATCTAAAGGACAAATCAGTTGGCTTGGTGGATCACTGTCTGTGTGCATATTGTGTAAGTGTGTTTTATGTGTTTTATGTGTTTTTACTTGTACAATTCTTGTGAACCGCTCTGAGCGTCAGAGAGAGCGGTATATTAAGCCGAACTTAATAAATAAATAAATAAGTGAAAACATATGTAAAGTATAGTACTCATTTTTATTTTGCTGTAGCTAATATGTATGTCAGAATACCAAGATGCATTCACACTATAGGCCACACATGATATACATGTTCTTGCATGCATAAAGATCGTGTTTGTGTATGAAAAATGTCAGGGAACCCTGAAAGGGAAATGGAGGCGTACATACTATAACCAAAGTGAAAAACTTATGAGATCTAGCACACTTCTGGAAGGTAATTGATAAAAGCCACACATGTCAGAATTTAATCTAAAAGGTGACCTTTCATACAGCGCACATTATTAATTGTATCCATTGAGTTTCTTGGTGCTTTTGTGCCTTTGAAGCACGTGGGCACTGAGGCTGGGGAAGAGCAAGCCTCTGCAGCAGAGAGAGTCAGAGAAGTTATGTTGCCATGGTTTGTAACTGCTTCTCCATAAATGTTTCAGTAAGGTCATGGCCTGGTTGATTAATTTCAAGAGTTCACATTCATCTAGTGCTCTGCAGACAGCTAGCAGCAGATGTTCCCCACCAAAGCCATTTCCTGCTGACTTATCCTCTTCTCCCTGTGCATCTTTTAAGGGTTTAATGTACAGAAAGGGTGACAAAATGGATATTGAACTTTATCACACAAAGCAGGCAAACCAGCAATGCAGCTGGACTTTATCATACAATGCTGTGTGGATCTTGCTATCAACTTGCCCCGTCCCTGATGATTCTCCCATCCTTAGCTACTGTTGGGCAAAGCCTCTACTCACTGTAGTATGATGTGTCCCTCCCTTTCCGCATGATGTCAGTGGGTGGGATGTTTTTAAGGTACATGGTTAAGTTCCTGTGGGATCACTACCAGTGTGTGTTAAGAGAAAAAGGCTTACCCTGATTAATTGCAAGACACAGGTTGAGTAATAAGGTCAATCGGTTTGGGCCACTTCTAAATGGGTATAACTGGGGAGTGTTTGTTCTATGATTTGGGCTTACTGAACATTTGCTCCTGGGCTTGCTGAATCCTTGCTACGCTGCGTAAGCTCTTGACGCAGACCATTTTGATGCTGGCAAGTTTGTCTCCAAGTCCAAGAAAGGAACATTGGAAGAAACATATTTTCTACTGGAAGAATTGCATGAATTAAATGCATGGACTTATATGTGAGTGTAATACTGAGATGAACTGTGACTGTATTATTAGTTTGTATTGAAGTTGCTGTTTTCTTGAACTCTGCTTATACATGAGTAAATTTGAGCTTTGCATTCTTCTATTTTGAATGACTCATCATTGAATAAACAGACTAACCTTCTGGACCTGTACACACTCAACAAATTGCAACAGGATTCTCCACCACCCTACTGCCATTTATACTATTATAAAAATACTTTTTAATTGGTCAAAACTAGAGCCTTAGACAAATGTCTAAAAGTATGGTCAAATGAGAAAGTTTCAGATTTTTATTCCTGCTATAAAAAACTAACAGGTCAAACAGTTCTTTGTCTGAGCATTTGAACAATACTTCTATTTATTTTATATTCTTTTTGTAAAATCTCAATCTCTTGACATCTTTGAAGGATTTGGCCTTAATACCACCACTACTAGTTTTTTTGGTTTTTTGTGTGTGTCAGGAGCGACTTGAGAAGTAAATTGCTTGTAGTGTGAGAGAATTGTCTGTCTGCAAGGACGTTGCCCATTGGACATCCGGATGCATTGCTGTTTTATCATCCTTATGGGAGTCTTCTCTCATGTCCCCATAATGGGGAGCTGGAGCTGAAAGAGGGAGCCCATCCGCACTCTCCCCAGATTCGAATCTGCAACCTATCGGTCTTCAGTCCTGCCGGCGCAAGGGTTTAATCCATTGCACCACCGGGGGCTCCACTATAGCTAGTGATGTAATCACATGATGTTGTGATTCTTGTTAGTTGCTAAATGTTTCTTTTATAAATTACTTTGGCTGCATTGCAAACTGTTGCTTTGTTATCTACAATTTGGATATGGAAAATGTATAAATCTTATACATTAAATAAGTAATAATATATTAAACTGAAACTAGCAAGTACAGAAAAAAATGCAATTGCTCTGGTAAATTCTGGAGTTGGAATTTATCAGATTAACATTATTATTTAATTGTTTTTATATACCACATTTCCACCAAGATTAGGACTCCAAAGCACCACATTTAAGTAACACATTAAAATGATTAGAATTAAAAATATACAAAAAGTCACTTTAAAGATGAATTAAACTAGATTGTGTCTAAGGAAGTCTTTAGCAATGAAGTGATGCTGACACATGCTATCTTTCAAAACAAAGGTTTTTTACAAGACAACTTAATCAATCAATCAATTAATTACTTCAAAGTATGTTATCCCATTTTCCCACTGTCAAAAAGGCCCCTGAAGCAGATGGTGTATAACTGATAAAAGACTGTCCAGAGGATCACAATATCAAAACTCAGATTATAACAAAAATAATGGTGTGGAGGGAAAAGGAAAGCAGGTCATCTTTTGCCAGGGACTGTGAAATAGCCTTGCTTCTCACCATATCTCCTTTTGCTGCAACTATACTTCAAACTTAATTTCAAAAATTAAAACCAATTTCTAAAAATAAACCATCCTGGGAGCAAAATGTGAAAAACAGGCCCCAGTGATTCAAGCACATAAACAAATACCACATTACTCATCACTAAATAAATGGATGCACAAAATAAGGAATCAGTGGTAGATGGAATATTAGAAAGACAGAAAACAACTGCATTGACATGCAGGCACAGCTCACATGTGTGGCACACTCAGAACCTAATATTGGATCTAACCAGGCTGTGTTTCTTTCTTTCTTTACAGCTCTGCTCTTGTTTGTGCTCTTCAACAATGAGGGAATAGAGTAGAGAAATCCCTTGGGCATTTTCTTAGGCCTGACTGTGCCTTTGTTTCTGCCCGTGCTGTTCATGTACTTATCTGTTAAGAAAAGGAGAACTATCGTATTTAGGGCTGGAGAAGAAAAGGCCTTCTGGATGGGACTGGACTGCAGTTCCTAGTAGTCCTTACTAGAGTGGTCAATGTGAGGAATGATGGGTATAGTCGTTCGCCAACATTTAGAGCAGTGTTTCTCAACCTGGGGGTCGGAACCCTTGGGGGGATCATGAAGGAGTGTCAGAGGGGTCACCAATAACTATCTGAAAACACAGTATTTTCTGCTGGTCATGGAGGTTCTGTGTGGGAAGTTTGGTGGGGTTCAGAATGCTCTTTGATTGTAGGTGAACTATAAATCCTAGTAACTGTAACTTCCATATGTCAAGGTCTATTTTCTCCAAACTTTACCAGTGTCCACATTTGGGCATATTGAGTCTCCGCACTAAATTTGGTCCAGATCCATCATTGTTTGAGTCCACAGTGCTCTCTGGATGTAGGTGAACTACAATTCCAAAACTCCAGGTCAATGCCCACCAAACCCTTCCAGTATTTTCAGTTGGTCATGGGAGTTCTGTGTGCAAAGTTTGGTTTAATTCCATTGTTGGTGAAGTTCAGGACGCTCTTTGATTGTAGGTTGACTATAAATCCCAGCATCTAGAACTCCCAAATGACAAAATCAACCTCCCCCCAATTTCACCAGTATTCAAATTTTGGAGTATGGGGTATTTGTACCAAATTTGGTCCAGTGAATTAAAATACATCCTGCATATCAGATATTTACATTACGATTAATAAAAGTAGCAAAATGACAGTTATGAAGTAGCAACGAAAATAATTCTGTGATTGGGGGTCAACACCACACAAGGAACTGTATTAAGGGGTCACAGCATTAGGAAGATTTAGGACCACTGATTTAGAGGATCTGTACTTTGACACATTCTTCTTGGTTTTTTAAAAATTATTTCCAAATTACTGGTATATATAGTATGGGGCCATACTTCCGGGAATGTGGCGCAGCTGGCTAAGTGTCAGCTGCATAAGATCTCTCTGACCAGTAGGTCATGAGTTCGAGGCCTGCCCGGGTCGAGGTGGGTGCTCGACCTTAAGTGTAGCCTGCTGTCTACCTTTGCAGCCCGAAAGACAGTTGCATCTGTCAAGTAGGAGATTAAGGTACCACATTAAGTGGGGAGGCAAATTTTGACTGAATTATGAGGCCATTAAGAACTCCAGGAATCGCTGAGGAATGTGGAAAGAACAACAAAGGGACGCTGGAAAATGCTGAGAGATGAGGAGTGTATCAGTTTCCCCTGGTGGCCAGAAGTTTGCCTCTGTTCGTCTATATGTCGTATGTTTGTCTATATGTCATATGTTGAACTACAGGGATTGCCTGCAAGTATGTGTACTGTAATCCGCTCTGAGTCCCCTTCGGGGTGAGAACGGAATATAAATAAAGTAAATAACTAAAATAAATAAAATAAATAAATACAGGAGCAGGAGAAAGGCAGCTGTAAAGGAAAAGATAGATAGCAGTGGCATTTCTACAGTGAGTGAACTACCTTTCTTACCTCTGCCAACCAAATATCCTTTCAAGATAGATAGCAGCTAAGCAAGCTCTTGTAGGGTATTTTGTGCAACATCAGTTTCCAAATTCAATCTCAAATTAAATGGGAACACAGTGCGTGGTTTACAACAAAACAAATTATTCTTTATGAGCTACAGTAAGTTAAGCCTGAGAACAGCTCAAAAGAAACGGTTAATTCTCTGGTCTCCTTCCTATCTATGAAATGAAATCTCTACATCTTGCACTGTTCTGGTAATTGCTAATTACTTGCAGTAGGCTAGAGATGTTAGAGTGGTTGTTAATTCTGATTACATGGATTACAAAAGAAAAGTAGCTCTTTCATACCATATGAGCAGCACTTCTGAGTCTTGACTCTGAGCACAGCAAGAAGATAGAATGCCATTATGGGAAATGACATGATTGCTTGAACTCTACATCCACCTAAATAAGTCTCTTTGATCTACTCCTGATTACAAATGCTGCTCTATGGGAACAGATTTTATAAATGCAAACAGAAATTTTGGAGTCTAGGAGTCTGGTGCTTTAGTTCTGGGAACAAGAAAACAAGCTTATACAGGAGCACAAGACAGTAGCTCTAACCTAATTCCAGCTAGGATTAACAACATTTTAATTTCCAGCAGAACTGTATGCATATTGGTATCTCCCTTATTTCATTGCATAGCCATTGGCCTAGGAATTAGCTCTTATCTATGGCCCCATCCACACTGCCATGTAGGGGTGTAGGAAACACATTAGCCTAGGCTGTCCAAATGACACACCCAGGCTGATGTGGTTTAACCCAGATTTTTTTATTCTTCAGTTTGGCCCCAGGTTTAAAAAACACCTACAAAGATATAGTTCTCCCAGAAAGAAATGCTGTGGAAGTGGAGATTGCCATCTGGGACCACCATGAATAGATCCAAATGGCTTCCCATAGCCATCCCACACTCTCCATGGCTCAGGCAGCCCAGGGAAATGGGATGGCAGTGCCTCCCTGCACCCCACTTCTCTCCTTAAAACAATGGAAAATCCTCCTTCCCATCACAGGAGGTTGTCCTCTTCCTGGATCGTGTCATTCAGGACACGATGGAGCTTTGCAGGAGGGGATGGAGCTTTGCAGGAGGGGATGGAGCTTCCTCTCCAAAGCTCCATTGCATTTTAAGTGATCCAGGAAGAGAACAGCTCCTGCAATCACAAGGAGCCTTTTCTACAATAGTGAATGCATAGCATATTTTATTGAATTTAGACAGCTGTTCAAGACAGCTGCTCATTGGTCCAGAAAAGGTCTGGCTGGGATCCATTTCCTGGTTGGTCAGGGATTCCCTCTGATGTCATTGCTGGTTGGTTTCTGCCATGGTGGAAGATTTCAATCAGTTGTCATTGCATTATTGTGTCTGTTTATTGATTGGCCCCTAAGAGAGGTGCAATCGAAGAGGAATGTGGTGGGGCAAGCAGTCATGGGCTGAAATGGGTCTTGATAGTCCAATTCTGGTCAATTCAATGGTGTCAGTTCAGATGAATAAAAACTGCTTAGGAAATTGGCCATTTCAATGGAAGCCCCAGGAAGAGGTCTGGGTTGGGGACAAGTTCCCAGGAATAAATTTGATTATATCAGGTAGAAACAGAAAGAAGTGCCCTGGGCTCTTGTGTAAGACTATTGTGTGACCTCGGAGTCTTCCTGGAGCATTGTTAAGGATTGTGATAATTACAAGCTTATATCCTAAAGTCTAAGGTGCGGTGAGGCAACATTGTCAGGGAAGTTCATGAAAGGTTACTATATGATAAACGGGTAAGGTAGAGAGGCTGGTGATATATCCAAATGGGGCCGTGATTCATAATTCATAACCTGGGGGTCTGGGGGGTTTGATAACACTATAAAACATTGATGATTAGAATAAACCATATCTATTTTGACAGTGCTGCGAATAGATTGGACTGATGCAAGTATTGGGCTTGGTGGATCCCTTGGCCAAAGTTATTTTGTTGTCTGTTTGCCTTCCTGCTCAGTTTTAGGGCTCATTCTAGCTTCATGTCCCACCTGGGAGGCAATTGTAGGGTTGATAGTCCTGCCCAACAGTAGTAATAATTATAATTCTAACAACTAGTTAGAAAAAAAACCAATTGCAATTATATATTTTTTCAACTGGTGTGTGTTTGTATCTACACATTCATTCACACACACATGTGATATACCTTTCATATTTCTGCCTCTCCCAGTTGGAAATAACATTTCCTGCCTCTGTGAATCTTTTAGCCACAATAAAAGTGGGCCATGCGACTCTTTGTTATCTTTAAGTATGCATCCTAGTTTCTGTGAATATTTTTGAGTTTTAGGGTAATTTGAACCATGAAAATTATCTATCTTCTGCTGCATGCTGGGCTTGTTTTTGTCAGTGTGTGTTCCTAATCACTTGCCAATTACTTATGCAAATTGGAGGCACAGATGCTGATGAGCAGTCTTCTCTACTGGCAGCTTTTGGGGGCTTGCATATTCTATAGCTGCCATTTCCCAAAAACATGCTATGAGGAAATTCAAACTTTTTCTCCTGCTCCACCACAACACACTTTATGCTGATTTCTTCTACAGTCTATTATCTTTAAGGTTCAGTTTATCTTTTAATCTGTACCTGATACTGGCATTTTTACCATATTGACCTCCTTCACAAGGTTCTCCTCTCTCCCCAAATAATGAATAACAAAGATCACCAAATATATCAACGCCAAACTGAATATAGCATAATTTAGAGCATGGAACCTTCATTTGTGGTTACATAAACAAAATTGCCAGTTTTGCACAGCAAACTACGGTTCCCAAATGGTTTCTCATGGGGAGGCAGCATGGAGAACAATATTAAGCAGCCTCCACACAGCAGATATTTTGTGTGCACTGAACCTTATTTATCAGGTCTTTTCTGTTGCTTGTCTACACCGCTGGTTTTTATTGAGGGTCATTGCCGGGCAAAAGCTGATTTAATGTGCAGTTGACCTGTGGTGCCTTACTCAGAAAACATTTTGGGAAGCAGCGAAGGGCATTTATAACATGTGTTGGAACAGTTCTGATGGATCGGTGGTGAGAAAAGCTGGGGGTGGTTAAGAATGGATCACAAGACATAGTTAGTTACATTTGTTTGTGGATATGGAGGAAAGTTGGAGTTTTTTCTTTAAAGAAACACAATGTCGGATGAGTTAAAGACGTTAGAGGTCTTAGGTTTCTTTCCTCTCTTTTTTGTTTACCTTAAAAATAATTCCTCTTGTTCTTAGGCAAGCTCGAAGAAGAAGAAGAAGTCCAGCAATACATATCTCATTTGCTGTGTCATACTGTGTTTTGTGTCATAATAATAATAATAACAATCATCATCATCATTTTATTTCCTTGTGGCTCAAGGTAAGGTACAATGAGGGCACAACTGGGAGATAAAACACAATTATTTATTTATTTATTTCCAGTGTTTATACCTCGCTACTTCTCAACCCCCGAGGGGGGACTCAGTGCGGGCTAACAGATGGCAACAATTCGATGCCACACAACACATAGTAAACAATGGTTAAAATTAAAATACACCTAGAATTAAATACATTAAAATACAGTTAATATTAAAAACATCATGTACATTCATCACCATTAAAACAATGTTCCATCCAAAGTCACAAAACAATTAAAATAGACATAACAGGATACAAACAGATAAATGCATGTTAAAATTCACTGCTAAAATGCAAGTTAGAATTCATACGTTAAAAACGACTGGGTAGGCCTGCCAGAAGAGATAAAATTTAAAACTCAACTGAAGACCTGACAACTGATTTAGAGGCCTCTTCTGGCAGGTCATTTTACAGTCTTGGAGCAGCTGCTGAAAAGTTCCTCTGGGTGATGGTAGCCAGTGTCACGATGCACGGACTTGACCGGCCCCTTAATCACACACACAGAGACGGAATGAAGGCTAACTACTTTATTGAATATAAGAACAGTTCCAAAGAATATGGTCCAATAGAATATGATGTATTCCAAAAGGCTTGAAGTAACAATGTCCAAGATAACGTAGCAAATAGGCAAAAAGCTTGGCAAGGCTCCGCAACCGATGCGGATCAGGAACAGGGCATGGCTCCGCAAACCGATGCGGATCAGGAAACAAGGCAAGGCAAGGCTTGATGACCACGGCTAGCTAGCTTGTGGTCCCACTCCGCTTCACACCTATTCAGATGAGACGTGGCCGGAGCACTGAGGATCCGTTCCCACAGATCCTATACTTAATCCTTCGGCCGAGGTCCCCGACGCTCTAGGCTTCTGCGCCTCCAATCGCTGCTCACGGACCTCGGCCGGTCTATGCTCTTTGACCATTCCCTTCTGCTAGACTCTATGTTCCGTCTCCTATCAAAGGTTCGACCTTGTCTTTCCCCAGCTGTTTTGCTATCTCTCTGAGAGCTCTCCTCCCTAGCCGTTTCCCATTCGCCTTCTTCCATATCTTCCTCAGGAGGCTCCTGGGAAGATCTCCCTCGCGGATGTTCATAACTCCCAGAATCACTATCTAACTGCACCTGGTTATCTGAATCATCCCTAGGACCAAAACACATTTCTTCCCAGGCCAAGCTCTCTGTGGGTGAAAGAGGCCCCTGAGGGGAAAGCTGTCCTTCGCCCCAATCATCTAGCTCATCCTCAGAATCAGGTTCTGGGGCTGCTGGTTCTAATGCTAATGGGACCCCAAGTCCTGTCCCCTGCCCTCCAGGCACAAACGAGAACTGCTGTGCTACAGCCAGTCAGGTTCTGTCTGGTTGGAGTAGCTTCCTGCTCCCCAAAGTGTCTGGGGCAGATTTTATAAAAGAAGGCAACCCTGTAGGTAACCTGGACCTAAATTATGTAGGACTTTAAAGTCAAAACCAACACTATGTACTTTTCCCGGAAACTAATTGGCAACAAGTGGAGTGACTTTAGTATGGGTGTGATATGCTCATTCCTGGATGTTCTTGTACCTAGTCTGGCTGCCATGTTTTGAACTAATCCAAGTTCCCAACCTTGGTACAGACGTAGCCCAATGTAAAGTGCATTACAGAAGTCCAACCTTGTGGATATCAGTGTGTGCACTACCATCTTTAGATTCCTCCAGCTCCAGAAAGGGACATAGCTAGCATATCAGCCAAAGCTGATAGCAAGCATTCCTGGCCAACAGTTAGAGAGACAGATCACAGAGCACTCCCAAGTTGTGAACACAGTCTTCCAGGAGTGTGATCATGTCCAGAACTGGCTGACACACTTCCATCCCCAGATTAGGACCCTTGATGCCAAGCACCTGTGTCTTATCTGGATTCAATTTGTTTCCATTTGTTTTTCTTCATCCAGCCCATTGCATCCTTCAGAGGAGACATGCTATCCATAACTAAAGCATGGAATGAGATGCGATAAAAAGAAAACAAAAAGAGATTATTTGAATAAAGGAAGAAAGTGAAGCAATTGTTTGGAAAGGCCTTCTATTTGCCAAGATTATAAATACAAGTCTTAAAAACTATATTTCCTGCAAGAACCCAGGAAATACCTCTGTGTTTCTGGTTGTCTGGAAACCTACGTGTGCAGTTGTGTGTTTCGATTTGTATAAATCATTCTGAGCAGGATGAATGCGTCAAAGAGATCTGGCATTTCTTTTTAAGAGAGGGAATGCAATTATACTGAAGAATAATATGATACCACTTTAACTGCTGTGGCTCAATGCCATGGAATCATGGGTACTATAGTTTTACATGGCTTTAGCCTTGTCTACCAAAGAATGTTGGTGCCTCATTAAACTACAACTCCCATGATTCCATACTCTTGAGTTATGACAGTAAAACTAGAATCAAACAGCATTGATTCACCAGTGTAGAATTACTGAATTAAAGCACTCAGTCTACTTTACTACAGCCAGCCCTTTACATTTGTGAGGGTTTAGAGGCACAGAACGCCCCCCCCCCCCCCAAAGTAGAAAACATGAAACTATCTCTAGGCTCTCCAAATCTCAATTCTTAATAAGGTTGACCATATATAACACACAAAAATACAATACATATATTTTACATATTAATTGTTTACTTTTTAATAGTTGTTTTTACACTTTCTGGATTAGGTGTGAATTTTCCGCAGCAAAATTCTCCCCTCTCCATCCAATTTAATTATTGATGGCAAACTCGTGAACAATCCAATCCCCAAAAGTTAGACTCGTGAAAGTGATGGTTTGACTGTACTTCAAGAATAAAAATTGTGTATTATGTTGTGTACAACTTAGCAAGCACACAACTAAAGATGCTGTTTGGTCTCCTTCCCCCACACTATATGAAATTCAAATGTACAAAAGGTCTGTACAAAAGAGTTGCCTGTAGCCAAAGAGAGTCAAATATAGTTCGTCTTGTCATTGAGCTCTCTGCCGCCTGCAAGCAAGCACTCCCTCCCGCAAGTGGATTTACATCCTGGCTCCTGGGTGCAAACCAGAAAGCTGTGACACCCAGACAGCCTTTGGAGTGCTTCTAGCTGGCAGAAGCAGTAGGAAATTCTTGTTTGACATCATTGTGAGAATGTAGTACCTGTGTGGCAGGAAGGTGGCTTCAAAGATGATGTTACTCCCTAGAGATGTGTGGCGTGTGAGTGTTTAGTGTTTTTCTTGGCAGGCACCCAAATGTGCAGTAAAAGGAGAAAGAGAGGTTTGATTTATTCTAGGAAACGTGGGAAGGAAGACAAAGCAACACTAAAGATTTGTTTCAAGTTAAATATTTAATGCTAAGACATGCGGCCCTAAGATTGGAAGCGGGAGTTATGTGGTTGTCCCAATATCATACTCACCAAAATATCACATATGAAAACAGGAGATGCATGACCTAGCAATCTCAGAGTGTGGTCAAGATGGCAAAAGTTATTAATGAGGAAGAACACACTAGGAGCGGCTGGAGCAATTGGATTTTTCCTAAGCCTACTGGGAAGGGCAAAATTTGACCCTTCCCCTTCTTCCTCTGTTATTTGAACGCAGACTACTTTTGGATTTTGAACTGAGTTTGCCACAACTGAAGTAACCAGTTGTCATTGTTTAACATCTATATGCGTCCACTCGCCCGACTGGTTCACGATTTTGGCCTGGAGTGTCATCAGTATGCTGATGACACCCAGCTGGTGCTGAGAATGGATGGCAGGCCAGACACCGTACCCGATTGTTTCTATCAATGCCTTGAAGCCGTGGTTGGATGGCTGCATACCAGCCGGTTAAAGGTGAATCCATCGAAGATGGAAATCCTATGGCTGGGTCGTCCTGGTGTTGGTGAGTGCCAGTTGCCTACCCTGGATGGCGAGCGGTTAAGCCCGTCGTCTTTGGTAAAAAGCCTGGGGGTCCAACTAGACCCACTGCTATCGATGGAGACTCAGGTCTCCGCGGTTAGCAGGTCCACGTTCTTCCATCTCCGACAGGCTAGGCGACTGGCTCCTTACCTATCCAGGAATGACCTAGCCACGGTAATCCAGGCGATGGTCATCTCGAGGCTAGACTACTGCAACGCCCTCTACATTGGCCTTCCCTTTTCGACAACCCGGAAACTTAAGCTAGTGCAAAACACTGCTGCTCGATTGCTGGTGGGAGCACCTGCAAGAGAGCACATCACACCAATCTTACAGCAATTGCACTGGCTGCCAATAGAGTACCGGATTGTTTTCAAGGTGCTGGTTTTGACCTTTAAAGCCTTGCATGGTCTAGGGCCAGTGTACCTGAGGGACTGCCTCACCCCATATGTTCCCCTGAGATCACTGTGATCAGAAGAACAAAACCTTCTGGTGATTCCATCAGTTCGTTCCTGCCACCTTTCAGTAACAAGACAAAGAGCCTTCTTTGTGGTAGTGCCGACATTATGGAATGCGTTGCCAGACGGAGTTTGCCCTATCACGAAGTTAGCCCCCTTCCGGAGGGCCTGCAAGATGACCCTTTTTAAGCAGGCCTTCAATTTAAGCGCCTCCTGATAAGTCTGTTTTATGCCCTGTGTTTTATATAACAAATTGTTTTTATTCTGTATTTTTTTCTTGTTATATACTGTTGTTTTATGTGAACCGCCCCAAGCCTGCAGGGAGGAGCAGTATATAAAAGTGAACAATAAAATAAATAAATAAATCATCCTTCCCTACTACCTGTCCTGACTAGGGATGTTAAGTGTTGCAGTCCAACAATATCTAGAGGGCCACAAGTTGTCCAACCGTGCTCTAACAGCCTTTTAAAAAAGCCCCTTAAACCTGGACTTGTTTCATAATATATGTATCATGTGCTTTAACTAGCAGATTCCTTTTGCTGAGCCTTGAGTATTACTTTGGCATATTCTGAGAAATATCCCATTATTAAGTGTATTTAATACTGGTTAAAATGGTACAGGAAAGGGTTAATTTAAAAAGAAAAAATTAAGTATGTTGCTTAACTTGTGAAATTAGGCTTAATTAAAGAGCATGGAATGCGAGATTTGTTCTGATGTACCATGGTGACCACTGATGAGTGAAATTCCCCATAGGAAGAATCTTTGCAGATTTCATGAGATCCTGCAGGGAAATCAATGACATTTTAATCTATATTAGATACTGTTCCTGTAGAGAAGAATCTAAGCGTGCCAGTTGAAAGCTGCGAATTTGGTTAGGCTGCAGAACATTTCCTTGTACAAGCATCCTCTCTATTGTTGTGGAAATGTGGGCTTTGATGTGTTTGGTAACATCCATTTTAAAAAAATTAAGATTGCCTCTATTTTTGCTAAAAGCATGTAACCCCCCCCCCATATTATGCTACTTTAATATTTTATGTAAGTTTAACCACAATCTGCTTAACGATTATTATTTTGTATTTGATCTTTTGAAGATTAAAAGAAATCCTTGCATAATCTCCTGCTGATATACAGTATGCATTTAGAAAATGTTGCTTTTAATTATCCAAATACTAGGTCTTGTTTATTGTGTAACATCATCTGATCACATCTCAACTATGTTTAGCGTAATCACATATTGGATATTGCAGGAAAAAGCAACTTCTAGGTAGTACTTTATACTAGTGTTTCTCAGATTATTACCTGATATGAGGGACGCTAATTTTTTTTCCCCAATGTTCCAGAGATCAGCATCAGGACCGGGCTTTACCACAGCAGGGCTGGGCTTTAGGACAGCAGGTTAATCACCAAGCTGCAATCAATCTTGCCAAACAGAAGGTTGACAGTTCGAAGCCCAGGTCAGGGTGTGCGTCTGACCTTTAGCCCAGCTTCTGCCAACCTAGCAGTTTGAAAACAAATGTGAGTAGATAAATAGGAACCACATTAAAGTGATGGGGGAGGGAATAGTTTATGAACAAAGCAAGCTCTTGGCAAGGAGAAGGAGACAGCACCCCCCTATGGCTGGAACTGTGCACAGCCTCTAAAGATGCTGAAAGATGGGAAAAGCCTATATATATTCTATCTGTTGTCTGTCTTGTCATTGTATAATCGGCATTGTATGTGTTCCGTGATCTGCCCTGAGTCCCCTTTGGGGTGAGAAGGGCGGAATATAATCCTATAAATAAATAAAATTTGTACCCATTGGCTACTTTGTTTCTTTTTTTCCTAGAAACCCACCATGGGACTTCACACAAAGGAAGTAAAGCAGCATGATATGCATATCCCAGTCTGCCTCCTTTCCATGATTAACTTCTGCTACTGATATGCAAAATCCATCAATAGCTGGCAATTGTTCCATGTTTGATTTTTTAAAAATTAACCATGCCAGCAATCGCAAAATTGCTTTTAAAATATTTTAAAATTACAGAGCAGTGGAAGTGAAGGAGGGTAGGATTATGAGGTTATGTGGAAGAATGAGTGTGGGGTTATGGATCAGCAAATTGGTGCAATTGCACAAAAGGAAAGTGGTGTGACAGTGAAAGTGGTTATGCCAGTATGTAGTTGCTATCTGTGATTATGTGACTACTTCGAAATAGCTACTTGTGCAATGAACTCCATGGACTATCAGCCAATGACTTAGGGACCACCACTTGAATATAGTGCTGCCTTCATGCTTTTCTTTGTTACTCCTTCAGTGTTTATATATGGAGCTTCTTTAGTGGATGTTGCATATGAAACATCAATTTACACATTCCATGAAGTTTGTAACTCAAGCCCTTAATTTGCATGTACATTGCAATCAAATCTAAAAGGACTAATGTAATCATGGAATCAGAATAATAGAGTTAGAAGGAACCACATGGACCATCTAATCCAGGGGTGGGCAATTACCGGCCCTCCAGGTGTTTTGGACTTCAACTCCCAGAAATCCTAGCCAGTTTACCAGTGTAAAGGAGCAAGGGGTTTTTTTTGCGAACGCCGCCGAATGCTAGCGTCGAAACCCCTTGTAGATTTAAACTGACCACTGACTACTTCGTGGAGACTCAGCCTAAAGCGTGCGTCCCACTGTGAGAGGATCTATTTACAATTACGCTGCCACCATTTTCACTCTGGGTACCGATGTGAGGGCTTTGATAATAAACGACTTCCACAGTTGTTGTGTTGTAAGTGTTTAACAATTTATTCCACAAACGGGTACAATGCTTGGTTGGTTACAAAGAGGACTACTAAGAG
The DNA here is from genome assembly GCA_030556195.1 of Anolis apletophallus. Classification (NCBI taxonomy): domain Eukaryota; kingdom Metazoa; phylum Chordata; class Lepidosauria; order Squamata; family Anolidae; genus Anolis; species Anolis apletophallus. The sequence goes on along the minus strand of JARBWK010000006.1, from coordinate 101,034,104 downwards.
GTATACACTTGGCGTTACCACAATTCAACACTGGGGTACAACTTCCCCGTATAACCTAACACAGGTACCAGCAGTTCTATTACTTAACTGCTTACTCAGGTAAATAACTGACTGTGGCTTTACCTACTGGGTTACTTTCACCCTAACTAGGGCAAAACCTGTCCTCAACCAGGGTTTCTCTAAACCCACACACAGAACTGAGCACTTGTAGCTCTAACAGACAGCTGGCTATCCCACCAACCGCCAAATACCAACTGACTCTGGTCACATCTGCTTTCTTCAACTGTCAGAATTCAAAATGCAAACATTCTGAAGCTAGAGTGGCTTTCGTTGTCATGGCAACAGCTTCTGTTTGAGGCTTGCTGCCGCGAACATTCTACTGCCTACTCTCTGGCTTTTAAAAACTGCTCTTTTTAAACACATAGGCAGACATGTGAATAACATATAACATATGCATTAACACACAAATAACCCACCTCATCACAACCAGCTGTTAGGATTTCTGGGATTTGAAGTCCAAAACACCTGGAGGGCCGGTAATTGCCCACCCCTGATTTAATCTAACACTGCCATGCAGGAAAAACACAAACAAAACAACCCCAACATATGGTCATCCAACCTCACGTTAGAAGCCTCCAAAGAAGGAGCTTCCACCACACTCTGAGGCACAAAGTTCCACTGTGGAAGAGCTCTTATAGTCAGGAAGTTATTCCTAATGTTCAGGTGGAATCTCCTTGCCTGTAATTTGAACCCATTTCTCCAAGTCCTAGTCTGCATTGCAGCAGAAAGGAATAATAGTGTATTTATTTCCTGTTTACTTTTGCCTTCAATTACATTGTTCTCCTGTCTTCCCCTAAATTGTATTTCAGATTGTAAATTTCTTGGGGCAAGGACCTGTTTTCACATACTGCAAAAAATACTATGTACACTAATCGTGCCAGATTGACAGAATGAGTTTCATCATGGAGATTGCAAGGGAGCTGCCTCAGGCAGCAATTGTTGGGGGCACCAAGACCAATCAAGATCTGGCCGTGGCTATGCTACCTTCAGGGATGATGTCAGATGCTGTTCTATTTCCAGAATGAAAAAAAAATGCAGAATGTGTTTGACCTTTGTATATAGAAGCATGGTGGGGGCACCATCTCTTGTATCAGCCAGCAATGTGTCGCTTGTTTTACCTTTTAACTTGATCTACCTATTAACTATGTATTAACAAATTATGATAAGCACACATCTTTGCAAACTTGTCACTTTTTTGCAATGGCTTTTCATTTCTTTTGACTTTTCTCTGTTATGGAGCCATTCCAGATGCAACATTGAGGAAACTGATACCACTGGAGTATATGATGTGTTATCTGGGAGTCCAAAGAAGTCCTCTCCCTACAACCATGGGAGCAACAAGTTTCACATACTGTATAAATTAACAAATTACATTCCATGGTACCCAAAAGCTATGCATTCACTCTGACTTAGGCTTCTTGACCTTCCCTAGACAATACATACCAACGCCACTATAGTAACAATTGTGTCTCAGGATCCTGCCACATTTTACTATATTCTTTGGACTAGGTACTTCTGTGAGGCAAGAGGCTATGCACTATTATTTCTATAGACTGCCTTTGTCTGAGAATTGCTTCTTTGCCAGCTGTAATAAGAGTTCTACATAGCAAAACAAAATATGCAGTGTATTAATATTGCAATGCTGGGGTAGGTATGCCAAAGCAAACAGGCATGGGACATTCTACTCTTTTACTATGCAAAGGAAAATAAAAATAGAAACCATGTGGCAACAACAGTGTGAAGAGATGAATGTACAGCTATGGGTAAAATTGCGTTATAGATTTTTTTCAGGCATTCTCAGAGGTTGTGATGACCTCTGAGGATGCTTGCCATATATGCAGGTGAAACTTCAGGAGAGAATGCCTCTAGAACATGGCCATATAGCCCAAAAGAACCTACAACAACGCAATGATTCCGGCCATGAAGGCCTTCAACAATATATGGGTATGATGCTATATTTGATCACACAAATGCTGTAAGCTTGATGGGGAAAGGGCAAACACTTCCTACATTTGTAAAGAAGGATTACACTTGAGGGTAGGATATGTGAAGCATGTTGGAGAACAAAACAGATATGCAGATAGCACCATGGTATTACGCCACTAACACATGCCATCATCTGATGCCTCTTCCATGTCTGAACCTTATACCTCTTCTTCTCTGCAACCATATGGAACATTCTCTGTGGAGCAGTCTGGAGAAGCCAGAAGCTAAAGGGATTTGAATTCACCCCAGTAATACCTTCCAAAATAGAACCTTTACTCCTGTCGGCCCTAGAGAACCAGGGCCAATTTCATTGAAAGCAAGGCTGTGTTCCCTATGGATGTGTAGAAAGATGCTGTACATCCCACCCCAGGCCCTTCTGTGGTGATATAAGTGGGCTATCTTTTTGTCAGTAAAAGGGACCTTGTAAGTGCTATTTGGAATTCCAACACAGTAGCAGTATGACTATGTCCAGGAGGCCTTTTCTTTCAAACCACTGCACCTTTTGGGTACTCATCCCAGGCTTGCATATTGTCACACAATGGAGCAGAACATTGGATTGCATCTTCCTTGGTGAGAAAGTAACAGAACTGCACAGGATAACTCCCAACCAGAGTATTGTCCTGGATTCACAAGCACAACATTGATATAGTGAGCATAGGAACATTCTGCACCTTTGTTCTCACACTGTCTCTTTCAGTAAAACGGCAGGGAAGGGCAACCAACACAGCTTCAACACCCCATGGCAGGAGGAACCTTAGACTGAGCAGCCGGCTTTCAAAAAGAAAGGCTGAATGGCTTGCAAGCTAAACTTTGTGCCAAAGAGAAGCATATTCTGAGAGAGGGAGGAAGTGCTGACAATGTTCTTCCTCATACTGAGTGGCAGGGTGAAAAACTTTAGGAAATATACCACCTTGCCCAACAGCCACATATATCACAAAGTGGTCTGGAGATTGGCCAGAGAAGGATTTCCAACAATGATAAGCCAGGTGAAGGTTCAAGGAGCTCATTAACTCTGTTTATAAGCTCATGGAGCTATTTGAAGGCAGATCACCATCACAAACCCAAGATTCCTTTCTACCAGGAGCAATACCAAATATGGGAAGAGTCAGGGAGGACAAGATAGGAAGACCATCCAGATAGAGGGAATTATTTTGAGAGTTATAATCAATGTGCATCTAAGGAACCACAGGTTTCAATTCTTGTTCCATTGTGCACAATAGTAGAGATAGCCAAGAGTTAGTTGATTAATGAATAAAGTTCAATATTCCTATAATTTTCAAAGTGCAAATGAACATTTGATATTATGGTACTGGATATATACTGTATATATATATATATATCGCGATATTTCTATCCCGCCTTTCTCGAACCAGAAGGTGACTCAAGGCGGCTTACAACCAGGCAGCCATTCGATGCCTTAATATACACTTAAAAACCTTTTAAACAAAATTTAAAAACCATACAAAGAGTTTTAAAATCATTTAAAAAAACCAATGCCTTCACTGTTAATCTTGTTGTCCAAAAACATTGTCTGAGCCATTCCAAAACTTATTATCACATAGTTCTGTGTATGATAAAACCATGTATATAACTTCAGCACATATTTGGAAAGTCAAATTTGGACTTAGGAGCTTACAGTGGATAGTTGACAATTCCTGAATTTTGAGGGTGCAAGATTTTAATTCGAAAGAGACATGGAATCACTATGTTCTCAAGGTGTAAAATTTTCAATTTCTCTGCACAATTCATTTCTGCAGTCAGAGCAAAAATAAAATAAAATAAAATAAAAAACGCCTAGGCATTCTCACTTTTGAAATGTTCTATTTAAACAGAAAATGAAAGAAGCAATTCAATGCAAATTGGTCAAGTTAATGTTGCTGTAGGGAACTGAACTTTTGTGCTGACTTTTTAATGTTGGTATTTAAATTGCCTGAGTTTGACTTGGAAGTTCACACTTCATTAAGGTAAATGAGGTGAAGGTTGATTTCTCACTTTTCAGCAAGCAACTGTTTGCATAGAATGCACCAATGAATTTTCAGGAATGAAGCTGGCACTCAGACTGTCACATAAAAGAGTTAGGCAAATGTCTAGCTTATTACAAAATGCTTCTGAATAGAACCAAAATGTTAAGAAGATGCAAAAAAAAAAAGTCAGGAGGATTTGTGGATTTCTTCAAATAGAAATCATTTTTTACTTCTTTTAAATGCAGAATAAACTTCCATTTTATTTGCAGAAACATTGAGTTCAGTAAGGATACAGATAGCATTCCTGTTAAGTTCTCTCACCTGTAACCTTCACCTTGGCCAGGGAAATAGGATGGATACGTATACCTTTACTATAGAACAGGAGGTTGACCCTGGGATTAAGCACAGTTGTGGAGATGAAGCTCAGCACCATTAAGCCCTTTTAATTCTAAGCAGATGCCCAAGCATATCTGCATTTGCGGGATAGATGTTTTTTGGCATGGAATCTAAATGAATTTAAATGAATACTCAAAGTGGGTTTTCTCAATAGCTTATAATGTATTGCTTATAATTTTCCCTCCAAATTTAACAAAGCCTTTTCATGACGGCTATGTATATCTGTGCCAAATTTCAGGCTTGAAATGCAAGCCTGATGTTTGTTCCAGCTCAGTTTAAAAATACGTGGTCACAATTTTTTACAATGGGAGGAGGGAGAGCCACATTTTCATCCCTTGCTTCTCCCATAATGTGAACAAAACGAGAAGGCTTTACTTGGTGCTTTGTAAACAACAAAAACTTTATTCTTTCACTGCAGTTCTGTTGATGTGGGTAGAAAGTAGATGGGTGTATCTACACTGTAGGATTAATGCAGTTTGACGCCACTTTAACTGCCAAATTCAATACTATAGAATCCTGGGACTTGTAGTTTGATGAGGCACCAGCACTGTTTAGCACAGTAGGCTAAAGACTTTGAAAAACGACAACTCCCATGATCCCATAGTATTGAATTTGGCAGTTAAAGTGTCAAACTGCATTAATTATACAGTGTAGATGCCCCCTGGCTCTTAGGTGGGTCCATGTCTCAGAATAGATTAACAGTTATAGATTTCCAAAACAGTAGAGCTGCACTACTAAAAAAAGAGGAGTTAGAATTACAGTAGCCTGCATATGCTAAGATTATATATATATATATATATATATATATATATATATATGAAAATACTACCAGAATTTTATTTTAATAGAAGGGTAACCATTTCTCATTCAAATCACCATCTAAAAATTCTTAAATTATTTACATTATTTAGATTGGTTTTCTGCAGTTATTCAGTTATGTTATTCTAGGTGAGCCGAAACCTTTATTTTCCCACAGTCCCCTTTATGAAATTTAACTGCAGGAATGGAATGGAGCATGCATCCATGCATAAACAGGGATGTCATCAGTAGCCTTTGGGCTCCATTTCAGTGTGCATAGGAAATTGAGTCCCACAAGAGTCCAACAGAGGCTATCTCAACTTCCAGTGGGACTCCATAGTGCTTCATTTCCTAAGTGCATGGAAACAGTGCCCGAAGACTGTCTGATGACATCCCTAGAAGCATTAACTGCCCACTGTTAACACAAAATGATGGGTTATATAGTACTTTAAGTGTTTATATATGTACGCATGCTCCATTACATTACAGATGCAGAAGGAACACAGGATGGCTGGCCATTCCAAAAGTTGGGGAAAGATGTTAGGGAACAGGGTAAGATGGTTCCCTCTGCTGTCACCCATCTGATGAAGTCCACAGAGCTCACAAGCAGGATATGAGTGTAATACCAGGATCTGGTTTTTAGGGACATACCACCTACAACACCGAGTTGCAGAAACTGATAGCTGAGATGACAACACATAACTTTTAAAATTGATTTGGTGGTCTTATGTCATTTATTGGTATACTGATAAAAGAGGGTATGGTCAGAAGGTATATGAAGCTTGAGTGACAGGTGTAGACTGCTATAAGGAGTGAACTTACACATGGATGCTGATTGGATGAGAGAATGCAAGTAGGGGTGGTTTAAGTATAATATAAAGAGGTTGAGAACGAAGCGGGATTATTTTTGGTTGGAGTCAGAGAACATTGATGTTGATGAATTAATGCAGTTTGGCACCACTTTAACTGACAGGGTTAGATGCTTTGGAATCATGAGAGTTGTAGTTTGGTAAGACATCAGCACCCTTTGGCAGATAAGGCTAAATACCTTGTAAAAGTATAGTGATGTGATAGGAAACTGCATTAATTTGATAGTGTAGGTGCACCTATGGATAAGGTTAAAATAGAGTGGGGTAAATTTCAGTGCTTTATAGCTGAAGGTCAATTGTTTACAGGCATACTTCAGTTTTATAAGACGGTGAAGGTTCTTTTTGCAGTGGCTGGATACCTTAACAAAAGTGGAGGGCTAACTATATTATTATCACTACAGTAATAATCTGATCTAGAATTTCCCTCCACAATAAATTTAAGAATAGACTGATATATAAGCTGATTTATGATCTTACTATATGCCATAGTTAAACAGAAAGAGGCAGAATGCACTTGATTCCAGCTGACTGCATTTCCTCACACAATATGTAGACTGTGAAAGTTGTAGAACAATTTTGTTATTCACCAACAGACTTGTGGATATAGAAAAAGTACTTTTGTATATTGAGGGTTTGAGAATAAATGTGACTTTCACCTATCCTCCGTGTACTGATTAAAAGACCAAATGAATGTTGTACATGTAATCCAAGGAACTGTTCTCTGATCATGCACAATTACATGGAGAAATTAATTACATAACTAATTTTTGTAAGTATTTTACACTTTGAATGAAGTTTGTGTGTGAAAACACTTTGAGAAACATTGTCAGTCTTCTAAAAATACTTCTTGCTTCAAAATGATTATAGCATCCACATTCCTCACCCGAAAAGAAATCCCGGAATTTGTTTCAGGTGAATTTTTCCTTCCTTGGATCAAGATCAGGCTGCAGAAAAATCTGCTCTCCTTACTTGTCTTTCGTCTCACTGAAAAGGACCCAATTACTTTAGAATTATTGGACTTAATAACTAGGAAGAGTCACAATAAGCTACTATTGTTCCATATTATACTCTTTCTCGAAACGCCTTGCTAGAAACCTATTGCTATTTGCAAAATTTGACTGTTTGTATGTGTGTATTATATCGTCTTATAGTTCTTCAAATAACCTTGCCTAGCATTTGATAATAGCTGAAAAGATTCACATTTTTTCCTGTTGCAAATAATGAATCATTTTCTCTCTGTCCTTGATGGAATCTGTATCTCATTCAACATTTGGCCCCAATTTATAACCAGGAAATTTTACCTGGTGTGGCCTGGATTGATGTTGATACTTTTGTCTATGATTTTAATGAAACCAAGTGTGATTGGTAGTACCTGTAATCCTTAAAATATGTTTTGCACCAAGTTCCATGCAAAAGGGAGCTCCTAAAAGCAATTTTCCGGAAAAATCTGACATTTTCTGTTTTCTGTCAAAAGCACACAAATATCTTTGAGATGTTACCTAGACCTAAATGCCATTTTCCATAACACATTCATATCTGTGCATTCTAGAAAGAAAACAGAGAAATCAGAAGTAGTTGCCTGAAGTGGTTAATGGATAGAGTCCAAAACTTTACTAGCCTTTGTCTTGTTCCCATCAGAGAACATACCAAAGGCATATTTCTATTATTACCGTGGTTACAACTAGAGTAGGAATATTGAATTAATGGGATTGACCTAAATGTTGCCTCACAATCCACCAACTGGTTTAATGGATGTTCTCTAGGTGGGACCAGTGAAAAAGATTCCACTCAAGTCCCCTTATATATAATAGCAGACATAAAATAATAAACAACTCAAATGAGGGCTGGAGACAGCATGAGGAACTATGAAATGACAGTAGGCTGTAGCAGGACACATCTATATGTCAGTGTAGTGCTCAACACACAGCAAAATTTCTTGAAGGCTGGAGAGATACTGAATCAACAATACTGATAAATTACTTAGTTGCATCCAATGCTTAATTAGTCCTTCTGTGTATTCAAAACTTTAAAACTGCATGTTCCCAATTGTTTGGAGGTTCTAGCAGGGGAGCGCAGCTATCGTAAACCCGGGACCGAAGACTGGAGACCTCGGTACACTCCTTCTATACCTGGGACGTCGTCCTCTTCCACCGAGCGTGCAGTTTCGGGAGGGACGCACATGGAGCGGTGAGGGAGGAAGGGGACACCCACCTAGCCAGCCAGATCAGCCGAATCAACCCTGGCGATCAATGGGGTGACAGATGTCGCAGCCAGATCGCCCTCACATGTGTGTGCACATCTATGTTCCTGTGTGCATAAGAGAACATTTCATCAATTTATCCCAAATTCCTTTCTTTATATCTCAATTTCTTCATCATCTCTTTAATCTTTTATTAGCCATTTACAACAGTCTTTCCCATGCCATACAATATTATCTTTATAGTGATAGCCATTCATATTCTCATACCAGATCCACTCCATTACTTTAATTGCATTTAACTTAATCAACAACATAAACATGGACAGACCTGCATCCTTCCAAAGTTCAATTTTAATTCTTTTTCATTTTTCTCCTGGCTGTTTTTTATTTTTCCTGCCTGCCACATTCCCACACATTCACAAACAAATGTGGTTTATTTAGCTTTGCTTCTGGCCGTCATTACTTTTCATATTTAATATTTTAAGGACACTTGTCACTTCCCCAGTAGAGTTTTCCCAAAGTTTCGATTTACTTTTTATTACAAGCTGGGCAGCCCAGTACCAGACTGTGTACACATATAAACGAGAAGAATTCTCTCAAGGGAGTATAGAGTTGCAAGCGGCAACATCTATATGCAAATTAGACTTTCCGTGTTTGCTATCAGTTACAACAGAAATTTTCCATTCAGTCAAAGTGATTTGAAAAACAAAACAAAACCAGGAAAACAAAAACCTATCTACATCACAGACAAGCCCTCAAGAAACTGTCGTCTTCTTAGTGCTGGCAACGGATACAAAACTTTCTCTCTCATTTTAAAGCACTAGCGTATCCTTAGGCAAGGTTATAGCACCACTGTATAATCAGGCTAAAGAAAGTAGCAGGTAATATTGAGCATTCACCAGCCAATATGGCAGGAAAAGACAAAAAGAAGGATTTGCACCATTAGAATAATAGAATCATAAAAATGGCAGGTGGCTCATGGTTCCTTGAGTCCAACTCCCTGCTCAGCACAGGACCACCAGCTAGAAAATCCCAGCAGGTAGCTGTCCAGCAACTTTTTGAAGATGTCCCCAAAAAATAAATGCTTCCAACTCTCTGGGCAATTGATTCCATTGACAAACTACTCTTACTGTCAATTATAGTCAGCCCTCCACGTTCATGGGTTTAAACTCCACAGATTTGATTATTCATAGATAATTTGTTTCCTCCTCTACTGCTGCCCCATGCCATTTTTAGTAGGTAGGTATACTGGGATCCATCTTCAGCTTTGTTCAGTTAAACCAAGCTTAGTCAGTTTGGAGAAAATCTAATGGTTGGATGACTGGGCCTTGCTGCACTTACTCTCCCACTCAGGTGGGTGGGAGAGAGGTGGATGGGGCAGGAAAGCAGTTGGAAGGGGTGTTAGCAGTGCATAGGTTTTCAGGGTGGAGTTTAGCAGGGAAGGCAGGAGCAGCAAAAGGAGGGAGTATCAGTAGGAGATAGCTTGAGAGCCAGCCAGGTAGGTAAGCACTTCAATGCAAACCCTTTCTCTCCCATCCTTTCAAAGTCTTTTCCATTCTCCTCTTCCTGTGGTTGTTCTTGCTGCACACACGTGACAGCCTTCCATCCCCCCCCCCCCCTCTATCTGTCTCATACCAGTAGGGTATGACACAGCCTGTTTACCCTACTGGCTTTCTTGGCGCACTTTTCTCCACCACTTATTTTATTAATTAATTAATGTATTAATTCAGCTTAGTATACCGCTCTCTCTGGAGCTCAGAGTGGTTTACAGCTATTAAAATATCAGATAAAAACACATTAAAACATTATAAAACCAAGTTAAAACCCCCAGTTAAAACCCCATACCCAACAGTAAAACAACAACAGGACAGCATAGTGCAACTGGCAATGACAATGACGCGGCAGGGTGGCAAATTATGGCGGGCACCGGTCAGGGGCCGAATGCCTGCCTAAATAGCCAGGTCTTGACTGATCTGCGGAATGGCATCAGGTCACGTATGACTCGTGTCTCCTCAGGCAGGGAGTTCCACAGAGTCTGCCCAGCCACAGCAAACGCCCTCTGCCGCATACTAGATAGCCTGTAGGTTTTTATGCCAGGCACCTCCAGCAAGTTGAGCCCCTCTGAACGCAGTGATCTTCTGGGCACATATGGGGTAAGCCGCTCCCTCAGGTACACTGGCCCCAAACCATACAAGGCCTTGGAAGTTAGAACTAACACCTTGAAGGAGGCCCGGAATTCAATAGGAAGCCAGTGCAGCTCGCGCAAGAGTGGAGTTGCATGGACAGATCTTGTGGCTCCTAAGAGCAGGCTTGCTGCTGCGTTCTGCACCAGCTTAAGTTTCCGGATCGCCGACAAAGGTAGGCTGATGTACAGCGCATTACAGTAATCAAGCCTCGAGATGACCGTGGCTTGGATCACCGTGGCCAGATCGCAGCGGGAGAGATAGGGAGCCAGACGTTTTGCCTGTCGCAGGTGATAAAAGGCTGCCTTGCAGGCGCAGGCAATGTGCACCTCCATAGACAGCTGGGAATCCAGCCGGACCCCTAAGCTCTTAACTAAAGGCTGCGGGCATAGTGCCACGCTGTCAAATGTCAGCAACTGGATCCCCCGCGGCCCAGCCACAAGATCTCCGTCTTCGACGGGTTCACCTTCAACTGACTGGCTCGCAGCCATCCAGTTATGGCTTCTAGGCAGAGATGAAATTATCAGGTACAGATTCCGCCCCGGCATCCATCCGCAGAATGAGCTGGGTGTCATCAGCGTACTGATGGCACTCCAGCCCAAAACTCCGTACCAATTGGGCGAGTGGTCGCATGTAGATGTTAAATAACAGTGGGGAGAGAATGGCCCTGAGGAACTCCACAGTGAAAGGGGGAGCCCTCAGAGACCACCCCTCCCCACTTCACTCACTGCAGGCGGTTTTGGAGGAAGGAGGACAGCCAGTTTAAGGCTGTCCCCCTCACCCCTGACACCGCCAGGCGGTGTGTCAAAAGTTGGTAATCGACAGTATCAAACGCTGCCGTGAGGTCCAATAACACGAGCAACGCCAATCCGCCTCGGTCCAAGTGGCAATGGAGTACGTCTGTGATGGAGACCAGGACGGTCTCTGTCCCATGGCCCAAACGGAAGCCGGACTGGAAGGGGTCTAGCCAAGTTGCATCATCCAAGAAAGTCTGCAGCTGGTCCATTGCTGCCCTCTCAATTACCGTGCCCAGGTACGGTAAATTGGACACCGGGCGGTAATTGGAGGGAGTCGCGGGGTCTAACCCTGGCTTCTTCAGCAATGGACTAACCACCGCCTCTTTTAACTCCTCTGGAAAAGCTCCTTGCTCAAGGGAGCAGTTGACTATATTCAACAGAGGGCCTCGTAACCCCTCCACGCAAGCTCGAATCAGCACCTTCCCACTTGATTTAGTCTGTTGGGTAGTTCCCTTTCTCAATCCTCCCCGCGCCTTCTCCTTCACCTCTACCTCCTCCCATTCCATACCGGAAACTGGCCCATAGGCTCCAGAGTATGGCTGTGATTGTAGTCTATATTGTGAAAAGATTGGAAACTTTACAAGTAGTGGAGAATGAAGGAGGCAAGAGAATGGAAAAACAACCATCTTCTAAGGCACAGTTAAGGCTCCTTCTTTTTCTCCAGTATGTTCAGTTGTGATGCAGTGGGGTCAGGAAAAGAAAAATGAGAAAAGCTCTCTTGTGACTGTAGCAGGCTGTAGAACAATATAAGGAGAAGAGTCTACCATTTATCAATTTCCCAAAGTTTTGCTTATTTCTTTCACCTTCCCATCCCACCCTCTTCTCCCTCCTCATGCCCAAGTGAATGAATGAAGGAATGTGTGCACACCCAGGCTCTTTCCCCATTGTCTTTCCATTTTCAATAGAGTCCTGTGCCCCTAACCCCTGCAAACATTAAGGACTGACTGTATTTTTAATCAAAATCTGCTCTCTTGTAATGTCTAATAGTGAAGAAACACCCTGGAGAATACATACCGTAAAAAGCAGAATACAGAAGGAATCCATAACTTTTAGAACTAAGCAATCACTTCCTACACCTTCAGGAGGATAGCAGCAAGCACAAACAGGAAAACAACCACAAGAGATTCTGCATGCTGAGGAAAGAGTCAAGGAAAGAACCAAGTTCAACTAAAAGAAAGGAAAGGAACTGGTGGTTGGGGAATCATTGCTCTGGGGTATAGAAACACCTGGGTACCAATCTAACAAGATGAATGGGAAAGTGTGCAATCTTCTCTGCACAGGTATCTGGGATGTCACTGGCAACTTGTCAAAACTCATCAAGAACACAGATCAGTAATGCCTTTTCCTTCTTCATGTGGGCCAAGAACACCTTTGAGAAGATCACCAGCAGCTATTATTCCTTTTCTCCCCCTAACTCCTGCTTTTGGCATCTATCTTCCCTAGGCCTCAGAAACACAGTATCCAGTGTTGGGCACGCACATTAAGGGGACCTAGGATTGCACTTTGTTTTGAAGCTCTCTGGGTAGTCTTAGGCCTCAACAAAAGGACAGCAGAGACCATGTGATAGCCTTTTGTTCGTTGGAAGAGTACAAGATGAATATATTTATCTCTTTCTTCTATTCAACAGAGAAACAGGCTGTAAGAGAGGCTTGCAGATGAAAACAACAAAAACACATTTGAACACATTTGTGTGCCCCCTCTCTCCCAATTCCTGCATTTGTGTATGCAATTTAATCTAATATATACATTTTCACAAGAAAAAAATATGCATTTTGTGTGCAATTTTCCACAATACAGGTTCTTTGGTACTAATTCTTTCAGAGATGGGAAACATTAACTTTGAAGAAAAGCAAATATAATGATATGGTGAAGCCTTCTATAACTGAGAAATCTCAGCTAACAAAGAACTATCATTTCATTGCTCCGTTGTAGATGACTTCAGCATACCATTATATATGTTAGCCTTAAAAATAAATTTATAAGTTCTCTTTTTTCATTGCAGAGAAATCCAATGCAAAATCTAGAAAATAAATAATTTTGAAAGGCAACTGTATTTGCTTTAAAGTAAGGTGTCAAGGCATACCCCTCCTGCAAAAAAGAAAAAGAAGGGGTTCAAAAATTACAGATGGAGTTCTAAATGCTTCTAGCTTTGTTTTTGGGGAGCTAATACAGCCTGTGGTGGTTCCTGGAGATTGAAAATTGCTCCATGGATCCTGATGCTTGCTTGTCCTGTCATATTAATTTGAAAGGATTTTTTTCTCCCTTATTCCTGGTGAAATGCATTCAAGATTTGTGTTGACGTTATCTCTTCCATCCCCAGTCTTGCCAAAAAAACAGATGTATCCTGTCAAGGTGGCTCACTAGCTGGCCCCACACGAGTAAGTCAGTGGAAAAAATAGGAATCGTCCCATGATATCTCTCCTTGTTCAGATATTCAGAGCCTATTTAAATGTTCTGCTGCATGTCAGCGGTTGTCAACCCACAGCATGGGGGTGGGGATGGGGCACCCCAGGAAATCAAAGCAAACTCAATTATCTATCTGCTGACAATGACAGAACCATTTCATTCCTCGGCTCTTCACAGAATGTGAGGGGGGGAGAAATTAAAAGCGTGAACATTTTTAATGAGAGCAATTATTGAATCATCAGTCACACAGTCCATCTGCTTCAGAGCGTTCCAGTGACTAGCAAAAGACTGAAATACTGCATTGCCTCGTGGCACCATACAACCACATCCACTGTCTTTGAGGAAGCACTAATGATATTCATATATCATGCCCATCACTTTCAGTCACTTACCGTTCTCCTTTTGCTGGCTTTGTTATATTAATCGCTAATTTTGCATTCTGACACCAACGTGGTGGAAATGTGCTCGCTGTGGCAAACACATGGATAAGAGCTGGCGGTGCTGACGTTAAACACAGGCAAATGTAATGTTCAAACGGAGAGATAAACGGGTGCAGAATTTATCTCCAGTGTCCCATTTAGCCGGGAGTTTTGTGAGCAGAAGGAACTTTACACCACTGCAAAGCAAGAGCGGCTGGATTTAAAACTCTTTTCCCCCAAGAGTCTTCATAATCCAGTTGGTGCATACATCCAGCTGTGACAGAATGTCAGCAAAGAGCAAAGCCTCCTCAGTAGAGTTGGAAAACCTCTGCAAACAGGCAAGGAAGATAGGGGAAGGAAGGCTCCAAGATATGTATGGGCCCAAGCGATTATGGTACACAGTAAACGGAATTTGGGCCCATTATCCTGAAAGCCCTCCTTCAACAGCAGAGAAGCTGGAGGTTTGGATCTCACTCCACACATTGGCTTTTGCAGTATACTCACTCTTGATTATATCAGAGTGTAACAGAGTAGAAAGAGCAGTTTTGCAAGCATGTTGGATAGGGCTGCAAGCAAATGCTATGCACAGTGCAGACACACAGGCAGATCTTTTCCAAATACTGACTTGGATATAATTTACATAAATATATTTATTTATTTATTTATCTTGACTTGTTAGACGCCCACTCCCGGTAGGCTCGGGGCGACTTACATAGGTCAAAGCATTATAAAACGTTATAAAACACGATATAAACAATATGCAACAGCACCAACATCTAGCACAGTAAAATATACATATAGTGCATATATCTGAGTCATATTATCTATGAAACTAGTGTCCTTGGTAGAAAAGCCACCAAGGAAAAAAGAGGATATTTTAGCATTGTTCTTTCTTCCTTTTGCTTTCTTTTTCAAAAAGTCTCATGTTCAGGCTCTCTAAATAATGCAGTGGTGGAAGGTTTTGGAAAAGGGTTTTTTCCCCTTCCTTTTTCTGGAAGCATGTCACAACAAACACAGATATTTTTTTATTTTCAAGGATGGAAATGCGTTTTCATGTAACCTTGCATAATCCAAAACAAAAATGGAATCACAGAATAATACAATTTGCCGCATCTGAGCACAAATTAAAGTCTGTTTGTGAATTAGCAGCTGCTAACTTTGAATTATTCATGGTGTCCATTCTAACATTAATCCCGACATTAGAACTAAATCTGTGGAGACCTAACACAGGCTGGTGAAATCCCCATATCCATTGAAAGTGACAATACATAGAGAAAACTATTGTTTTTGATTGTTCCATTATGATGCTTTGGTTGCAAACAATAATAATTATTTATAACGTGTTCAAAGTCTGTGTTATCTGATAAACCAGATTGAAACAACTACTGGCTGGTGTTATCAGTGACATCCAGGCTGCATCTAATCAATATGTTACTAACTCCCTCCTTTTCTCGGTCTTGTTAATGTCTTCTGAACCAACAGTGACAATGATCAGTAATAGGGCTGGGAAGTAGGCAGTGGATTAAATAATTGAGAAGTGTATCACAGGAGTTGTTCTATTTGCAAGAATTAATTAAAGTGAGTGTATATCAACAAATGATTGCAATCTGTCTCATTGATTTCCACAACGTATGAGCCTCTGACTGCGAGATTTTTTTCAAAAAACTCTTGTGACTATTCATGATCTTACATGGTTTTGGACTCAGGTAGTTTTCAAAATGTGCTAGATTCATCACTGCACATTTGCTGTTTGATTTTTGGGATTTGATTAAAAATGTTTTCCCTAGGAATCTCTAGGTCCCCCAGAGAGACTCTATGGTCAACTTCCCCCAGTCATGCTGGAGGACCTAGTTCTTCCAATGTGATTATATGTTCAGTTTCCACTGAACTAGACCATTGAATCATGCTGAAAGACAGAAATTCCTAGAGAGGTGTTATCTCAGTTTTAAAAAATATCCATTTATTTATTTGTGGTTTTTCACTATTGGGGAATCCTGTGCATCTAATCCCAGGGAATGTGGAAGTCTGATTGTACTATCATTTAAGAAGTCCTTTAGTTGATCAGAAATTAGGTCCAGCTAAGGAGAACTTACCAGTCAGGAAGTTAGAAATCCAGTTGAGTATCCAGTTTAGGTATCCACAACATTTCAAATTTAGGTTGTCAGCAGAGAAATATATTTCAGTCCACAAAAATTTGCTATACTTATTCAAATCCCTTCTTAGCCATTTTGCTATGCTTGATGCTCACTTCTGGCACCATTTACTATTTTTAAAAATCACTCCACCAGATTCCTGTGCCACCAGTTTTAAATTAAATTAAAATGTTTTTTTCAGCCATATTGCAAAGTCAATCACACAAGAAAGTCATGTATGCATACACAGACACATCTTTTTTCAATGATGAGATTTGTACCTTTGGAATTATTAATTGCTACATTATCTACGTATTTATCAGAGTGCAACCAATTGTGATGTAGGAGATCAATGAAAATATTTCATCATTATTTTCAAATAGTTAATAGCAGTTGTAGTTTCACCACCTTTAAGCAGAATCCCAGCAACTTAACATATTCTTGCATTTCTATTTAAATTGTGTTCCTCACCAGAACTGTGTATATCTTCATTTGAAAGAAAGAGACGCAGGGCCCTTCCAGACAGGCCCTATATCCCAGGATCTGATACCAGGCTTTCTGATTATCCAGATTATATGGCAGTGCAGACTCATATAATCCAGTTTAAAGCAGAAAACCTGGGATCAAATCCTGGGATATAGGGCCTGTCTGGAAGGGCCCTCAGAAACACAACATAAAACTCACAGAACACTAGGGCCCCTTCCATGCAGCTGAATAAAATCACACATTTTCTGCTTTGAACTGGAATATATGGCAGTGTTGACTCAGATAATCCAGTTCAAAGCAGATATTGTGGGATTTTCTGCCGTGATATTCTGGGTTATTTGGCTGTGTGAAAGGGGCCCTAGGAGGTAACTCTCTGGAAATCTCCTCCTCCTCCTCTACTTGTAAAATGTAAATGAAGTTCTTATCTAATTTCAACTCAATACAGTGCCACCTAGTGACAAAACTATATAATGATACTATCCACATAGTCTAAAGTAGGTAGACTTCTGCCATAATTGAATTGCAAAACTGCTTCGATATCAATAGAAATCAAGCCACATTAAAGAGAGAAGGTAGAAACTTAATAGCTTCTTTGAACTGTAGGGGAAGGAATACAGCACAGTAACAAAGAATGTAATTTAATACCTAATCAATTTACTGATTGGATTTTCCATGAGATTAACTTGGAGCCCCAAAATGAATTGCAGTGATCTTTGGAAATAGCTGTAATGTCCACCAACTCTGAGAGGGTGTAGAGGTATAAAAATGATAATGTCAGAGATTCCATACAGCTGGAATAGTTAATTGAATGCATTCAGATAACATTATGGGTCAAGAAGAAACCCACAGTAACAGAGGAAATCTTTGTAAAACAGCATGCATTGCAGCAAATGCATCTTTTAATAAAGATGGTGCATGATTTCCCATAATATAAAGGTCAAGTCCTGGACTCAGGTAAACATGCAGTATTTGGCTTAATAATAAGGCATGATTGCATTAAATGCCCAAGGGTGAGGGAACATAAATCAGACATGTGCCCCAGGCAGTGGCCTATAAATGGATCACACAGAATGCAGCTTAGAAAGAGAGCTAGAGAAAGGAGATGTTAATTAATTTAAATTACATTTAGTTTCCACCCTAGTTTTGGTTAGGGTGCCATCTAGCTGATTTTTGAAGTTACCTAAATGGTTTTATTCCCTTCTCTCAGATGGTTCTGACTTTTTTTTAATGCACAGTGCCTCAGACTGAACTATACGTAATTTCCAGCATGTATAATGCATAAAAAACCCTCGTTTATCCATGGGACTGATATATAATGTTTCATGTATCCAAGGCCCCCTCTACATTGCATTTATAATGCGGTTTAGTGCAGTTAATATGAGTCTACACTGTCCACTGTTTGAAATTGCATCATATGTCTGTATAGACAGAACTACAACATGAAGAACCTAGGGTCACCATAACTCAAAGTCTGACAAACATTTCATCTATAGGCATTTTCTAGACCCTCCAAAGAAAGTCTATGGTGTTCTTGGGCTAAAAGGTCTTCATTTCAAAGGGGTTCACTGTTATCCATGACTGTGCAATTGTGTGACATACAGGAACATATTCTCCATGTATACAAGGGTCATACTGTATGTATGCTTATTCTTCAGGTAGCATCCATGGCTTTCCTTTCCTTTCCTCCACTTTATCCTCAAACAGCTTTGGGAGGTAAATTGAATGACAGTGATTAGCTTTAATGTACCTAGTGAGTTTCATGGGAGTTTGTATCATGGATATTCCAAATCCTAACCCATTTGTATTCCATTCCTCAATGAAAAAACTTTTATGCCTTATGTTGCTGATATGTCAACTTGGACTTATGGTGACCCTAGGATTTTCATGGCAACCTAGGAGGTTTGCACATTGTCTTCCTCTTAGGCAGAGACTTGCACAACATCAACAATTGAGTTTCCATGGCTGAACAGAATCCCTTTTATTGTATACATTTTTATTGTGGTATTTAATATACAATTTTCAAAACTCAATAATCAAAATACACATATTATTTCCCCATTCCCACCACCTCCCCATTCTCACTTCTGATACCACGCCATATGGAACTAGTATCTATCGCAACTCTATGCTTATCATTACATTAACCATTCCTCGTGCAGCTATTTTAAAATCTTGTCTTCAGGAAAGTCCCCGTTTTCTAACTAATTCTTCATTGCTTCTTCTCCTTAAGCCATTGGAGAGCTTGGCCATTTGGATATATTCAACTATTTTTTTCTCCAATCCTTAATAAGTAGTTCTCCCCCTTCAAGACATTGCTATTATCACTGCACCTCAAGAAGGATATAACGGAACTGGAAAAGGTACAAAGAAGGGCAACAAAAATGATCCAAGGGATGGAGCAGCTCCCTTATGAAATCAGGTTGCAACGCCTTGGTCTTTTCAGCCTTGAAAGATGGCGTTTAAGAGGTGACTTGATCGAAGTGTATAAAATCATGCATGGGATAGAAAAGGTGAATAAAGAAAAATTATTTTCTCTGTCACACAACACTAGGACTAGGGGCACTCCTTAAAGCTCCAAGGTAGGAAAGTTAGGACTAATAAAGGGAAATATTTCTTCACCCAGAGGGTCATTGGGTTATGGAACTCACTTCCAGAGGAGGTTGTGACAGCTGTCAGCCTGGACAGCTTCAAGGCAGGATTAGACAGATTCATGGATACCAAGGGAATCAGTAGTTACTGAAATGGACATCCAAGTGCCACCTCTGTGTTGATGGAGGCAGGCAGGATTTTCCCCGGGTACTGGTTGTGGGGGGTCGGGAGCAGGTGAGGGTTTTGCCCTCCTTTCTGCTAGAGATCCCTGTGTACAACTAGTGGGCCACTGTGTGACACAGAATGCTGGACTAGATGGGCTGAGGCCCGATTCAGCATGGCTCTTCTTATGTTCTTATGTTCTTATGTAATTCTTGCAGCCACAAAACTATAATGGCAAATATTATCTACACCAGGGGTAGGGAACCTATGGCTCGGGAGGAAAGTGTGGCTCCTTTGATGATTGCATCTGGCTCACAGAGCCACTTCATTAGGCTCATCTGTTCTACATTCTCCCCCAAACCCCTCCAGTATTTTGTGGAGCACAGAATGCTCTTTGATGTTTGGTGAACTATAAATCCACACAACTGCAAATCCCATATGTCAGGGTCTGTTTTCCCCAACCTTCTCCAGTATTTTCTGTTGCTCCCGGGATTTGTGTATGCCAAGTTTGGTTCAATTCAATTGCTGGTGGAGCTCAAAATGCTCTTTGATGGCTGGTGAACTATAAATCCACACAACTGCAACTCCCATATATCAGGTTCTGTTTCCCCCAACCCTTTCCAGTATTTTCTGTTGCTCCTGGGATTTGTGTATTTAGTTGAATTCAGTCTTAAAATATATTATATGGCTCTCACTGAAATAAATTTCCAAATATTTTGCTTTCATGGCTCACTGAGTCAAAAAGGTTCCCGACCCCTGATCTACACCATCTTTACTAATTCTTTCTTGAAACAAGCCCAACAGACACCTGAACAGAATTCCGAGCCCTAGTCTCCAAGAGCCTTGGTCCAATACTCAAACCACTACATCACACTGATTCTTTAATGACTAAACTACTTTGCTGTTAAACCACCAACTGGAGAGATTGCTTGTCATACAATATAAATTTGAATCCATACAAAGCTGGGAAATGATGGGTTGTGAATGTGCCTATCAACAGGACATGGACAAAAGACAGAGCAAACATGCACTTCCAATTTTGTGGATGGAAAGCTAAGCTACATTCAAACATATGTACCCATACCTTGGATAATTACAGGAATGTTTAAAGAAAAGGAACATAGTCATCATAGTTTGCTTTCAACTTCTTGAGGGCAGAGCGCTTGTAAAAGAAAGCAAAAGAGGGGAGACGGAGCAAATTCTTTTTTTTCTGCTTACAAACACACCTATATGGCTCTCTGGTCACATGGTATGGTTGCTTAGATACATTCCCACAGTAGATGACTGAGCAAACGGGGAAAGTTTTAGAGACAGCACAGAGGTATGCAGGAAAGTCTTACTGTCTAAAGCCCCATTGCTCTAAGATCAAATGGGTGAAGAGGGCTAAAGGGAATGCTTCGTGGGAAAGCATTTTCCAACACAACCTGAGTTCAAGATCACAAGTATAACTGAAAACGCAAGGAACGAAAGTCAAGCTTTATAGAGTTAAGCATGCAGATCCTTAGCTCTTCATGGATAAATATACCAGCTTTGCTTTCTCTCACGTGCATTGCTTTCAAAAATCACCTTTTTATTTTGCCTATTTTCTTTAAATTTTTCATATTTTGGTACATTTTTATTGAAAATATTCACAGAACCTTGCCTAAAGTCACTATTTGAAACACAAGGGAAATTCTGGTGTGGATGTGAATGAAATTATTTCCACTCACGCCTCTTGGTGTGGATTAGACTTGCCTCCACATTCTTGACTGACTCCATCCCCAGCAGGGAGGATGAATCAACCAACCAAAAGCAAAATTGGAATGGCCTTTTGAAGATCAGCCCCAGACTCCTTTTCTTTAGTTTCTTAGGGGCCTTTCACACAACCATATGGCCCAGAATATTGAGGCAGATAATTCATAATATCTGCTTTAAACTGAGTTAACTGAGTCCACACTGCCATATAATCCAGTTCAATGTGGATTTTATTCAGTGGTGTGGAAGGGGCCAAAGCATTTCTTAAGTCTCGCCTCATAAGCTGAAGCATAGGATCATAAGAGCCACAGAAGATTTGCCGTTTGCTAGCTTCATGTTATAGTATTGGCAGATAATATGTTAATTTGGTTTATGTGGTGAGCAACATCACTTGGGTAAAATATTAATTGCTGGTCAGTATACAGTTAAATTGAGGTTCACTTTATTGAATATCCTGAGACATCTTTGGCCCCAGCTACACTGCCATATAATGCAGTCTGAAATTATTAACCTGCATTATGCTTACCTGTCTGAATGTGTATCTCCCTATGAACCGATTAGAGAGTTAAGACCTGCAGGGAAGCCCTGCTCTCAGTCCTACTTCCGTTGCAAGCATGAAATGCAGGCATGTAGCCAGGGGGCTAAGGGGCTTCAGCCCCCGAAATTCTCAGGTGGTAGTCTTACTGGTACATTATTTAAACTGTTATGTTTATTCATATCATGATCTGATCACCATGATCATTATATCCCACATTAATGAGGTTATTGGGATAACAATACAAAAGGTTTGCTAGAGTAGACCCTCTTCCACCCAGTCTCAACCCCCGAACCAAACTCAGCCCCCTCCCGAATCAAAATCCTGGCTACGGCCCTGATGACATGAGAGACAAATAGACAGTGGTAGACCCTTGGCTGTGGAACTCCCTCCCTTGTGTTATCCGACTGGCCCCTTCCCTCCCGGTTTTCTGGAAAAAGCTATGGGATCATGCATTTGGATAGTGCAATATAGAACTGGCATACCGGTAGCAACACAAATGACATCTTTTGGAATAGGTATCATGGTTTTAACAGTTTTATGGTATTTATGTTTTATCTGTATTTATGTATATGAAGTATTGTATTTTATTTCATTCTATATGTGGCATTGAGTATTGCCATATTGTAAGCTGCTCTGAGTTCCCCTTGGGGTGAGAGAGAGCAGGATATAAATATAGTAAATAATAAATATATTGAATGAGTCTACATTGGCCATTATATGAGGCCTACATTATATGAGGCCTTTATGCAAAAAGGGTGCTTATTTAACTAAATACTCACAACTGTCTGGTGGCTTGAGGCTACAGAAAGAAAGGTATCTTTGAGTCCTATTACTCTCAGCAACATTAAAGGCTATGTAGAGATGATGGCCCAATCTTCAGAGATGATGGCACAATCCAGTTCTTCTTCAGCATGCCTTTATGGAGAACAGGCAAAGTCAAGCACAAAATAATATGGTGACTAGTCTACTGCTCAGACCAAGGGAGGAGTAGCCAATACCCAATCATAGGAGTGGGGCAGAAATTAATTTCGTCTGAATTTTTATATAAGATTACCCCCAATATTATATAAGATTTTATATAAGATCGTTATATAAGATTACCCCCAAGACCACTGCGATCCGAGTCCCTGAACCTCCTTGTGGTACTGAGCTGCCAATCCCTCCACCTATCTTCAACGCAGAAGAGGGCTTTTAGTGCCATCGCGCCAGTTTTATGGAATGCTCTTCCCCCCACAATTTGAGCACAGTCCAATCTGTTAGCCTTCCGCAAGGCCTGTAAAACCCACCCATTTGTACAGGCGTTCGGTCGGTAAATAACTCTAGGCCACAAGAGTTATCTTGGTGTGTAGTTGTCTGTACAATTTTAATGTGTGGACACTGGTCCGTTGTTTTTATGGTTTTGGCATATGTAAGTCGCCCCGAGCCTGTTGGAAGGGATGACTAACAAGCCGAAATAAATAAATAATTAGGATCTTTCTAACTAAAATAATTAGCAATACATTAGAAAAGTACCTGTGTACCAAGATCCATACTTATTGGATTTTTCTGTTGGAGTTTTCCAGTAAAATAAAATGCATGCGTTGATGTATGCACACAAAACTGTGCATATTACTGGAAATTATATGCTATAGGATATGCAGACTGAGTATAAGGTTGTTGGGTTCCAGCCTGGTGGGCTTGGGGAGACCCCGGGGGTACCTGGGCAAATACCAGCTGATCCGAACCCACTTGAGGATGATGGATGGCCGGAGCCAAATGGCTCTGCAGAAGGGAGTTTACAATGGGACAACACCTGGTGGGAAGGCTATGGGACTGCTGATAGTTTTAGTGAAGATTCGATGGATGTTGATTCTAGCTCGGATAGTTATGAGAAACCTGGTGGCCTTGGGTCTCAAGAACGGGTTTCCACTCCTTTCCCAGATGAGCATTCCAGAGAACAGGAGTTAGCTTCTTCCTACAGTGATAGCACAGCTGCTCAGAATAATGAGGAGGCCTTTGATCGAAGAGCGAGTATCAGAAGTTCAAGGCAGGCGTGGGGCCTGAGAAAGGGGGTGAAGTGGGCTCACCGAAAGTAAGTTCTTAAGTCTGTGCTTCTGAAATTCAAATTAGAACTGAAGCCACGTTTGGCTAGGCAAGGATCTTGCCCCAAGTCTCTGTGTTCATGTTAAACCACAGGGGCGGTTTGTTTCCTGTCTCAAGCCGCTAAGTTCTGAGGACCGCTGAAGCGGTTGCAATTTGCTCCGGGATCCTTGTCTCTCTTGGAGTCGCAAGCCGAGTTGTTTGGCAAGTTTTACTGACTCTTTGGACATTCTTTGAATTACTTTTGAACAATACCTTTGGACCTTATTTATGGACAATATTTTTGGACTTTATCTCTTTTTTACTTTACCTTTGGACTATACTTATTCTAAATAAAATACATTTATTGCATCCGCCTGTGTTGTGTGATCTAGGGGGGGGGGCTGCCTGAGGTCTGAGGTGCAACAATGGTAGAGGTGGTCAAAATATGAGCTCTAAGGTCCTTGAATCCTTTCACACAGCCATATAACCAAGAATATCAAGGCAGATAATCCACAATACCTCCTTTGAACTGGATTATCCGAGTCCACAATACCACATAATCCAGTTCAATGTGGAATTTATACAGCTGTGTGGAAGGGGCCACAGACTCCTTTTACTGGCCCAAAAAGGGATTAATTGATTCTCCTGGATGCCTCCAACATCTTTTAAAATAGTTTACATAGCCCTCTAAACACTTGTTGATGTTAAAAGAAAACCCTAAGCAATCACTTTTTTCAAAATATGAACAGCACCTCTTTCTTTCTTTCTTTCTTTCTCTTTCCCCTTCCTTCCTTTT
This sequence comes from Anolis apletophallus, assembly GCA_030556195.1. NCBI lineage: Eukaryota > Metazoa > Chordata > Lepidosauria > Squamata > Anolidae > Anolis > Anolis apletophallus. The sequence goes on along the minus strand of JARBWK010000006.1, from coordinate 101,009,528 downwards.
GGATATCAGTATGACTTCCCAAGGATTCTAGAGACAGAATATTGGCACTGCAGTTGTCCATTCCTGCTTTCTAAAGTGCAAACATTGCATTAATGTGTCCAGTAGAAAATGTGCATAAGCTCTGTCTTTCCCATCTCCTCTCCACTTGCTTCAGATATGTTTGTGGTGATTTTGCATATCACTATCAACTGTGTCAATTTCTTATTCAGTGTATTTATTGACTATTGTACAGGAGTTTTTTTGGAGGAAAAATAATCCCAGAGATCTTTCAAGGATATATGTTGCTGTCTGTTGAGCTTGTTTTTTGAGTTTAATACAGTTGTGTATGAGTATGTTCAGACCTGCAAAAATACACAGGCTTTTAAATTCAAGTCTCTTGTTGCTTGACTTGACGCCTGCAAAGCTTATCAGCTTTCTTTAAGCCTCTGGGATTCTCTTGTTGCCCTCATCAGGAACTAGAAGATTCTATGAAGCCATAAAATAGGCTTCTGAAGACTTGAACTAAGGTTATCAGAAAGCCTATCTGCACACATAGTATTTGGACATAAAAAGAAAAGAAAAAAGAAAAATTGGTCCAGACTGCAGGTAAGAAGAAGAAATAAATGTGTCCCTGACTATTTTTTTTCAAGCTTCATTACAGTCCCTTTTTTCCCTTTTTCATCATACTAAATTGTACTTGATAAAACAGAGGTCCTCCAGGTCAGTCGTTCATCTGACCGGGGTATTGGGTGGCAACCTGTGCTGGATGGGGTTACATTCCCTCTAAAGTCACAGGTCCGCAGTTTGGGGGTTCTCCTGGATTCAGTGCTGACACTTGATGCTCAGGTGTCGGCAGTGGCCGGGAGGGCCTTTGCACAGTTAAAACTTGTGTGCCAACTGCAACTATACCTCATGAAGTCTGACTTGATCATGGTGGTCCACGCCTTGGATACCTCTAGACTGGATTACTGCAATTCACTCTACGTGGGGTTACCCTTGAAGACGGCCCAGAAACTTCAACTTGTCCAGCGATCAGCAGCCAGATGAATAACTGGGGCAAGTTACAGGGAGAGGTCAATCCCCCGTTTAAAGAACTGCACTGGCTGCCATTTATTTTCTGGTCCCAATTCAAGGTTCAGGTGATCATCTATAAAGCCCTAAATGGTTTGGGACCTGCCTACCTTCGTGACCAGATTTCCCTCCCTGAACCAGCTCGAACCCTCCGCTCCTCGGGGGAGGCCCTTTTGTCGCCCCTGGCAGTCTCACAGACTTGTCTGGTGGGCACAAGGGAGAGGGCCTTCTCCTCTGTGGCCCCCCAACTCTGGAATTCCTTGCCTGGAGAGATTAGGAAAGCCCCCACTTTGGAAACCTTTAAAAAATACCTGAAAACCTGGCTTTTCCACTGTGCCTTTGGAGAGTAGTTATTTAATTTCTACCATTGCTTTCCTCAATGCCCCCGTTTCTGGTCCACCCCCCCCCCCCCCGTAAATGCTATTCCGCTTATTTCACTCCAAGTTTTTAACATTTTCTGTGTGCCTGCAGCCTGCCCTACCTTTATGCTTTTAGATATTTAGTTGTATATTGTTTTTTATTTATATGTATGTATTTTTAATTGCATTTACTGTTGGTGCTTGATTTTTATTGTAATTTGTGGTTTGTTTGGGCTTGGTCTCATGTGAGCCGCTCCGATCTCCATTGATTTATTATTACTTTTCACTGTTGTGAAATGATATATAAAAACCTCCCTAGCATCTGTTTTGAAGCCAATCTCACAAATCTTAATGACGAGCTACATTTTACCTCTAGTGCAGTGTGATGTAGTGAGCTGTGTGCTAGTCCACTACTCCGTCGACCTGTCTGGACACACAAAACCATTTTCTCATAATCAGAAGAAAGCAAATACAAATCTCCTCTAAACAAATATTGTCATAATATGGCCATCTTAGGATTCCCATAATTATTTTTTAAAAACACCGGAAACATTTTGGGGGCAGGCAGGGCCTTTGGAAGGGCTGGGGACCTGGGGCTACAGAAAAAAAGAGGTTGCCGCTACATGTAGCTACATTTTTTCCAATGATATCTGGAAATCTCCAGGATACAAGTATGATGAAACATAGTATCCAACCATGCCATAACCTGATCATATCCTTATGAAGATTAGCAGTGAACCAAGGCCCCTGGTTGAAATGAGTACTCTTAAATCTCAAGAAATGTGAGGTTCCATTACCCCAAAACCTATTCTCTCTTTCTACGCTACTCTTCATTGGCATTAAAACACATAGAGACATTCTGTTAAGATGATTGAAAAAGAAGTGATCTGGGAGAGATGTACAAATATATAGCCCAGTCCAGTGATCGCTAATCATTTTCTAGGTCCTTCAGGTGATTCCATGGTATGTTTTCCCCACAAGTCAGCATAGAGTTGTATTGGAGGGCCTAGCAAATTTCTAGAGAGGATACTGGTCTAAGAGTTTCTAGGTCCACCAATACAACTCCATGGTATGTTAGGACCACAGTAAAGTAAATTAATGGTTTTTGCTTGTATTTGGCAGGAAGGTGTCCACTCATGGGTATGGGGGTTTTACTGTATGGTGTTCTTGGACTTCAACTTACACAAGCCCAGCCAATGGTCAGGTATCTGGGGAGCTGAAGTCCAGCTTCAAAGCTTTGAGAACCAGTGCCTCATAGGAGGGGCAGGCAAAGTCTGCTACTCCAGGTATGCTTGGACTGCAGCAACCAATACTCTGAGCTGCTGGGACTTTCAGTGGGTGCCAACAACTCACTCACCTGTATAAGGGGTTCCCTGTTCAGCTCTTAGCAATAGCTTCTTCTTCCACTGTAGTGAATGAAAAATTCTACATGTCTCCACACTGTTCTACAAATGCTAGGTGCAATCCCAGTGTTTCATTCCTATGAAAATTATGATCAGTAGTGTCATCAGAACTAGTGTGAAACATTTAGCTGCCAGAGGCAGAAGCTGACTTGGTTGGTATTTGAATTTTACTTCTGAATCTTACTTCAACAGTGGGGCAATGTGTTCTACGAAACCTGAAAGTAGCAAGCTAGGTAAAGGAGGCTAAGCAAAACACACAGCTCTGGCTTTCAATATGCCATTGCAATTTGTCACCTCTCTGCATCTGGTGCGTAAGGCAGTTTCATCACTCTTATTAAGAGTAGAGACTCAGGTACATGGCATGAAAAATGTGTGCAACCATACATGAGTAGTCATATCAAAGATTAATACAGGGACTGTAGGCAAATTTCTTGAAATTCTGCCTGGCAATGCCTCTGACATTTGGTCTGCTGTTTTTCTTTTGTCACACCTTACATGGATTGTTTGAATATAATTTGTACACAGGGCAAGAAAGACATGGTCCTTGAGGTACCACTTCAAGTAGATATTATTTTGGTTCTATGTTGGGAGTTCTTATATGGATCTATTTTGGCACACTTGAAATAAGGCTGCATCTTTTCAGTCTGTTTTGATGTGAAAGCAGTTAAAAATTGCCTCCGGTTACTCTTTTGAAATCACTGTGATATCACAAAATGAGAATTATACATGCTTATTTTCTAAATTCTGCAAGGAAAATTGCTGAATGCTGTGTGACATTTACCTCACTGTATCTTTCCAGAGATTAGGAAATTTCTCTCTTTTTCTTAAAGACATATTTCCTATCCTGAATGCCCTTCACAACCTTCATCATTGTGGTGTACACAACTACAATAGAAATATGAAAGGGTTTGCTCTCTTTTCCGTGCTCTGTACACTTTAAGAAGGTGTCTGGTTGGCAGAGAATAATCTTGACAAGTTGCAGCTGTAAAAGGTATCATTTTCCATGATACAGATCAGACACCATAGAACACATTTGAAGAAAACTATGAATATTGGAGCCATATCCCGATATTTCTTCCATTTGTTTCCATCCATTCTCTTTGTCATTTGACCTGCCTTCTGTGAATAGAATAAAAGGGGAGAAATCCAGAAAATAATTAATATATATCCTGGAAGATGTTTGTAGCAAGAAAGTTCCTTTATCAATACATAGCAGGGATGGACAATGCTCTGCAAGGCACACTTTGGCACTTCCAATTTTGGGAAAAAATCCTGCCAAAAACGATTTTCTACCTTCGCAGGGAGTTACTTGTTAGAATCACAAAGCAGGAAAAGACCACAAGGGCCATTCAGGCCCCATTGACATAGGTGAATAAGATCCACATTGAACCAGCTTATATGACAGTGTGGACTCAAATAATCCAGTTCAAAGCAGATATTGTGAATTATCTTCCTAGATATTCTGGGTTATATGGCTGTGAGGAAGGACCCGCAGTCGAAACCCAATTTGCCATGGAAGAACAGCCAATCAAAGTACTCCCAAGAGATGGCCATCCAGTCATTATTTAAAAACTTCCAGAGAAGAAGATTCCACCTTACTCTCAGACAGTGTATTCCATGTTAGTCTTGACTTTTAAGGCCTTGTATAGTCTGGGGCCAATGTACCTAAGGGACCGCCTAACCCCATACTGTCCCATGAGAACACTTAGATCTGAAGACTGGAATCTTCTAGCCATGCCCAATGTCAAACAATACCACCTAACTTCAACACGGAGAGGGGTGTTCTCCATCATCGCCCCAGTTCTCTGGAACGCACTATCCCCGGAGGTTTGGGCCTTGCATAATCTGTTGGCTTTTCGGAAGGCCTGCAAGTCGGCCCTATTTTGGCAGGCCTTTGAGTTGTAATGTGCTATCCCCTATGATTTGTGTTATCTCTTAGTAATTGTTTTATCCTTGTGGTTTTATTGCTGTTGTAGATTTGTTGTTTTATTGGGATTTCTTTTTACATACTGTTTTATTGTGGTGCTTGATGTGAGCCGCCCCGAGCCAGCTGGGAGTGGCGGCCAATAAATCTAATAATTACTGTTTATTGTTTGCACTGTTACACTGTTGTCAGCCACTCTGAGTCCCCTCGGGGAGATGGGATAGGATACAAATAAAATGTATTATTATTATTATTATTGCCAGCAGGAAGTACCTCCTAATAATCCTGTGGATCACTTTTCCTGCAGGTTGGATCCATTGCTCTTTGTCTTGGGGGTGCTTCTACACCAGGGGTGCTCACACTTTTTCAGCATGCGAGCTACTTATAAAACAACCAAGTCAAAATGATCTACCTACCCATATTTTGATAGAAGAAATAAGGGACATTTACGCGATTTTTCGCAAAAATAAGGGACACTTCATAAAATGCATCCAGACAAGAGTTCCTTCTCCCACCCTGACATCATTCCACAGATATAAACAGGCAGAATGAAAGCAGACAGACCTTGAAGCTGCAAGGCCATTCAATCCTGATCAATGTGGCCAATGGAACATTCAAAAATGCATCCAGACAAGAGTTCCTTCTCCCACCCTGACATCATTCCATAGATATAAACAGGCAGAATGAAAGCAGACAGACCTTTAAGCTGCAAGGCTATTCAATGCTTATCAAAGCTGCTGTGCAGATGAACTCCTTGCAGTCGCAGATCTTAGGCTTCGGCAGAAAATGGCTGCAATTGTTGGCGATTGTTTGGCGATAGTTCGGCTACTCCTAATGGAGACCAGACTTTGGTCAGCTCAATGGTATATATACAGTATATATATATATAGAGAGAGAGAGAGAGAGAGAGGGAGGGAGGGAGGGAGGGAGGGAGAAGTCATCGGTGGATCTTTCAGCTATATACCAACCTTGGCGCACAGTTCATTCTCCTTCTGCATCGTTCTATTCACTCACTGCCTCCCGTCATTGGATGTTCCCAGCAATTTTTGTAGCCTTTGCAACAGCCTTTGCAACAGACACATACTGTTTGCCTCCGTGTTCATTATAATAATAACATTTTGAATTCTTCTATTGCTCCTTGGCATGACCAAGTGGGTATCTATTGTATACTTACCTATATATGATTTATACAATTACGTTCTAACTAATTTCACGATCATCACACTACTCGCAGTGCCTTGTTGTTGTCCTCCCTCATGGCTCCAAATGCGTGGGCCGGGTGCCTGCCCTTTCCTTCCCTCTGCTGCCCTCCTTCTTCTCCCTCCCTCCTCTTCAGGCAATGCTGCGATGGCACTGAGGATGGATGCAGGGGAGTCACGACAGGGGCAGCCTGAGGAAGCCTGGAGGAAGATGCACCGCGCACGGGACAGAAGCACCCCTCAGAAATCCGCTGCGATCGACCAGTTCTGTCTTCGCGATCGACCAGTTGATCGCGATCGATCTAATGAGCACCCCTGCTCTACACAAATGAATTAATGCAGAATTAATTCAAGGTTATAGAATCATGGGAGCTGAAGTTTGGTGCGGAGCTAACACTCCGGCAGAGAAGGTGAAAGACTTTGTGAAGCTACACTCCCCACAATTGCATAGCACTGAGCCATGGAAGTTAAAGTGGGGTCAAACCACATTAATTCACCCCTAGTCTTTGGAGCAGCAGAAAATAAGCCTGCTTCAGCTTCAATATAATATCATTCCAAATATTTAAATATGGCTATCATGAACTTTATGGGATGAATGTGACCTATAGGCTTCATGGTGTGTGTGAGTTTATGTGTACCTTCAAGTCATTTATTAACATATGGTGACTCTTTTGATTTCTTAGAGTGTTCTCATGCAAACAAAATACTCAGAAATAGTTCTGTCAGTTCCTTCTTCTGAAATGTACCCTACAGTACCTACCTAAAATTGGTTAGTGGTCTCTTATCCAAGTACTAACCAAGACTCACACTGCTTAGCCGTTCAAGATAAAACAGGATCAAATGCCTTTGTTTTCCTTAGGTTACCTGGTAGCCTTGCCCTATTGCCTCAAGATAAAATATACTATTCTGGTATATTGTGGAGTCCATGTTATATTGAATGAAAATGGAGGAAGAAAAGTTTTTCATTCAGGGAAAGGATTAAATCCCCCTCCCCACTTCAGCCTTCAATTTGGTTGTAATAAATATGTCTTCCCAAATAGCATGTTGTGAGGACTCACCTGCCTTAAGCAGGGCCGAGGCCTGCTTAGAAGAGGTTTGGAAATCCTGTTTTGGTTGTGCTGGCATCCATCTTGGAGAGGTGGCTGCAGCCAGCAGCCATTGGGGGAAGGGAAAGCCAGAGCAAGGGGGGCGTGGCCTTGCAGGCTTGTGTCTAGTTACAGTGAAGAGGCTGTGATTGGTTAGAGTTTAGAGGGGGAGGAGTTGGAGCTGACAGAGTAGAAAGTCCTGTCAGAGAATGTTTCAGTCTGGAGTTTGGAGTTTAGAGCAAGGCTGTGCAGACGCACATCTCCAGCCTCTGCTGTTTAGAGTCAGGCTGTAGATTCGGCATCTAAGCCTGAGGCAGTCTTGAGCAAATTTCTGGGGGAGTATCACCAGAGCCTTGGCAACAGGGACTGACAGTCTGTCCTAAGCAATTCACCACGTAGGAATAGGCTGGACTAGTGGGAGTCACGACTCAGTTCTGACCGCCCTTAGGGCCAGTAGTCATTCTAGTGGGGACGCTTGTGGAAGAGTGCCAATTTAGAACTGTTCTTGTGATAGGCAGTTGGGATACCTGGTCATCTCTGGAGACTAGGGTGACAGGTAGTTGGACTCTTAGACTGTGTGGGCTACGAGTAACCCTGTAGTAGCCAGACTCAGGGAACGATCTAGGTGATTAGATGTTCCAGAAGTTTAGTACAACAACCATCTAGTGGAACTATTAGTTGGGAGTTGGGAGACAAGTCTCAGTACTGTCTGTGGAACTGAACGTACCATCTTAAGAAGTAATAATAGCCTTTTTAATAAGTAACCTCTACGCTCTAGCACATATATTGATCTTGCAACCATCACGCTGTTCTAAGTCTATCATTGTTGTAACCGTACGCTAGTTGCCTCTGAGTAGAACCAATACGATCTGTGCCTCTTTGATAGCCTCGTTTGTAGTTAATAAATACTTTTCTTATTAACTTTTAATAGAAGCCTCTGTCATCTTTCGGTCTCCTCAGTTTACATAATTGGTGGGTGGGCTGTTGTAAAGGCCAAACGCTACAGACACTTCATTTTATTAGAGTTTAATTGTAAAGTAAATCCTAATGACCCATTAGGTTGGTGGCAGACTACCAGGAGTGTCAATTAGTCAATTTTGGTGACCGAGATAGTCACACATGTGTTGTGATACAGATACGGCAGTAATAAAGTCCAGGAGTAAAAAGGATAACATGTTTATTTAACAAGGAATGGGAGTTGGTCTAACAAAAAATAGCCTATCGTCGGCAGAAGAAAAACCCTCACTAAACCCAGGAATCCCTAAACCAAAAATGCTGAAGATAAAAGAACTCCAAAACAAACAGCAGACATCCGTCTGTGGTATCCAGTTAGGGGAATGTCCATGAAGCGAAGTCAGTCATCAATCCAAGGTCGTCAGGCAGGAGAAAATCAGTCAGGACAAGGAGGAGACGTCTCCGGGTCGAACAGGAGCTAAGGATATCAACAAACACATAACTTACAGCCCCCCATACCACCCAGCATCTGTCTCCCTCCAAGTAATACTATACCCAACTCTGTAGCAGCAAACTCACAGTATTCACACGAGGATCAAGAGGCACACGGCAGTAGCTAAACAAAAGAGCAGACATAAATCCAGAAACCCCCCACCTTTTCCCCAAATCAGCTAGAGCTGCCATAGCAGCTCTCCCAAGGAAACAAAGTGAATAAAGAACCCAATAACTCATGAGTAGTCTGGAAAATCAGGAACAAGGATACCAGGAACCAGGATACACGAGCTAGAATAACAACTCCTTGACCACCGCATGGGTCAAGCCAAATACTCATCTTTCTTATAGGACTATCAATCAGAGTCCTCAGAGACCCCACCCAGCTCCAAAGCAGCAGCATTCCCATTCCCTGCAGCTGTTGCACCAGGCCCAGATCTCCAAGCCAGCCAAAGCTCTTCTTGACTTAAAGGGACCCCTCAGCCTCTGAATGAGTAGGCGGCCAGTCCTGATCCGTCTGGAACCCCAGAAAAGTACTGGCCCCTGAGTCCGCATTGCATACATCCCTCACTTCCTGCACCAATGCCGAATCCAGGTCTGTATCACTTTCCTCTGACTGCAATTCTGCATTCCCTGTAAAACCTTCAAAGGAGCCAGACTCAGAAGGCTCCCTAAGTAGATGCTGAATTTTCCTCCTTTGTTCACTGTCTTCGTCAATGCTCGAGGCACTAGCCACCCTCTTTACCCCAGCTGTAGGAGCCTGATCATTCAGAGCCGCGTCCCAAACTGAGCTATTGCTTGATGTTACTGCCTCAACACCTCCCTCCATGCTACTACCTGTAGCAACTAGAGGCTCATTCACAACAGCATGGAAATAAACTTTAAAGATCCTAAAATGTGGGTAAAACAGTGAATTCTGGGGAAAGTTCAAGCAAAGCATATATACATATGAAACAAAACATATCAAAAATTAGGTTTGTGTAGCAAAAATGGATGTGTGTGTGTATGTATGTATGTATGTGTGTGTACACACACACACACACACACACCACAAAATCCATACAAACAAAAGCACCATTTGAAAATACTTCCCTAATATATTCAAATACGCATAAAATTTGCATGCTAATGTTAGAACCGGATGAAATGAGTGTAACAGTGCAGAAATGAGAACATGAACGAAACTCAGCAAAGTCCCCATCCTTACTTCAAATTATCTGCCTACAGTAGCAGTAACTAGAAAACAGGCTGCTAATGGAGGAATCCAGTGATCTTGATCAAGAGAAGCAGCTTATCAAATCCAAGGCATAATTCTGTTCTCAGTGCTATATTCTTAGCTTCAGTACACATCATTATTGAGAGGCCTGCCAAGCAGTAGAGAACACACATGTGAAATTCTTGACTTGAGATCCACATTTGTGTCAGGGCTGATCTGTCACTCCATTAATTGACCTTTCAGAACCTAATGGATTGATGCTTTGCCCTGGCCGTTTTTAAACTTCCCAAGCAGCCCTAAACAGGAATGCAGCAGTGTGGAGAAAACAAGGTATTTTATCCATTTGCATTTGGCATCCAATTGTAATTGTGTTCATAATTCTTTCAACCAAGAGTAATTTCATTATAGTAGCAGAAAGCAAGGCCCACAATTCTGGAGAAATGCATTGTTTACAAGTTTTGTCTGGCAGTATAGCATAGGTACCTTATATCGTGTTATGCATTCAGGTAGCAATTGGGTGCTAAGGAATAAAATGTCTTCCTAATGGTACAGTATATCTGGTTAATTTGGATCCAGCTGAATCACTCCTGATTCATTTTCTGAAAAACATAGCACCCAGTTATTCACAGGGACCTAAAATGCTTGGACATAGCTCATATTCTTTTGCCCTAAAGCCCATGGAAATGCATATTGCTATGATTAAACCGGCAAATAAAGGACATCTTTTCCCTTTCTGGGAAAGCCTGTGGAAAATCCTTCTTCTCTAGTCCTTGTGTTAATGCTAACTCTGTGTGCAGAAATCGCAGCAAAGCATTTGACTTATCTTTTAGGAGAAAGTCTATTTATGATGTCCCGAAGCAATGCACATTTGTGATTCATATTTATAAATGGCAACAGTGACCACTGAATTGGACATAATTTGCCTGAGGGGATAATAAGGTTTTATTAGTTCTTGCCAATATTTGCTTATTTGCAGATGTGATTAGACAAGGGCAAGTGCCTTCTTAGTGCTGAGACTCTGTGGAGGGAAAACAATACTTTGGAGCTTACTGCATATTAATCAGGGAAATGGTTTCAAAGATTTATATACTTTGAAAAGGAGTTTTTCCATGCCAAGATAAAAAGTCCATACTTGAAAGATGCTTTGCAGTTTGTGTTTACTATTTAAAATACAGATGCCACTCTTCATAAATAAATGATATAGATTTTTTTTAAAATATGCATATGCCCACATGTACACATAGGGGTGGTTGATCCATAAAAAATTGATTCTAAACTCATGTGTGTGTGTGGGGGGGGGGGATTTCCCTTGCTGGAAATTATTCTGAATTTTTAAAAATAAATTTTGTAATTGAAACGTAATTACTAACGAATTTTCATTTTTATTCATTATGCCAGCTGGGAGGCTAGAATGGAGGGCTTGCTCTCCCTTCTTCCCTCCCTGCCCCTCCCAGCTGACAGGCATCGCGCTGGCGAGAGGAGAAAGGCGGGTGCTGCTGCCCTCCGGTCTCCTCTCGCGAGTGGAGAACTGAGGCGGGAAAAAACGACCTATAACGTGACCTTTAAAAAAATGGCGACCCCAGGTTCAGTTTTGAAAATTCTCTTCCGGGTTGGACCCCGAGGGTCGATATATGGTAAAATAATTTCAAATACAAAAAATGACAGAATTCAAAGTATTTTAAACCGGAGATATCCACCCCTAGTACACAGCCATGCATGTTCATGCAAACACACACAAATACACACTGCTGTCTTTCACAACATACTCCTCTCCGTCCACATCAAGACTCTGTGTATTACTTCAATGCATATGTTGCCAACAAAAAGAGAGAACTGGCTCATTTGGAGATTCTGGGTGCTCTGTTCCAAAGCAGCATTTTTTCAGTCCTCAGACTTATGACCCAAACTAGGATAAATTGTACTTGAATCTCATTCTGTATTGGTACCCATACCCAGACACATGAGTTGAACCCACTGGAGCTAATGTTCTGTATCAATGGATTAAATAATCTATGCATGTTGATGACGTTGTTGTGCACCTTCAAGCTATTCCTTGACATACTGATCTGCTAAAGTAGCAATACTTTTTAGTTTAATTTTTTTTAAAAATTACCGAAAAGGCTCAAGCACCTGCATTATTGCAGAGTACCAGCAACTCACTGCTGGTTAGGAGATCACCCACAGGACATCCCATTTGCCCACATCATAGATTTGATTCAATGTGGTGAGTCTTCCACTACTGTGTCGTATTGCAGCTTCTTGATCCTTTTTGGAAATTAAAAATAAATTAAAACTAAGAAATAACATTATTTTAGTATATCACTATTTTTCTTTGCCTTTAATAGTGAAGTCTTATGCCTTTTCTATCCTTTTTAAATGCAAGAGTTCAATCTCAAATTCTAAAGTGTGGTATCCCAGCCTAACATGGGGTTCATGCCTAGTGGTCAGAGCCAGCCTTTGGGGGTCCCAGCCACCCCAGAGCAAGGGGCTAATGAATGGCCTAATGGGTACGGGTCTGCAGAGGAAGAGTTAGAATGGGACAATGGCTGGCTGCAGGGTTATGATACCACAGAAGAAGAATTTGATGACTCCATGGAAGTCAGCTATGAATTAGATGATGAGAGAGTAAGTGACCTTGATTCCCAGGAGAGGTTTTTCACTCCTTTGCCAGATGCAGAAGATGAAGATTGGGACGCGAGGGAGTTCCCAGCCATCGAGTTCTGCACCTGGTCAGGCTAATGAGAGGGATTTTGACATGAGCGCTTCTATCAGGTCTTCGAGAAGAGATTGGGGCCTGAACAGGGGAGTGTGTTGGACTCACAAACATTAATTGGTTTATTAATTGGGCCCCGGGCCATTTCTAGTTAGATCCAAGACTACCTTGGTAAAGGAAAGACCTTTGCTTTTCCCATGCTCTCGTAAGGCTGCTGGAGCAGCCGGTTTCAAGTTTCAAGTGTCCAGCCCTGGTCGCAAGGGTGGTGGTTTTGCTTATGGATATTGGACTCTTTTGGTTTCAAGCCTCTTGGATTTTATGCAACAAACCTTTGGACAATTTTACTGATTGATTTCTATTTTCTATGGACTATTTCTCTACTTATTCTAAATGAATATTATTCATTGCATCTGCCTGGTGTGTGTGATTCTAGGGGGGACTGCCAGCGTTCTGAGGTGCAACATAAAGAAAGTGGGGGAGAGGGTGGACAATCCACTTGCTTGTGGATAAGGATGAAAGCCGTTAGTAACAGGGAAACCAGCCAATTCAAACATGTGATAAATAGTATATAGTACGAAATATAGTGATTTGAAATATTAAATTACTAAAAGCCACAATTACATAACACTACCCCATGGGATAAGGACCCAGAAGATGTTCTCAGACTGTCTTCTCCCCACTCCCTTTTTTGGGACTGTTTGTGATGTTCGGCTACCGAATCATGATGGGCGAAGACACTTTTAATTGTTTCAATGGCTTAGAACTGCTTTAAAAAAGGGTGGAGTGGGGTGGGTGGGATAAGGGCCTAAGTCTTGTGAGCAAAATGTGAACAGTTTTCAAAAACTTTCTTTCAGAGAGGCCAAAAAATGGTAAAATTCTTTTGTTCTTTCTTATGCAAATGAAATATATGATTTATAACCATACTGAAGAACTGGAAAGCACATACAATATGTAAAAAGAAAATCCCAGAATTGCATATATTTGCTAGGATACAAGAACTCACAGAGAGCAAATCAGTGAAAAGGCAGCTTTGCTTTCACAAAATACCCTCAATTAGCAAGGGATTAGTCTTGGTGGTTATGACTTGCTGACCCTTCATTGAATATAATTGGTGACCAGAAACAAAGCTGTCACGCTTGCCTGCCTGCCTTGATGAATAACATGAATAAATGACCACATCACAGAAAGAGCCAATTTGGGAACAGCCCAAATAAATTAAGAGTTTATTTTGGGAATATTTGAAGATTTTAGCCTTTGAGAATATTTTTTAAAATGAAATGACCTGGGATGAATGTCTCAGAATAATGTGTGGATTTGAACTCTTCTTATTCACAGTCTTCCAGGGTTTCTAAATGTTCCAAGAAAAAAAAATGGCTTTATAAAATATCAACAGGCTTTTTAAAGTGCATATTTTGAGATACATTGGTTGAAAAACATATACCTGAGGGGGAAATGCTTGTAAAAATATTATTCCAGTGTTGCCTTAAATGTAAATTTACGTGTAGATCCCCCATGAGATCCATAATCTAATGCAGAAGTGGGCTACATGAGCATATACAAATGAGACATGGATCAGACGTAGATGGGCAAAGTGATTCTGTATGGAATGAGGAGACAAGTGAGGAGTGCTATATGATTGCCACTATGCCAGCAGAACAGCAGGTAGTTCCTAGTACACGTTCAAACCACAAGTGAAAGACAAAGCAGACCAAATGCAAAATGCAAAAGCAGAAGTAGACAGCTCAGTGGAGTTCCCGCGTATTTTAGAGATAAAATATGCCTGGAGCAATACACATTCTCCTGGAAATGGCAACAAAGCATATTAATTAGAGGCTGTGCCAACATGCATGTCCATATGCCATCTGCACAACCAATTGATCTTTGAGAACCGAGGAGGGCTTCCACCAATTTGTAGATCATGCTCATAGAGAAGAACCTTGGTGCAATCCCTGGCATTTCCAGGTAGGGCAATGAAGAGGGGTAGGGATGATCTGGAAATATATCCCACTAGGGGAAAAGATGGTGAATGCATGCACTTGAGCCTATAAGGCAGAGTGGAGAGCTTGGGATTTTAGAGGAAAGTCTCCATAAAGGCTTCAGAAGTTCACAGACTAGCAGCAAGCCTTTCTTACAAATCTGGAACAAAACCTCATGGTGTGCAATATATTCTGAAGGCATGTGAAGAGTTGGAAGAAGCACAGCTGCTTGTAGCACTTAGGTACATTTTGCCAGATATATGTTTCCTGTCCCAATTCTGGGTTGCCATAATTCTAGATTAGCTGGGTTTGACCTAGATTCTCCTTGTACATGTTTCCACCATCAACGGGCCTAGGAACGGTTCTGGCTTTCATCTCAGCACTTGCCTGGGCTATAGAGAAATTGAAAGTAACCTGCAAAAGGCTCTCCCTTGTGACTTCACAAGGATCCACTACTGAGGTTCAATTTTTGGTTATGAAATCCCAAGGAAAGTGAGGTAACATGCCTCTATTTGCGTATATGGAGGTATATCAAGAATAACTGGTTGTATTGCTAGGTCAGCATTGTTATGAAGAAACAGAACTACAGCAGTCTGCTGGAATACACAGAAAACTTTTTACTATATTATTTACAGAATGAAGTCTATTTCACAGGCTACTGAATCTGTAATGAAAAAAGAGAAGGAAAGAATGTGAGCAATCTGATTGGGGGGATTGCAAAAGGGGTGGAAGTGTTTACTTCTCAAGGAGCAGCTGTATTTATTTATTTATTATTTATTTAAAACATTTATATTCCACCCTTCTTACCCCGCAGGGGACTCAGGGTGGAGCACAACATATATACAGGAAATATTCAACGCCGGGACATAAACCATAAATATACACAAACATTAAAATCACTTACATCCACTTTAAAAGCAGTTGCTTAAAACTTAAGGCTTTGAAACTATATGGGAATTGGGATGACAAACTAGTCATGTTTTGTGACTGTTTTGAGCAAATTTTGACACTCAGGGGATGAAAATTTGCCCCTTCATATTTTGGTCTGACAACACGGGGTGGGGTGGGGGGCACTTCCCAACACATCTTGATCCGCAGAAATAATGAGTCCAGTGTGAAAAAATTCCAAGTATGTTCAGCACCTTTTCTCACCGAGAAGGTGGTTTCTAGATAGAAAACCCCAATATTTATGCCATCAGTCATAATTCAAATGTACAAGTGTTGCATTTTTAAGACCAGCCCTATCATTTTGTGTGCAAGGCATTAAGTATTTAGGGTATTAATATATGTTTACTCCCAAAGAAATACACTTCTGTGTTGAGTACTATGAATATTGACTTGAGGAATATGAACAGAATTTCCTGTTCTTTCTTAAGCAAAATAATGACTTGGACCTGCCCTATTAGAAACAGAGGCAGTTAGGCAACAGAGAATATACTGACTGATCATTCTGATGAAAGAAATGTACAAGGAATTATTCATGTTGCTATAATTGAATTTTTAAAATGGAAGTGTTTTATGCGAAGTCCAAAAATGGAAGACCACTCTGGGCAGAAATCAAAGGCAAAAGCCTGTTTTACCATTTAGCTGTTCTTATGTCCAATAACTGTAGAAACACACAACTAAATGTTTAAAACACAAAAAATATTTCTAATTCATTTAATGTTTCTTGGAAGTGAATGAGGAAACAAATCATATTTAATAACAATAAAGTGTAATTGCACAGTTATTACTGATGTAATTTGAGTTAGGCAGTAGCAGACCTTATCCTGTAGTTTATACACCCTAAATCACAATAGAGCCCTTGTTATAATCAATATTTAATTAACCTATAATTACTCACAATAACTGTCTTTTAAAAGGAAATTAAACCATTCTCGAAGACATTGTGAGTATTATGCATTTGTTCTAATGGGTCATTTTACTGAGTGTTGAGGCCCAAGAATAGTTCATAGCTGTAAAGAAGGCACTTGCATTTTGAAAAGATGGCTGTTAGACTAAAAACATGGAATAAAAGGACCTATTAATAGATCTTATGTAAAATATTTCACAACATTAATATTTTATTATACTTATAATACTTGAAACCTTTCACATAATTCACTAGCTTCAAGACATTTTACTAAACATGCCATGTCTTTAGTCTAAGCACTATAGACAATGCACCCAACCAATGTTAGTTGCATGTCATGTGATCTTTACATCTCACATCTCCTGGATGTAAAGCTCACAGATTTTTATGATAATTTTTGGTGTGTGCCTTCAAGTTGTTTCCTGTTTATTGTGACCCTAAACAGTTATGTGATGGCACGCTTGAGCCTTTGGGAAAACTATATTGTCAGGGGCTATATGTATATCTTCTGTTAAGATTAAGACCCTTTTAATACACAGAGGCACTTTAGGCAAGGTGAAAAGATAACCAAAATGAGTTTACTGCAAACAAGATGAATAAACGGTTAACTCCACCCAGGACTATCATAAAGTAACTTAAAACAATAAATTACAAAATGAGCCTTTGCTGGCTGCAGTCATTTTTCTGGAATCTTATGCCTCTGATGCAAAGCGATGGATTACAAACTGTCTTAATCTTCTTTCCTGTGAAGTTTAGACTGGTCAAAAGCTTCTGTTGTCCTTCGGCCTGGTGGTATAATAATACTGCTAAATGCAGGCACTAAGAATGCCTGTTTTGATTGCTTGGGCCTAGGATACCAGACAATGCCCCAAACCTCTAGTGACTGTAGAAAAGGGAGGAGTCCAGCAAGAGAGCTCTATACAGTGAATACACCAACTAAGGCATGCCTCTGGGGGTTGTTATGCTCCACCAAAAAACTAATACAAAGGAAGGTGCCTAGACTATTGGGAAAATATATGAACAGGGGGAACTGAAGCAAAGGAAATGAAAAGGCAGTGCCAAAACTTCACAGGTTACTTGGCAAAAAATTTAGGATAGTTTTTGCCTATGCTTTCCTTGGAGGCTGGGAGACTCTGACTTGCTTAAGGTCATCTAGTGGGTTTCATAGTCAAATAAGGATTCAAACACTTGTTTCTAGGATCCTAGTTCAACATCCAAAATTTGGTTGTCTAGTTACTAAGTTGTAACAGCAGTAAATCTGTTGAAGCATTAGAGTCCTACTGACTTAAACTGGACAGCTAAGTATATCCTTAAATGTCTTGTTGAAGGCTTTCATGGCCAGAATCACTGGGTTGTTTTAAGTTTTTCGGGCTGTCTGACCATGTTCCATTCTCTCCTGACATTTCACCTGCATCTATGGCAGGCATCCTCAGTTTCCAGCAGACCTCACAACTTCTGAGGATGCCTGCCATAGAGAGGAGGACTAGGAAGCAGCAATGATCAGGCCAAGAATTGGAAACCAGCTGCAGTAATGATCCTCAGGCTCAACATGTGACCAAAAATGAGTATATTAGGGAAAGCATATATAAAAGTATATTATGTGTGGCATAGTGGTTTGAGCATTACACTAGGACTCTGTCAACCACTTGTCCATGGATACCTAGTGGATGACCTTAGGTGAGTCACTTTATCTCAGCTTCAGAAGAAGGAAAAATCCCCTCTTTTTTGACAAATCTTGTCCAGAAAACCCTGTGATAGGTTTCCCTTAGGGTCTCCATAAGTTGGAAACAACTTGAAAGTTGGCTTTTCCACTTCAGTTTGTCTAAAGTATTGGTCTCCCTTCTAAGACATTTGTCCTCTTTTAGTTATTCTTAAAGAAGTGAGATTTAATTGAGTGTACCCTTTGTTCAGCAGAAGACTTGGCATGGATGGGAACATGAGAGGCTCTGAATGTGCTGGTAGCTGCGTGGGTGGAAAGTACTTCTTCTGAATGTCAGCATTTAGTGGATGAGAGAGCAAAGAAACTAGATATCTGTGAGGATACGGTGGAAGTGCTGCAAGTAGTGGAAAAGAAAAAAAATATGGCTGACCAGCCTGATTCTTACTTGCTGAGTTCAATACAATGTACCCTCATAGAAGTGTATATATGACAGCACCACATAAATAAAATAGCTAGAGTTCTACTAAACAGCTTATAGAAACTAGGGATGGGAAAACTATTAGTCTTGGCTTCTCATTTTTCCAATTCAACCTGTCGAGTACACATATGAAGTTGCATTATCTCTTTATGTGTATTCACTCATGTACTTTGTTTAATTAAAAGGTATTCAAAATAATTCACCATGTGTTCATAACATTATTTGCATTTTTGCTTAATGTATACACATTTTCAAGGAATTTCCCCCTTGTCTAGTGCTTTTGTGTGGTTTTCTTTCACAAAGATATACAAGATTGTGCATACTTTTGCACAATATATGCATTTTTGTGCGGACATTCCCCAACCTAGTTGCTTACTTTTTCTCTTCTGGTTCCTTTCCCAAATTTTGTGTATAATTAACTAGAATATGTGCGTTTTGTATGAGAAACATCCTTTTTTCTTTTTGGTTTAGAGAAATGCAATGCAAAATCCAAAAAAACATGACTCTCAAAGGACAGACACCTTATATAGAAGGAAATGCCATTGAGGTAGGGAATAATTAGGCAGTGCAATGCATTCTGCAGCTTGGTGTCAGAAACCCTGGGGCCCTGTCACATGACACAGTTATGATTCCACTTTAAATGCTATGGCTCCATACTATGAAATACCATTTGTGCACAAGTGCCTTTAAGTCATTTATTAACTTATGGAAACCACATGGATTTTATAGGGTTTTCTTAGGCAAGGAATACTCATAGGTAGTTTTACCAGTTCCTTCCTCTGAAATATAACCTATAGCATTGCTTCTTAATCTGTGAGTCCTGACCCCAGATAAGGTCCCCTTAGCTCAGTTTTGGGATCACGAAAAATTGGACACCTAGATGTTCATATGAATCTGTTAGCAACAATGTGTAGTGTTTACAGTGAACTCTGCAGAAAATGCTTCAGCTGTGCTTAATAAAAAAGAAAATCAGCCTGCTTAGCAAGTTTCGCAAATGTTGGTTTATCATCAGTAAAAGTTTGATTTTATCTCTCTTCCATAACCTGTATACCTGGGGCTGTGTAAAAACGTCTTGGGTGGAAAAGCGTCATGAATTGAACATGTTTAAGAAGCCCTGGTTTATAACATCTGGTTTCCCATTCAAGTACTAACTGAGATCCATCCTGCTTAACCTCCAAGATCATATGTGTTCTGGTGCCCTTAAAATATTTCGACCTTTGCAGATGGGAATTCCCAGCCAGAGAGCTGTAGTGCTTCACCAAATTATGAGCTCTAGGATTCGATAGGCAGTAGCTATATAACTAAAAGTGAAAGTATACAGAAAAACATCAACACACATACATAGATGGTCTGAGCAAGTTAAGGTAACAGCAATACTTCTGGAAACTTACCTGGTCTTTGGTGGGTTATAGCAGTGATTTTCAACCTTTTTTGAGCCGCGGCACATTTTTTACATTTACAAAATCCTGGGGCACACCACCAACCAAAATGACACAAAATGACACTCTAACACAGTAATACACATAGTTAATATGTTTTTAAATGCATTTATACACTCAGTTAGTGTGAAACCTGGGCCTGTTTCGATGAACACAGGGCTTTCTCTATCATTGCCCCGGCCCTCTGGAATTCCCTACCATCAGAAATGCGGGCCCTATGAAATTTGGCTTCTTTCCGTCGAGCCTGCAAGACGCATCTGTTTAGACAAGCGTTTGGAACCCTGTGACTTAAACATATTTTATCTACTGTTTTATGTATATCTTATTCTATGTTTTACCCATTGTCTGTTACTGAGTTGTGTTGTAAACCACTCCGAGCCTTTGGGAGTGGTGGTCTACAAATCCAAATAAATAAAATAAAAAATAAAATAGATATCCTGGCAGGAATGGTAGAAAGACACACACGAAGCTCTTGCTCAACAGCTGTCTGTCTCTCTCTGTGTTTAGTTTTTGTCGCAGTCAAGCTTGAGAAGCTCATCTCACACAGATATGCTTGGCACCATGGCGCTATTGGACAGCTTCTCACCACACACCAAGCACAGCGGGGTCGGTGCCGTCACATCTCCAGTGAAAGTGAATGCAAATGAAAGATAGCTTTTGCTGTATTGCCTCAAGCTCACCAATGTTTCTTTTTTATTTTGTCCACCACTCATATTAAGGCCTTCATCTGTGTCATAATTTTGTCCAGGGCCCTGTTTGGCATTTGCATTTCCCTTCTCAAAAACTTCTCCATCACTGTCACTCGCTTGTCTTGCTGTGATCCCAAATTGCCACTGTCACTTGACGCGCAGCTGTAGCACTAACTCTAACTTTGTTTACTTAGCCACGTCTGAGCGAATCCAAGATGGCGCGACCATAGCACTCTCGCGTCACTTCTTAGGTGACGCGAGAGTGCTATTGTTCCATTTCTTAAAGGGATAGATGCGCCTTAGAGTTTATATATGAAGGAAGTTCGAAAATAATTTCCCACAGCACATCTGATGATCTCTCACGGCACACTAGTGTTCCGCAGCACACTGGTTGAAAATCACTGGGTTATAGCACTGCTTTCGTATGCTTCCCCCCTAAGTAATGTCTAAATCTAATAAACTGTACATCATATCTGCAACACTGTTTTAAGGACTTTCTTTCCTCCTTCATTATGCTTATAGAATGCAAACTTGAAAAATCAAAGCCAATCCATATGGAATGCACCTTCCAGCTAATAATTTATTGAGGAAGTCAATCAGGTTTCTCCATTAGTGTCTCTCTGCCAACTGCACTGATTCTGTCAATATCAGAAAGATTCAACAAGTGGATTAAGGCTCCTTTTCAAATTTCTCAGGGTCATGCTTCCCATACCTCTTTGTTATTCAAAATGTGAATTTATTTATGTAAAATTAATTGAATTTCCCCTCGGGCTGCCAGTGTGAACTGATTAGTTTTTATTTTTTAATTTGATAATGGATATAACTCACAAAGATAATAAGACAAAGAAAAAGAAAGCCTTCGATGACAACTTCCTGTGAGAAACAGAAATGTCAATTATCCGATGCTTGCTCAAGACTCGGGATGCAAATTATAGTCAAGAAATGTCAGGCATGTAAACACTAGCCACTGAGGATGGGAGATGGGACAGGCGGGTCCAAAGAAAAGCACAATCTGTTTCATGCCTTTTGGCATGTGTTTCTCAAAGAGCAGCTCTGTCTCCCCAGGCCACAAGGATAATCTCTACCGACACTGAGGGGACTTTCAAAAGCAACATGGTTTTTGATCCAGTTGTCTATTGAAGTTTATATACAGCTGAGATGGGCAAATCTGCCTATTTCCATTTCTCAGTCTCTCTCTTTCTCAGTCCTCAATTGTTTCATCCTGTTTCTGTACCAGCCTGTAGTTTTTTTTAAAGAGATCTGAATAAACATTTTTTGCACATATATCCTAATGTATTTTTGTACATCATTTTAGCTCACTCGGAATTTGCTGAAACGGTTCTCTCCACATGTTTGTATTTGTCAGCCATACATATATATTTTCCTAAAATATATACAGGTTGAGTATTCTTGATTCAAAATGCTCGGTATCAGAAATGTTTTGGGTTTAGGAGTTATTGGGATTTTGGAGTGCAGGTATTTGCATTTACGCACATAAGATGGGACCAAAGTTTAAACATGAAATTCATGTATGTTTCATAAACACTTTATACATATAGCCTGAAAGTAATTTATAGAAGATATTTTCAAATAATTTTGTGTATGAAACAATTGACTGATTTTTTTCCTAGAGCATTTCTAGTCTATGAAAAGCAAAGTGGTGACATCACATCTACACAATATCCATGTATTATTTCAAGCACTTCTACACAATAATATGATCAAATTTCACTAGAACACCTTTCTAGGAATCTCTAGGTCCTCCAGTACCACTCTATGGTCATTTTTGGTGGACATTGATTACAGAGTTGCAATAGGGGATCTAGAGATTCCTATAGAGGTGTTCTCTCTGTAAGGTTATTTCTTTGGTGCAGTTTCTCCACTTTTGCCACCATCCTGCATTGCTGTCCCCAGTGAATGTGGAGGGTTGACTGTACTGCGATATAATTTCTTTTTCATGTCAGGAGCAACTTGAGAAAATGCAAGTTGCTTCTGGTGTGAGAGAATTGGCTGTCTGAAGGACATTGCCCAGGGGACGCCCTGATGTTTTGATGTTTTACCATCCTTGAGGGAGACTTCTCTCGTGTCTCCGCATGAGGAGCTGGAGCTGACAGAGGGAGCTCATCCGCACTCTCCCCAGATTCAAACTTCCGACCTGTTGGTCTTCAGTCCTGCCGGCACAAGGGTTTAACCCATTGTGCCACCGGGGGCTCCTTGGGATATAATGAAATAGCATTATAGGATTCACCATGTAAAGCAGTTATTGAACCCTTAGCGATGACTTCCTGTTTCTTCTCACAGAAGTCAATCAAAATGCTGAAAGCCTATTGTTTTCTCCAGGCTTCTTGTTCATTCCATATCCTTCCCATTCTGTTTTTCCTGCACTGCAGATTAATGCCTCAAGTATATGGCAGCTATAAAATGCTTCTCTTGATTTTTCTTTTCTTTTAAAATTCAGTTTCGAATGCATGAGAGAACACATCCTTTACAATGACCTAAACCTATCAGATGCAATAATTCTCTGGGATGATGAACTCTAAATTATGAGTGATTATTTCTAAATTCACTGCAACTTTGCTGACATTTTTACAGCTTGTTTAATTTTCTTCCCAACAAGCTAGGGAAAGTGATTATCCAGGATATAAGTAAAGACAGTCATTTGGCAAAGGAAGTGCTGTTGTTTTTCTTGCTACCTGATATTAAAGAATGATTCACATCACATACTCTTACATATGGAAATGCATGTGCAGATGGCAGTGGCGTTCCACAACTTGTTTGCATGGTTGCTATTGTGAGAAAGCAGTTTCTGAACATTTCTCAGTTTCAGACTGCAACTACCCAAATCCCCAGTCAGCAAAAGAAACTTTCCCCAAGCTTTGCATAAAAATATCTTCTTCCAAATTAAATTATATCGCAAGTATTAATTTACCTCAAAGAAGCTTATGCTATCTAGCCAAAAGCATGCCCTCCAATTGTTTAGATTTGACAGGGACAGGCCCAATTAATTCTCCATTGTCGCACTTTGGCCCCATCTATACTGCCATCATAATGGAGATTGAACTGAATTACTTGTATTTTCTCAAGTATATTACGCTATTGAATCTAATGTGCACTTCAAATTTCAAACCCTGAAATGCAAAAAAGTATTTGCTAGTGAATGTAAAGTGAAATTGCAAAAAGTGCACTTTTTGTAATTTGGCCAAAAAGGTGGGCATTACAGTTGCTGCCTGCTTAGAACTCTTAGAGATAACGCCCCTCGAAGAGGAGCTCGAGGTGCAGCTCCTGAAGGAGTTTCCCCCTTTGCTTTGGCTCAGTACTAAGATTGTTGTATACAATCGCTTTGAATGCAATGTTCTTGCTTCTTGGCAGGGGGTTGTACTGGACGGCCCACGAGGTCTCTTCCAACTCTATGATTCTATGATGCCAATCTAATGTGCACCTAAATTTTGACAAGGTCATTTAGCCAAAAAAGGTAAGCATTAGATTTCAGTAATTATGGTATATGATAGTGTTGACTCATATAATCCAGTTCAATGCTTTTTAAACAGCATTGTATGAGTTTAGACTGACAATATCTCTCAGCATTACTTCGCGAACGAAGATTCTTAGGAAGGACTCATCCCACGCTTTTTACAAGCACGCTGATGACTAAAAAGGCCAATCTGAGATAGTCAAGTTTGGTTGCAGAAAGCACAGCAGAAAGCCTCCTTGGGTGATATTGTTTCCAAGTTGCGGTTCTTTCTGCATTGTCGTTTCTCTTTGAGACCTGTTCTTCTCGAAAGAGGCCACAAGATTGTGGATAGTGCATCTCCATGCCTCCCGATGTGAGGCCAGGGTGGGCCATTTTTGGTGATCAATCTGGCCGAGCCTGAGACGTTGTTTCAGGGAGTCCTTATATCTCTTTTAGGGGGCACCTCTATTGTGCTGACTCGTGGCGAGTTCACCATAGAATAGTATCTTTGGGAGGCGGTGGCTGTCCATCCTACAGACGTGCCCTGCCCAGCGCACATAAATGTTTCAATAGCATGGCCTCGGTGCTGGTGATCCCTGCTTGCTCAAGGACAGCAACATTCGTCACAAGTCCACAGTGTATATTTAGGATTGAGCCGCCAGCGTTGATGAAAGTGTTTGAGGAGTCATAAGTGTTGGCAATAGGTGACCCATGTTTCAGACCCATATAGGAGAACAGACAGTACGATAGCTCTGTACACACTGATTTTTGTGCTTTTCCTCAGGTGCTTGTTGCTCCAGACTCTTTTGTGAAGCCTTCCGAATGCACTATATGCCTTTGCTAATCTGTGATCTATCTGTCTATCAATCTTGGGATCTGAAGAGATGATGCTTCCCAGGTAGGTGAACTGCTGAACAGACTTAAGCACAGATTTGCCTATGTTGACGATGATGGTGTTTTTCCTGTGGCGCGGGCTGGTAGAGAACTTCTGTTTTCTTCAGGCTGACTTCCAGCCCAAACAGCTCTGCAGCTGTTGCAAAGCAGAATGTTATATAAGGCAGATCAAATTGCATTATATTGTTGTGTTCCAGGACTCTAGCCTGATAACAATGGTAGTGTTTAATCTAACAAACAAAATATGTCAAAAGCACTTCACTTTAAAAAAAAACCCCTTAAACATTGAGTATTGTCAAGGTCCTACTACAGAATAGAAATACAGCACACCGCTGAGGTAATATAAACAAAGTCCCACATTCCAAAAGTACAGGCTGTAGTCAGTCAGGATTTCCAAAGACAACATATTAGCAAGGTTAACTGAAGTCCATAGTCCAAAGGCACAAACAGCATTCAAGTCCAATAAGTCAAGCTAGAAAGTCAGTCCAGAGTCCAGATACAAGGTTTCACAAGTACCAAGCAGCATTTTAAGGTTCAACAGAGTACAACACAAGATCACAAGATCTTTGTAGTAGACTCAGGCAAAAGCAAGCTGCTGCAACCTCTCCTAGCTTGTGTATTCTTCATTAATAATTTTTACAATCTTGACCACTTTCTGGGTCCTTCCATACAGCCCTGTATCCCAGAATATCAAGGCAGAAAATCCCACAATATCTGCTTTGAACTGAGTTATCTGAGTCAACACTGCCATATATTCCAGTTCAAAGCAGAAAATGTGGGATTTTATTCAGTTGTGTGGAAGGGACCTCTGATGTGACTTGCCCACATGTGTTCCAGTTTTAATCTGTGAAATGTTTAGGTTCGGTTTAAAGTGTCATAGCACCTTAAACCTCTTTATACATCTGATGAAAAGAAAACATTTATATAAATTATGGCGGAAGGATAAGCAGAAGACTTTCAGTGCTTAATTTTTAAATGTCTGTCCCATCTCTATTTTACTATCTTTGAGCTACCAAATCAGTTATTCTGACAAGTTCCCCATCTTTAACAGTGACATAGCACACTTGCACATAATACGATCCTTTCTACACATGGAACTGTTCCTCTCCAGATCCCCCCCCCAAATTAATGTTGCAAGCCATTGTAACTGTTCAAATCAAAAGTTATGAGATCCCACCAAAATAGAACGTAACAACTCTATCATGTCAAAATTAGCAGGGAAATAATCCGTAAGGCTAACATCAGTAAAAAAAAAAAAAAAGCAAACATGGTAACTTTTTGTAGGACTGAAAAAATTGTACTGCACCAAACAGTTATATTGTGGCATGCTACATAGCACAGACACCTTGTTTTTGCAGTACCAACCAGGCAAATAAAATAAGGACTCCTTGGGGAGTCACTTTAATGGCCAGAAGGCTCTTTGGATTAGTTGTTCAGCAGTAGTATATATCTTCTTTCTTCTATAGTTATTTTCAAGAGTGATACTCCATTCTTGATTAAATAATTTCCAAGACAGCTTGCAACATATTAAAACAATGCACAAATAGCAATTTGTTATCTCCCAGTGGTGGGTTGGACTGGCTATAAAAAGGAGCTGTGAATGTGACAGTAAAGATCTTTCCAACTCTTTCTTGGCTTGCCTCTACTTCTGTTATTTTTATAAGACCTTCAGTGAACCCTGAGGCTATATTCCACTTTCAGAAGCATGCTGCTAAATAACACTCAGTGTTATATGTCATTAGAAGATGGTATTCTGGACAAGCTGCATCAACAATAGTGTAGTGTCTAGATTGAGAGAAGTAATGGTGCTGCAATTCACATCTGGAATAGCTACTATCCCACTGAGATCAAAAGTAAGAATTCATGCACCATCCTTTCAGGTGCATCCAAACTGATGTAAAAAACCAAGAAGTCCCAGGTTTTGTTCTGTCAGCTCCCGGTATGATCATATACTTTTTATATTGTCCAGATTGGTTTATTTTAATCCGGTATTACGCTGGAAAGTACAGGAATAAAATCTGGAACTTTTCTATCAGCCTAGATCTACTTCTCTAGTGAAATGTCATAGTATACATTGACAAGATTTATGTGCCCCAAGCTAAATTGGAGATTGTAAGTGACTAGGTTTGTACATGTGGCTAAATTAAGGTATGATTAAGATAGTTGGTGTATTGCAGCCCTTCCAAAACAGCCGTTCTGTTAAAAAGAAATGCCTGCATGACAGATCATTCAGGGAATAGGGCTGAATTGACCATTAAGCAAATAATAATAACAATAATAATAATAATAGCAGTTTAGGACAGGGCTGTCCAACAGGCGGCCCTGGGGCCGTACACGGCCCCCCAGCCCCTTGGATACGGCCCCCTACCCTCCAGCAAGAAATAAGATGTTTCTTCCAGACAGGCCCTATATCCCAGGGTCTGAGCCAAGGTTTGCTTTTATCCCAGATTATCTGGCAGTGGGGACTCATATAATCCAGTTCAAAGCAGAGAATCTGGATTTTAGATGCAGCACAGAAGAGGCCTCAGACACCAAAGGTGGAATGAAAGGGTCCTTCCAGACAGTTCCATCATTGGTGGAGTTCAGAATGCTCTTTGATTGTAGGTGAACTATAAATCCCAGAAACTGTAACTCCCAAATGTCAAGGCCTATTTCCCCCAAACTCCATCTGTGTTCATATTTGGGCATATTAAGGCCAGACTTGGAAAAATAATATTAATAATAATAATGGGTTGCTGTGAGTTTTCCGTATGGCTGCCTGGCCCTGTTCAAGAAGCATTCTCTCCTGACGTTTCACCCACATCTATGGCTAAAAAGGCATCCTCAGAGGTCTGTTGGGGTTTGGCCAGTGTGGGTGGGAGAAAGAAAGAAAGAAGGAATTCTTGTCTGCTTGAGTTGGGTTTGAAGGTTGCCCTTGGACACCTTGATCAGCACTGGATGGCCTTGCAGCTTCAAAGCCTGGCTGAACATTTTACAGAAATACCCATGCTGCCCTAGAAACACCAGGAGAGAATAATGCTTCTGGGACATGGCCAGGCAGCCTAGGAAACTCACAGCCACCCATTATTATTATTATTAATCTCACATAATAAGATATTATAATAATTATAATAGGGCGGGGGCGGAGCCGGGGGAGGGGCGGGGAGGGGTGGGGGTGGAGCCGGGGTGGGGTGGGGAGGGGTGTGGCAGGGAGGGGGTGGAGCCAGGGGCTTGGCCCCCCAGGTGATCAGTGACCGGAATTCCGGCCCAAGGTCCGGTAGAAGTTGGAGAGCCCTGGTTTAGGACATCAAGGGAAGTGGGGCACCACAAAAAATTTCCAGGCCAGATTTACTATGGACAATATGGTCCAAAACTGCAAATGGTGCAGCTGAACCAGAATCGAGAAAAAGGGACTTCCACAATAAACCACATTGTAATTATAAAAAGTAGGAGAAATTTTTCCTGTCATCCATAGGGTTCTGGCAGTAGTTCAGAGCATGAACTCTCATTGATGAACAGGCAGGTTGGTCTTTTTCCCATGTTATTGAGCCAACCCTATTCACAGCTGGGAGCCATAAAGCTGTGGCCTTTTTGTTCCTTATTGTGTTGTGTGAGTTTGATTCTTAGATCACGGAGGGAAATCCAACCTGAACACTTAGAAAACAAATTAGTTAATCTGCTATAGCATGCATGTTAAAGACTACTATATTAATTTTGGCATAAACACTGTTAAGTGGAGACCAGTAAGATGCACAAGCAAAGGAGATAGTTTGGGATACTGAGCATCTATAGTTTAGTACAGGAATGTCACAATGAACAGCCTCTTACAAAAAGCTCTTTTTATGAAGTCTTTTTAATGCCCATGGTTCCCCTTTCCTCCTTGTCCTCTGACTAGTTGAACATTTCTTTTAGGTCTGTTCCCTGGAAAGATGAAAGAAGGTTGTTCTGTTTCAGCATCCTTTTGTTTCACAGCACATTCTTATGTGGGACTTGTTTTCATTCACTGTACTTCAATAAAATTACATTCATGTATCATGTTGAACAGATCCGCTCCTGCCAGCCTCTTTGGCAAGAGGATGTTCGTAGTGTTGTGTGAAGAAAAGGAAAATACCAGTATATTCCAAATGGATTACTACACCGAAGCGAAAGACGTTTTCACCCTGTGAAAACACCATGGCACACAGAAGAGCGAAAGGGGCTAGAGCAAGAATCTGCTCATACAATGTTTGTGCTGAAAACAAGACAGATCCTTAATGAACTCTGAGGTTGAGCTGGGTGGAGAGGGAAAACCGTTTTGAAAATTAAATTGATTTCTACCAGCCTCCTAGCATTATCTTGCCAGCAACAATTGCATTAAAGATAATGGGAGGAGGGGAAATCAGTTGGCCTTTCTCTCTTGGAGATGACATGAGCTGGGGAGCTAAACCCTGGTGCTGGTAATAGCGATTACCCTAACCAGCCTGACAAAAGACATGTATCAGCGAAGCAGCAGCACTTGCTCCATTATTTCACTGTGAAGGGAAAGCTGGTGTAAGCAGATAAGTGACAGCAAGCTTGATTCCTTGCCATTTCCCTCTCCCCCCAAACATATACAAAAGGTCCAAACAAAGGGTAAGGCGAACATTGTGCTGTGTTAGCATATTATTGCCACAGCTTGGAAATGCTACTTTTAACTATAACTCCCAGTAGCTGGGGTATTCTGAAAGTCATAATCTCTCCAAACCCAATGTTTCAAACTTCTGATTATTCCCAATGTACACTCCACACATAGACAGAAATTCCAGACTATGAGTTATTAATCATCCTTTCTTTTCCCCACTGCAGAAGCCCTTTTCATATGGTGCTTACTCTCTTTTGAAATTAACAGACAAAACCTTTCTTGTAAGGAAATGCCACATACACTCCAAGAGTCCCTACATCTACGGAAAACAGTGGGAGTTGATATTTTTCATACAATCATGTAAATTACTAAGTCTGGAATTTCAAAAGTTTGATATTTTTAAATGTTAAAGAAGTCCTAAAGAAGTGACTACAAGGCGGAGTTCAAAACAGGCATCACAACCTGGCAAAGTTTCAGAAAGTGAGCCCAGGACACTTCAAAGCAAGGAAAAGTGACCTTTTGGTGGGAGCACAGCTACCTGAAACCCACAGTGAGCATAGAAGCTGCTTATTTTAGCTGGAGGATTCTAGAATTTGTTTATAAAAAATCTAACTTTTCCAAGGTCCAGAAAAATTTTTGTCTTGTATATAGGAATCTGTATATCCTTGGTGCTGCTAGATGAGGCTTTTTCATTTCTATGTTGTTTATTATTTATTTATTTACTGCATTTCTATACCGCTTTTCTCACCCCTAGGGGGACTCAAAGCGGTGCACAGCATAATAATTGGCAAAAATTCAATGCCTCACATACGAATAAAAACAATACATTACATATCTAAAACAATAACATATAACTATAAATTAAAATCATTAAAATTGTCAGACATGATTGTTTGCCAGTTTTTCAGTGTAGTTTTCAATTACCGATCTTGTAGACAGTACAATTATAACGATGAGGACCAGAGCCACCAAGGCTGCCCAACACAATCAGTAAGGAATTGATGGAAAAGCCTCAGAGAGCAGTTTAGCTCATCCAGATAAGTTCTCACCCATGTCTCACTTTCTCATCAATTGCCACCGCCATCCTTGTCAAAATATCCAGAAATCTGTGAACATCTAATATAACAATAATAAATGATGTAAATTAAGACTCGTTTTCAAAAAGTGCAATTTACATAATGTACCTCCAGCATAAAAATTAGGATTCTTTTGTGTGCAATTTGGATTCTTTTTAAATGTAAATTTTATTCCAGGGCATTCTTATATGCAGAAAGGGAAAGCATTTCTTAACTCTTGTTATCAATAAGAATTAATTGAAAGTCTGGTATGTCTGTGTGGGTGGTAGGGAATGTTTATGTAGAAGTAGGTTGGGGACCAACCAGTAAATGAACGTGGTTGACCGATTAACATAAAAAGAAAAATATTGCTGAAAATAGAAGTACAATGTTTCCTGCTTACAGTTTGGGGCCTCTGTTTCCTGTCCTGTTGCTAGATGACACAACTTTTGATTGTGCTATGCTTCCATTCTTAGTAAGGGTCCCAAATTCAGGGGATTAATTGAAAGTGTGCTTTCCCCTAATTCATAATCATATGACCATGGAGTTGGAAGAGAGTCTGATGATGGCTGCAACTCTTGCTCATGCCAGATTCCTCCTTTTCTTTTCCTGTGTGAGCAACTCTGCCTGGGGCAAGTGCAAATTGCAACCTGTTCACCTTGGTGATGTGTGTTCAAGAGTGGGGGCGTTCCTCCTATGAAGTACTGGAATTGGAGTATTCTGGAAAAAATTGTGGGAGCTAGAACTGTTGGTCACAAAGGTACACTCCTTCTTCCTTTCCTTATACAGAAAGCTTTGGGGAAGAAGGAATCCTTTTTTTTGGAGATACCCAATCTACAAATTACAAATTCTTGGTTTAGAACTCATCTAATTTGGAAAAGCTCCACATTGATTCAGGCCTCTGCAGAATCTATCCTGCTAAGCCTGATTTGGATAGGATTCTGGATTTCTCTGCATTTGAAGCAGACCTGTAGTTTACAAGATGTATGAATTTATAAGTTGACTTGATAATATATTTAGTGATGAAGTTTAAACGCAATTTTATTAGAATTTTTTTGGAATGCTTGGTTTCCATATTTTGAATTTGCAAACAGGAATTCTGATGTTTTTCCTATAAGATCCCACAGAAATGTGTGGTGTGGTGTACTCTCTGAAAAAGCAGAATATATTGTCGGTTGTTGTTGTTGTTATAGTTATTTATATCCTGCTTTTATCTTAATTTGTAATGCTCTGTTTTTAGAAAACTACTAATTTTAAGATAATGCGATGTATTTTTATTTTATCTTATTTGAGACTACAATCGCTTTTGTACAATCTAATAACAATTTTTTCATTAAAAAAACTAGTAATGTTAAATCTTTGTTGCCTTTATCAAAGAATATTGCACAACTTGAGTTTGCTTTGCATACGTATGCCCATACAACAAAGAACAATTTTGTTCTTGGGCCATAAGTCATGTGTCACTTTCAGCCAAGCTGTCACTTTGAGATGTGGCAAAGTACCAAACCTAATTCAGGTAGTCAGCAATCTGCGGAATCTGCCGGTTAGGGGATATGCCACTGTCTGATGTAGCTTTATCCACCATCTTCATTTCAGATCTGTTGTCAGTGAAGGAAATAAGCTTCAAAATAGGACAGGAAAAAGTAGTCTTTTTTGCATTCAGGACAAAGTATCCTGTTATTGTCTGTTTTCCCAAGGAATTAGTGGTGCAATTCAAGTAAATTATCCATGTGACAAAATAAGTAGATCCACCTCAGTACAAAATGACACAAAGAAGCACTACAAGGTGTCACAAAATATCAACAAGGCAGAGCCATTTGCACAACTTTGAAGTGTTTCAGAATATTGCTGAATGCAAACTGCAGACCAAAGTTAGTCTTCTAAATGGTTCAGTGTTCAGCTTAATCCTGAACTCATTTATTTTCACTGGAAATAGAAGTTTTGTATCTAAATGCTTTTCTTAGTGGACCTTCCAGATGTGTTGCCACTTTAAATACTTGTATATTAGCACATCGCCATAACGTTAAGAAACATTTAAAACTATCACATTGAAGAGAGCCTGAAACTGAGAACAGCTTAAAATATTAAAACTATAAGAATTGGGGAGGAGTGAATGCTGCAGACATTAAAAATCATTTACACATCAATCAGGGTCAAACCTGGTGAGTTTACCCGGTCAGCAATGGTAAACACACTGCCATTCGGAATCACAGAGCTCTGGTCAGATACAACTATGGTGGTTACTCTCACTCAACTTTGCCCAGTGAGGTTCTCTATGCAGCAATAGTTGACCAAGAGACAGAAGATAAAGTTGCTGTCAAGAATGGCTTTATGTCTACCATGACAGCCATGTTCTAGTCTTTACCAGGGGGTATCTGGCCTCATTCATGCTGCGGGGCACACTCTGGACCTAATGATTTGTTGTCTATAACTCACTTGTTAGGGGTAGATAACTGCATGGTGGGTTTAGACATGTTTGTCCTCAGAATCTCTGCAGGGCTGTGGGACTGATTAAAATGATCCATATCAGGTGTCTTGTGGATCTGAATGATTTCTTGGTGTCAAAGTTATGGTCAACCTTTGAAATGAAGAAATGGCCAGGGTGATGGGTACAATCATCTCTGAACATCGCCTTATGAATGGTGTGAAAGCAGGCCCCTAATTTGTTGTGATAAAACATATGACAAGGTGAAGAGAACAACACTGTAGGAAACTTAGAGTGGCTCATCAAGCACAGGCTAATCTGTGATTATGCAAAATTTTCTCTGCCATTATTTGTCTTCATGGAGTTGGTGAACTATTGACCGGTCAAGAATCTTTTACACTCTGGCCTTTCAGAGGAGAATGTAAGTCAATCATCAGGCAGCTGTGAACAACTTGCTTGGCATTTTACATATATAATTACTCAGAGTTTCATGTATGATGACAATCGTGCCATTACCACTCAAGCAGGGATATTTGAAATGGATGAACAGAAGCTCTCCAAAGCTCTAGGTGCTCTTACTATTACAGGGAAAACCAGCTGATTCCTAATCCATCTAAAACACAGACATGTGCTTTTCATCTTAAGAACAAACAAGCATCCTGAGCTCTGAGAATTACCTGGGAAGGAATCCCACTGGAGCATTGCAGCACACCCAAATACCTGGGCATCTCCCTGGACCATGCTCTGACCTACAAGAAGCACTGCCGGAATAACAAGCAAAAAGGGCTCTAGAAGCAATATCATATTAAATCTGACTGGCACAACCTGGGGATCACAACCAGATTCAGTGCAAACATCTGTCCTTGTGCTATGCTACTCTGCTGCTGGATATGCATGCCCAGTATGGAACACATCTCACCACACTGAAACAGTGGATTTGGCTCTTAATGAGACATGTCGCATTATCACGGGGTGTCCGCGCCCTACACTACTGGCGAAATTACACTGTTTAGCCGGTATTGCACCACCTGACATCCGCCGAGAAGTAGCAACCAATAGTGAAAGGACCAAGGCAGTGACATTTCCGGCCCATCCCCTGTTTGGTTATCAGCCAGCATGCCAACGACTTAAATCGAGAAATAGTTTTCTAAGATCTACAAATGAGAGACTCCCTCCTGGGCACACAGAAAACTGGGCGACTTTGAAGGCACTGAACAGACTGCGCTCTGGCACCACGAGATGCAGAGCCAACCTTAAGAAATGGGGCTACAAAGTGGAATCCATGACATGTAAGTGTGGAGAAGAGCAAACCACAGACCAGCTACTGCAATGCAACCTGAGCCCTGCCATCTACACAATGGAGGACCTTCTTATAGCAACACCAGAGGCACTCCAAGTGGCCAGCTGTTGGTCAAAGGACATTTAATAGAAGTTTGCAAACTTTGTGTTTTGTTTGTTTGTTTGTTTGTTTTCTTTAATGAAATACAACTGTTTGGTTCTGACATGATAAATAAAATAAATTACTCAGATCCATGAGCAGGCAAGGAAGAGGAGGGAGAAGGGGTTTCTAAGAGGCAGCAAGAGCTCAACAAATCAAGGGATGGAAGCAGTCAATTTTGAGCACAACCAAATCTAATGTGCACCCTAATTTTGGCAAGGTAATTTAGTCAAAAAATGAGCATTAGATTCGAGTAAATACAGTAATTAAATGCAATCATCTATGGAGATATGAATTTGTTGTGAAGAAATTAGTACTTTAATTTCTGTTTCTTGTGAACAATTTAAACAACATTTTTAAAATGGCCTTTGGCCACACTGGAATTATGTTACTCTTTGGATTTTAGAAGCATGACTGTCTTTTTAAAAGCACAAGTAAAGCTGTGCAAGATTCTGCTATTTTATTTATTATCGATATAAAAATCACAGCTTGGGAGTAACAAAATGAAGAAGAGGTTCAGTGGGGGGAAAAGGCAGGATGTACTAAAATTGATCGGTGCAAAGTCTCAGATGTATTTCTGATCTAGGATCAAACAGGACATGGTGACAACAGGGTTATTTTATAATGATTTTGCACTTGTGATCTTTGCTCTTGCATTGTGCATCTCAACTGCATGAGCTAAAACAAAAAGCGACAATAAAGCCTTACTTGTTGGAATGAGAAAACCCAAAGCCTTTTATTTTCTCCCAAACAATTGATCATTGCAGTTGTTCAGCTTTCACTTTAGAGTGCTATTTAAAACTGCTCGTGCCAGAAAGAGGCCAAAAAAAATCTGGGCCGCTCCCTCACTAATTTCTGAATGTATATACCGCTGTTACCCTCATGTTGTCGATATATACATATATACACACACACACACACACACACACACACACACACAATTCTGTATCCATAGATTCAACCATGCACAGTTTGAAAATATTCTCCTCCCTCAAAAACAATTCTAAAATTGTATTTTTAATAAAAAAGACACCATTTTACTACACCATTGTATATAATGGGTCGAGGATCAAGGGGAGTCCTGGAAATATTCCAGAGGGTACCATGGACCTGGTATATTTATTTAGAATATGTATGCAATGAATAGGGAATAGGGTTGAGGTGTAAAGGATCCTCAGCTCAAAGATTTCACAACACGGTGACTAGCTCATCCATGACTCTCCAGCACATGTAAAATGTGTGACTACCAACAATAGAGCAACATAATAATAAAAGTACCAATAAAAGATGTAGCAGCACTGACAACACCTATACCCA
Source organism: Anolis apletophallus (assembly GCA_030556195.1). Classification (NCBI taxonomy): domain Eukaryota; kingdom Metazoa; phylum Chordata; class Lepidosauria; order Squamata; family Anolidae; genus Anolis; species Anolis apletophallus. The sequence continues at coordinate 100,973,880 of JARBWK010000006.1, read as the reverse complement.
TCCTAGACAAAATTATGGTTTCATACCCCTTCAAATATTGACCAGGTCACAACAGTTTTGAGCCACCAGAGAAGTATTTCCACAGGTATTTCTCTTGTGACAAATGAGATGTACAGAGTAGGGACTGGTTTGCTTAATGGAGGCAGGGGAAAGGATTCCTCTCACTTTGTGGAAGCTTTTAAAAAGCAGCTCCTGGTATAGCCAAACATTTTTTGGGTTAAGTTATCTTGTTCATTTGCAACTATAACACAGTAGCTATAACATCTGGGATTCATCCTGCCTTTCACTTCTGCTGATCTTCCTGGTCAGCAGAAAATATGATGTTCATGCATAACAGTCTCAATCTGTATGAAAATGTTGCAATGGGGTCCTCTAATTGGTTATTATTTCAGAAACTGGGAAAGGCAATCCAGCAAAAGAAAGCCCTCACTTTTAAAGATAAGGCATTTGGGGGGCATTTTCCATTCTAAAGCTTGACATATTACACTGGTCCAACTTACCCATGCCTTTTCCGTCTCAAGATTTGTTCCCATGTCCATGCATTATACAGCAGCTGCGTTGCTATTATAATTTGAGCAAACCTTTCCATGGTATGAACATGGCAACAAGAAGAGACCTATGAAATCCTCCAATACAAAAAGCAAAGGCCTACAGTGAACTAGAATAGACATCTTTGATGTTATGTTGACTACCAACCAAGCAACACTGCCTTCACTGAAATGACTTAAATTTTGAAATGGTTCTAAAATTGGATAGGCATGTCAGATCAGGGTTGATTGAGGCAGGGAGCCATGTGCTTCCCCAGTGTAAATGGAATTTCTTAAATAAGCCTTCCTGTATTGACCCAATAATTTTTGTTGACAGCTGAGTCAACAGGTGTGCCCAAATCATTTCATACAGGCTCATGTGCATATTGCATGTAAACTGAAATACACTTGTATCCAATTTAATGCACTTTAAATGCTGTGACTGCCTCCTGCAGAATTCTGGGGTTTTAGTTTAGGAAGGGGGCTCTAAACTGCTCATCCAGAGAAGCCCTGGACTTTCCTGAACTACAAACCCCAGAATTCTGCAGGAAGCAGTCACAGCATTTAAAGTGGATTAAAGTGGACAAATGCTCGAGGGGAATGAGGCTCTAGGAGTCTAAAAACCAGAGAATGATGGGGTATATTTTATGGTTTCCACATGGAAGTTGAAGAACATTCAATTTGATGTAGCATAGTGCAGCGTTTCCCAACCAGTGTGCCGTGAGCGATCATCAGGTGTGCCGTGGGAAATTGGCACTCGCCCCTAACAGCCCCTCACAGGTTTCAAGAAACAAATTGAGCCTTTCCACTTGGAAATGTTTTTTTAAAAAACTTTTTTACTGGATTTTTCGAGTGTCCCCCCCAAGAAACTGTTTATAACAGCTTCATGACATCCATAGTTAACTGGAAGCAAGTTTCACTCAGGGTGAAATTTCACAAAGGTTTGGAGAACAAGCTCTATGAGGAGCGGCTTGAAGAGCTGGGCATGTTTAGCTTGAAGAAGAGAAGGCTGAGAGAAGACATGATAGCCATGTATAAATATGTGAGAGGAAGTCATATATATGTTGTGTTCATCCAAACAGGCCCAGGTTTCACACTGAGTGTATAAATACATTTTAAAACATATTAACTATATGTATAACTGTGTTAGAGTGTAATTCTGTGTCATTTTGGTTGGTGATGTGCCCCAGGACTTTGTAAATGTAAAAAATGTGCCGCGGCTCAAAAAAGGTTGAAAAACACTGGCATAGTGTATATTCAATATGTCTGTTCCTTATTTCTGAATCAGCACAATGTCTATTTTCTGTTGGTGATGGCTTTTCATAACTCCCCTGACACCCCATATGCAAAACCGCCAGGATTCATGGGAAATAAACTTGGTCTACATTGGTGACCCTTATGCTGATCTATCTGAGGCTTGCAGAAATAGGAAATTGTCCTTTCAGGTTCCACAGCTTGCTTGATAAACACCCAGGTTCTAGTCTTTGTAGTCTCTTTCTATAGACTTGTCCAAGCATTTAGGAATGATTTATGGAAGTCAGATTTGGAATCATGTCTATTAGTTCTGTGCCAAACCGAACCCACATTTTTAATAGGAAGTGTGCACAGAAACAACATATGGTACTCTATGGGCTCCATACCCGCTAGATATGTGCCCTTAAGTATACAAATATGGGCTTAATGCACATGCTCAAGCGTACATGGGATTGAAATATCAGGTCCTAATTGATATATCAAATCGGTCCAAATTCCAAATTGTTTTGGTTCCTGAGCCACTATCAAGAGAAATCTCTTGTAAGATTTCTTTCCTAGTTCTCCATCTCAACTGTGGTTCAGTATCTTTTATTTATTTATTTATTTATTCTATTTGCATCCCGCCTTTCTTTGCCCTGAAGGGGATTCAAGGCAGCTTTACATATGGCAACTATTCAATGCCTTTGAACAACAAACAGTTAAAATACATTAAGTTAAATATTTTAAAATTAAAAGTAAGTGCACATTAAAACATATAAAACATTGCAATCCCTACTAAAATCACGCCATCCACAATTGTAATCCAGGGCCATTCCAAAACTCGTTGCACATAATTCCATAGCTATTATTGCATTATAGTTAATCTCCAAAGCCTTGACCCCAGAGCCAGGTTTTTACTTACCTTCTGAAGGCCAGGAGAGAGGAAGCTGCTCTAATATCGCTGGGGAGGGATATTACGATTTGTACTACTAGTAGACCACACTTTTCACTGCCCACAGATTAAGGATGGTCCTAGAATGAACTTTAAACATACAGTTCAGCAGATAAACTGTATAGTTTACATGCAAAAGATCCCACATTTGATTTCTGACATCTGCATTTAAAAACATCAGATAGCAGGTGATGTGAAAATGTCTCTGCCTCTGCTATTTGTGAGAGGCCCCTTCCATACAGCGGAATAAAATCCCACATATTCTGCTTTGAACAGAGATATATGGCAGTGTGGACTCAGATAACCCAGTTCAAAGCAGATATTCTGGGCTATATGACTGTGTGGATGGGCCCTACATTGCAGATTAACCCAGGGCCCTTCCACACAGCCCTATATCCCAGAATATCAAGACAGAAAATCCCACATTATCTGTATTGAACTGGAATATATGGCAGTGTGGACTCAGATAACACAGTTCAAAGTAGATTATCATGGGATTTTCTGCCTTGATCTTCTGCTTATATGGCTGTGTGGAAGCGCCCCCTAATTAACTATAACATTTTGTTCTTCTCTGGCATTGGATTTCACAAGCTGGAGGGATTGGGCTGATTATATACTCTAATTGTATTGGGCTTCACTGCTGTTGTTTCGTGTCTTTATTTTATTTCTGACTTATGGTGGCCCTGAGGGCCATTCCACACAGCACTATATCCCAGAATATCAAGGCAGAAAATCCCACAATATCTGGTTTGAACTGGGTTATCTGAGTGGGATTTCCTGCCTTGATATTCTGGGATATAGGGCTATGTGGAAGGACCCTGAGACAAACCCATCATGAGGTTTTCTTGGCAAGGTTTGTTCAAGGGTTGGTGGGGTTTATTTGCCCTTTTACCTTCTCCTGAGACTGAGATAATGTGATTTACCAAGGTCAGCTAGTCCTTTCTTGGACAAGCAGGGATTCAAAACCAGGTCTCCAGAGCTAGTTGTCCAATGCTCAAACCACTACAACATGCTGGCTCTTTATATTTTGCCCCAATTGGATTTTTTTTAATTCAGAGCAGGCAAGGTTTCTTCAAGTGTACTCCCTTATCACATTGCTTTGCTTCCATCCTAATTTTTTTGGCTGTTTCACCTGAAAACAATTCCAAATTTCTAGAATGTTTCACCTCAATAAACATTACCTTTTTGCTGTAGGAGGATTTTGATGTCAGCAACAGGATAGAATTCCTTGGACGTTTTGCCTTAGGAGAAGGTTCCAAACTCATCTAAGAATTTGAAGGGAGGCAAACATTTGTTAGCTGCTCTATTGTAGCATGTCAAAAGTGCAGAACACCAAATCAGGAGTCCCAGCACAACAGCACACCTATTTTATTTGTTTAATCTGGCCTTAATACTGACACTATCTTGAAAGGCTGCCTCCAGGAACTGGTTAGCATTCTTTTTTCTCTCTCCCCCAAGAACAAAGTAGATATGCTGTATTTTACTGTGACAGCTGGGCCATTTCACTTGAGCCTTATTGCATTTGATAGTTACCTTTAGGGAATGTCTTTTTCAATTGTTTATTCTCAGAGGCTCCTGTCAGTTCAAAACGTGAAAGACAAAGGGAAATCCTGAGAATTGCCAATATAGGTGCCAGATGTTGATGTATAGATGCTTTTGAAAAGATTATTGGCATCTTATCTGGGCCGTATGATAACAGAAGAGTGAACTGGTTTCCAGCTTTCATTCTGACAAGAGCTTTATTAATCACAGAGTTGAATTTTACTTTGTTTCAAGATAATAGTATATAAAATCAATGGGAAGAAAATCACCTATATCAAAAGGAGCATTTGTCACAGATGTTGGAGATGTTAAGGTATTTTCATGAGCTGAGTTGAACGTTCATACTTTGGGAAAGATTAGAATGGCTACAGGACTAGCTAGCCTAGGCTTCAGGATGCTTTCTCAATGGTTTATCAACCATCAACTTGATTGAAAATAGCTTGCAACTTCTTGCTAGCTTCAAAGCCATTGCTGAAAGGGATGGTGCTGCTATAAACACATGTCTAATAGGGCTGGGCGATCCATTGAAAAAATTATTCAAAACTCACCTTGTATGTAGGGGGCGCTAGAGCTTCGTATCTGTTTTAATTCAGATTTTTAAGTGTTTTTTTCAAAATACAATCGTATACTTTGTAATGTAATGTCCTCGTTAATGGCGGATGCTATCATGTTTAACCCATTTAAATATGAGAGCATCCACTCTAAACTGGGTTTTTTAACCTGCTATGGAGGCGGCTTTCCTTCCCTCCAAGGCTGGAAGGATAGAATCCGCTATGGAGGCTGCTCTCCTTCCAGCCTTGGAGAGAAGGAAAGCCACCTCCATAGCGGGACTTTAACCCACTATTGAGGCCCCTTTCCTTCCCTCCAAGGAAGTGTTTCCTCCAGAGATTCCCCCAGGTTTGCTGGGGAGGGGGGTTATTCAGCGTCCAATCAGCATGTTTACACTCGGGTTTCCCCCAGGTCTGCTGGGAAGGAAAGTTATCCTGCATCCAATCTGCATCCAATCTGGAGTTATCACGGGAGAGAGGGACCTGGGCCAGAACCCTGTTAAACCCAGCTTGGAAGCGCTTTTCTCCCTTCCCACATCAGTCTGACCGGCAAAGGGAGAAAAGCGCTTCCAAGCTGTGTTTGTTTAACAGTTCCGATCCTTTTTGAAGAAGGGGTAGGTAACTTCATAATTAATCAGCTACTTCCACTTTCCCTTACTCTACTCATAATCGCTTAAAAAGTCATTTAAATATGATTTCATTACGAGTAACGAAGAGATCCGACGATATCGCTCAGGCCTAATGTCTGAATAACTCTCTTTAGACATATTCAGATATGCATATGAAGATAGTCCTGTCCACCTCCCCTTCACGTGGATAGTAACCATTTGAAGAAGTAAATGTTCTCCATGCATGGAACGTCTCTATGTGAGAATGAATCCTGATTTTTCAATGTTTGTGATCACATGGCAGGTCCCCACAAATGCCTGGGATTCTCCTTAAAGTCTGTTGGACTCCATATAATAAAACTGGAGTCCAATATCTTCTATAGGCACTGAGACGATTTGGCCTCATGGATTTTGCATTTTCATCCAGAAAGGAAGAATTGCATCCAATGGTGATGTGACATTTTTAGGGCAGAAATATTGCTGACTGCCCAAGGTCATCTTGGCCAAAACAAAGAGGTGATGAACACATATGCAAAAGCAAAGCAAATCAGAGACAAAGCTCCAGGTGCTAATAGGTGGTTACCTGTTTTATTTGTTCATAAAAGTCCACTTAATCGAGAGAGGTGTTGGTCTACAAAACTTGACATACATGGCATAATGACGTTTTCTGCAGAAATAATATAGATTTCAAGATAATACACAATTTCTGTGTATTCCAGTTCTTAGATGCAGGTCTGGCTTCATATATTCATTTCAGGTTTTTGTTTTTTTTTTTTGTGGAGTGGCACATAGTGAAGAATGCATTGAGTTTGTCTAGAGGCTTGCTTGGCCTTACAAATGGAAGTGCAAATTGCGGCAAACCTTTCCCCACACTTTTAAAGAGGTTCTCTAGCATTCAAATACTTGTTAGTCCCTATTGGCACTAAGGTCATTTTCTGTTAAGAGCTTGTTGAAAGCATCTGCAATGGAGATGTGATAGTATCCTCAAAATGAGAACTGGAGCATTCTGCACTCTTCATTTGACACTCACAAGAGGGAGCAAATGTTTAAAACCCAACATGGAAATAAATATTAATTTGCCTGGGTGTTTCTCTAGTGGTTTTGGTACTGGCACATACAGGATGAGTATCCCTTGTTTGAAATTCTTGGGACCAGAAGTGTTTTGTATTTCAGATTTTTTCCCCAGATTTTGGAATACCTGTATTTGCATATACATATATAAAGAGATGACTTGGATATGGGACCCAAGTTTAAACACAAAATTCATTTATGTTCCTCATACAGCTTATATACAGAGCATGATATATACAGTTATCTTTCCATGTCCATAGATTCTGCATCCCCACAGATTAAACTATTCATTGTTTGAAAATATTTTTAATATTCAAAAAGCAAACCTTGATTTTGCTGCTTTATATAAGGGGCACCATTTTGCCATGAGATACATAGTTCCATAGTATATCTTGAGACATACTATCCATGGGGTCCAGGAACCAAGCCCTAATGATCACTGTAATTTTGGAAAATATTTTTTATAATGTGGGGCATAACAGTCAGAAAGCAAAGGTGTCACTATCATAGCAATGTATGTGGAAAATTTTGGACCGGAGTATTTTTCATTTCAGAACATGAGATAAGGAATGTCCAACCTGTACTGTAATCTATTTTGTAATTAAGTTATCAAATTGATAAAAATGCACTCCCATCAGATATTTGCACTCAGAAGATAAGTCCTGTTGACTTCAATGAGACTTGGATGCTGTAAGGATTGCAAACTAAATAAATCTTTATGTAAGAGATAATTTGTATGTTGAAATTCTGTAGCTTAATTATCAGATTAATCATCAAATGGGCACTATTGCATGTAGTAAATAGAACATTTATAGGTGAGTCATAACTTTGCTGTTTATATTTATGCTTCTAAGGACAATCTAGGCAATTCATAGAGCTACATCCAGTTATGTTATTGTGCATTTCTGGAAATCCTTTTAAACTAATAAATAGTAAAACTCCATAATTAACATAAATTTAGCCAGACAAGTTCAAGCACACAATTATTTTCTCTGCTTAATTGTTGTTGTTTTTGTTTTTTTTGTTTTAAAAAAAATAATATCAGAATAAATATTCCTAGAAGAAAACTACTTCAATAATCACATTCTAATAAAAAGCACATGCAAATATTGGCTAACAAGAAACAGATGATTTGCTAGATGCTTTCTTGACTGTTCAGGTAGGTTCCTTATATGTAAATCCCTGCACCTTGTCTAGAGCTCAGTGAAGATAATATATAACTAAAGTCCATGCTAAATGTTCTTTATGTTACCAGTTGGTGAAAACATAGGTCCCAATATTACAGCTACCAATATATTCATTTATTTACATTATTTAGAAGGTCTTTTCAGGGCAAGCCATTCCAAACTTATGGACTGCAATATTTAAAAATACAACAAAGCTACACAATACATTACCCAATAGAATAGCATAAGAAAAGAGGACATACTTCGAAAACTTGATTGTAAAGGTTAAAGTGAGGAAGTGTAAAAACCTTGTAATTTTCAAAGGCTATTAACAAGTCAGGACTTATTCTGTGCAAAATTCGCATGTAGTTGTTCTGCATCTAAAACAGCCTTAACAGAAAACAACAGTTTATGTGGGGAAAACAATAGCTCAGTGCAGAAATATTTATTCCTGCAGCACAGATAATGTTTTCTGCTGCAATTTTTGGAGGGTTCTCTGCATAAAATTCACACATGCTTGATTGGCATAGAAAACAACATATTCTGCACAAAATGTCACTTTGTACACCAAAAATAATATTTATGCATGGAAACATTAGTTTCTTCATTGAAAATGCTATTTTCTGTGCATAATAATTCCCAGCTGTTGCACCTCAGATCACGGAGAGACCCCCCCCCCAGATCACACACACCAGGCAGATGCAATAAATGTACTTTTATTTAGAATAAGTAATAGTCCAAAGGTTTAAAGATGCAAAAGAAAATCAAGCAAATCCAACGATAGTCCCAAGTGTTCACAAGCTGGCAAGCCAAACTGGCTTAAGTCCCATAGAATGCAAGTGTGAATAAACAAGGCAAACCGCTCCTGTGGTCAACATGAACTTAGAGTCTGGAGCATGAGTCCTTCCAAGCTGAACGTAGCTTCAGGTCTGACTAGAAAGACCTCAGCACAATCTAATAAAGAAAACTATTTTCTATGTGACCAGCACACCCCCTTCCTCAGACTCCAATCTTTCCGGGAGGATCTGATGCTAGCCCTCCTATCGAATTCCTGCTCATTAGCAGCCCAAGGTGCAATACTATCATGCTGGGAAACTCGGTCCTCCCTATCCTCGGAATGCTCGACTGACAAGGGAGTGGAGAAGTTCTCGTGGGAATCAAGGTCGCTGGGCCTCTCACTGTCTAATTCAGAACTAACTTCCATGGAGTCATCATTAATCTCATCTTCAAGCCCATACCCATGTAACCATCCATCATCCCAGGCTAATTCTTCATCTGCAGACCCGTACCCATCTGGCCACCCTCCATCCCTGATTTGACCCGGTTCAGCTGGCAACTGCCTTGGTACCCCCGGGGTCTGTCCATGGCCACCAGGCTGGAACACCACACCAACTAGCCCATGAAAAATGCATGGTTTTTGGTGAATTTCTTATATAGGAAGAATATTGTTGAACTTCATGCCACATTCAAGAAGAATCTTAATGAAGCATGACATCCCTGTTGTACAGGAATCTTTAGGGATTTCTAGGTCCTTCAATGTAACTCTATGGTCAACTTTCTCCAGCCATTTTGGGGGACCTAAAACATTCTAGAGGAACATCTCTTAAGGAATTTATATATCCTCCACATGTGATTCTACGGCCAACTTCCTGTGGATGCTAACCATAAAATCGTGCTGGAAGATCTAGAAATTTATAGAGACTTGTTTTAAAAAGTTATGGGTTTTTTAAAAGGTATTTCGTTATTTGCATTTTTTTTCACTTTCACGGGGCTCCTGTGTCCTTATCCCAGCATATGTGAAGGGCTGGCTGTATTTATATCCTGACTTGGCTCTATCAAAAAAGGAAAGACACTATGTCGTTCCTTTAATTTTGTGGTGGAAGACAAGTAATCTTTGGGACATATAGCTCGCTTCTCCTTTTCCAAGCTATCTCCCACCATATTATTTTGTTTGAATGACAAGCAGAAAAGGAACATATTTTTCAAATGTCTAAAAGAGAATTGTGCAACATACAGCATGATTTCACCCTCTTATACAAAATATTAGTCATTTCCTGAAAATCAGAGGTATTTATTTCCACTTCTGGTTCTCACACAGTACCAAATGTTAATAGAATGTGTTGGGGATGTGGTTGTAATGTTTAGGGCAGGGGTGCTCACACTTTTTCAGCATGCGACTTATAAAACAACCAAGTCAAAATGATCTACCTACCCACTACAAAAATGTGAAACATATGACACAATATCTGCTTTGCACTGAGTTTTCTGAGTCCACACTGCCATATAATCTGATTCAAAGCAGATAACATGGGATTTTATTCAACTGTGTGGAATGGACCTCAGATAAGCCAGGGCCGGCAGCACTTGGGCGGCGCCGGGAGCCTGCGGGGCGGGACTGAGCCTTCCTCCCGCCCTGCCTGCAATCTACCAGGACGCCCTACACGATCTACCAGTAGATCGCGATCTACCTAATGAGCACCCCTGGTTTAGGGATTACATTGGCATTCCGACTTACCAGTGTTCCTCATGCCTGGTGGGAGAGAATCAGGAGAGAAGGAGCAGAGGAGGTCACCATTTATTTTAAAGTTTTGAATGATCCTATGCCTCAGTTTGCCAGATGCAACTAGTGAATATCCAATACATGAGTAATACACAATTGCCCTTCATATTTTCTAAAAGGACTTTCATGTACGCATAACATTGCATTACAAAGTCTACAGGAGAACTAGTAGCTGTAATTGCACTATGAGGATTGATCATAGATGAACTCAGAATTGTGATCTTTAGAAAGAGAAACAGGAGGGAAATACTGGCCAGTCAACAGATGGTGAGAGCAGCAGGAGAGGTAACATTAGCATTCCACAAGTCAGCTTGGCAACAGCGAGTTAACACCAGTAAGTCAATGAATCAACAGGCAACAGAAGGAAATCAGGCCTTCCAACTCTACCTGACTTTAGCTTCAATTAGTGCAATTTAGTGCTCCTTTCCCCATTTAGACAAAGCATCAATTCACATAATCAGTCAAGAAGTTCAGCCTGGCATTTCTGCATGACAAAGCTGCAGCTATCACATGACTGTCTAGAGATCTTAGCACGTAGCCAGTATTGCAGAAAAGTTCCTTCTTATCATGTCAGCTCATTGTCTGACAAGAGGCAGCAGTCTAGGACACACTAAGGAAGAATGATCCATTATAACAGAGCTGTCGTAATGACTTCACACACAGGCAGTCCCATGATAGCTGTAGCTTAATCATGCAGACAAGACAGATGCAGTTTTAGTTTCACAGGAAACCCAGAAGCACATGATCAGAGCAGTAAGGGAGCCAAAAACACTCCCTCCCAGTGCCCCCTGAGAATTATAATAATGATCAGGCGTTCACTAATGTTGCTCTTCTGAATCACTAATCTTCTCTTCCAGGATGCTTATGTGGGTGGTTGCCATGCAAACCTAACCACTGATTTATATATGAATCTATTGCATGGGGTCAGTGCATAATTAGGATACTTATGCATGCAATTAATTATCTAAATCTATTTCAGTCTGGTTTCAGGCCCTGACTTGGCAACAGAAACTATCTTGGTGGTCCTGATGGATGGATGCCCTATATTAAGAAAAAGGACAGGGGCAATGTGATGCTATTGAACTTCTTTGCAATAATCAGTATCACTGAATAGGTAATGGGCAATAATGCATGGAAAACCTGGCTTTGGAACAATATGTTTCAGTGGTTCTAGACTAGGGGTGCTCACACTTTTTCAGTATGCGAGCTACTCTTAAAGCAACCAAGTCCAAAAGATCTACCTGCCCCCACCGCCGTGTGCTCCTGCGCGCTGCGTGCTCTTGCCACCGCGCGTGCTCCTGCTGCTGTTTTCCGCCTGCGGAGCGCTTCTTCCGCCTGAGGGGAATTGCAGGAAGGAGAAAGCACGAGGCGGGGCATCCAGAGGGAGCGCTCCGCCCTGCCTGTCTCACCGGCAACGGAGGCTGCACAGCTGCTTCTGGATGAGAGAGAGGCAGGGCACTCCCTCCAGAGGCCCCACCTCGTGCTTCCTTCTTCCTGAAATGCCCTGCAGACAAAAGAAGCCCCGCAAGAGCGGAAGCCAACAGCAGGAGCGCGCATGCACACAGAGTGTGCACGCACATGGCAGGAGCGCCCCTTCTGGCTGGTGAGGCCCGAAGATCACCTGGAAGAGGGCCGAAGATCTACTAGTAGCTCCCGAGCTACCTAATGAGCACCCCTGTTCTAGACCTACTTGGAGGGCCAGTTGAAGTTGACACTAGGAGACGACTACACTGAAACTAGATAGAAGTTTATTTGTTTGTTTATTTAATGTCCCAGCTTTATGGGATTAAGTGCAGCCAACAGTCATATATTTAAAATAAAATGAATGCAATGAAAACATTAAAAACACAATTCAATATATCATAATAAAGTGTATAATCCCATCTTCTCTCCCACGCTGTCCAAACCAAAACAGGGGAATGGTGATGGGTGATCCACCTGACAGGGTTCCACTCCACTGAAAGAATGAGGTCTGCATTCTCAACATTTCCATGAAAAGTTGTCATTTAAAATCCAAGTGGCCTCCTTAGCCTGGAATATTTTCTATCAGCTGTGTCAACCATAAATTCCTCCCCAATACAAAAGGAAGAGGAATGGATGGATAAGTTTGTTTATAATTTGCAACATCGTCACGTTTGCTCACTCACATAGCTGTTACAACTTATTATTGTGTTCATCTGAGAGTTTTTTAAAAAAAATTTAAATCACTTTGAAACTCACTTTTAAGGAGTTAAGCATTCAAAGTCCTGAACCTATATCACTGATTCTCAAAGTGGGCGGAACCACCCCCTGGTGGGTGGTGAGGTGATCCAAGGGGACGGTGGGAGGCTCAGGGGAATTTGGGGGGTGGTGAATCCCTTTAAGGGGGAGGTGAACGATTGGCCATATAGGAGGGGTCGCGCGGCCCTCTTCTTTGGCCCCACCCTGCCCCTTTTGCTTTGACCTGCATATTAGATATCTGGATTAGAATTCGTAAGAGTAACAAAATTATTTATGAAGTAACAACAAAAATATGGTTGGGGGTCACTACACCATGAGGAACATTATTTAGGGGTCATGGCATTATTATTATTATTATTTATTTCCAGTGTTTATACCCCGCTACTTCTCAACCCCCGAGGGGGGACTCAGTGCGGCCTAACAGATGGCAACAATTCGATGCCACACAATACATAGTAAACAACAGTTAAAATTAAAATACATTAAAATACACCTAGAATTCAATACATTAAAATACAGTTAATATTAAAAACATCATATACATTCATCACCATTAAAACAATGTTCCATCCAAAGTCTTAGATCTTAACCACCAATTTGCCAACTGACCAGTCTAAAGTGCCATTAGAAAGGTTGAGAACCACTGCATTAATACATATTTCTTTCTGTTTAATTGCTATTAATTTTTTTTTTAAAAAAAATTATTAGGGGGCGGTGAGTAAATTTTTTTCTGGAAGGGGGGCAGTATGCCAAAAAAATTTTTTGGAAACACTGACCTAGATGGACAAATCCGTCAGTTTAACTTTTTCCTCAGTTTCTGTTTTTAAAATAAATAAAATAATCTCAAACTGTTTTCATCACAAATTTGAAGATATTTGCACATTTTAGTCCTATCTATTTCTAACTGGCAAGTAAGGAACAGTGTTTTGGTCTGTTTTGATATCATGTCCATCACAGGGAGCTTTCGTTGATATGTATACTGATGTGTCTTCAGCACCAGATAAAGACTTATTATTTCTCTATGCTTTGTGTCAATATGGCATTTTTTGCAACTGATACAACTGCAGTTTCATGCTCTTTGTTTTCATTGTGATGTTCAGATTTTTTAAAAAGAAAAAACTACACTCGGATTCACACCTGAAATTGAAAGAGGGAAGAAAACAAACAAAGGAGCCAACAAACAGCTATTTTAGACTGCTTCCTTTCAAATTGTTTGTGAGGAAAGTCAGGTGTAAATGGGCATCTATATATAAAACCAAGGGCGGAGAATTTCAGTCTGAGGGTGGATCTCAATTTTGGAGACATTCTTTTGTTCAGGTGTTAATCTGGTGCACTTGCACCACTGAGTTGCAAGTGCACAATGTGCAAAATTCTCTAACACTGTGAAAAAGTTATTTTCTAGAAAGGTCATTGGTGTCCTCATTAACCAGAGAGTATCTGCATTAAAATAAGACTTAAGTGGAATTGGTGTGAGTAGTTTTAAAGCTCCTTAAATGGACTAAATTTGAGGAAAGGGAAAACAAGCGAGAACTAAAGGGGGGGGGGGGGGTTGATAGCGTGAGACTGTCTTTCTTTTCTTTCTTTTTGCTTCCCTCGGAGCAGTAATAAATGAAAACATCTAGTGATTTAGTCAGGCTAAGCTAAAGAAAGACAGTGGTGTTCAGATAACTTTGGAATGGCTGATTTAGAGTCAGCTACAATGCCAGCCATTTAAAAGTATTTCACTGAAAGACTCAAAAGACGAAATCTAGGAGCAGGGCAGGAAAACAATAAAAGTGAAACTGGTTTGCTTCTTTATAAATCTTTTCGCCCGCTGCTCAGCATCAAATGGCCTACTTTTTCTTTTTTGTACTATTTGTCTGTATGTGCCTTTAAGTGGCCTATCGACTTATGGCAACCCCATGGATTTCACAGTGTTTTTTTTCCCAGAAAGGATATCTTCAGAGATGGTTTTGCCAGTTCCTTTCTCTGAAATATTTTGAGAACCTCAAAATGGCAGCTGACTTTGTTTCATATCAATGTATCCTTGGGTCTATTTTATGTTCCCAGGTGATGGCTGGAGTATAAGGTCATATTTGGTTGATAATTTCACAGATCTCAAAGGTGAGATGTTGCATCTAATGTTTCCATTAGTGACAATGTAGATGATGCTTTCTTCATACTAGAAAGAAATGTTATGAGGCTTGTCACACATAAGCTTAGGTTAATGTATTAAGGCTAGAAGATCAAGCACTCAAGGCAACAATTCAAAATAATTAGACTTGCACCATTGACACTAACTCTGCCATTTTGTTCATGTTTGATCATCACACAACGATAAAGTCCCAGGAGAAGATATTTCTAGAACATGGACTGAGTATCCTCTCCCCTCCAGCACATAAGCAAAATATAGTGCCCCACCAGGCATGTAGCTGGGGGGGGGGGCGGCCTTAGGGGGCTTAACCCCCCCCCCAAATTCTCAGGGTGGTCTGCAAGAAGGCCTTACTGGTACATTATTTAAACTTACTGTATGTTTATTCATATCATGATCTGATCATCATGTTCATATGCCACATTCATGGGGTTATTGGGATAACAATAAAAAAAGGTTTGGTAGTGTAGTCCCTCTCTTACTCAGACTCAGCCCCTCCCGAATCAAACTCAGCCCTCCCCGAATAAAAATCCTGGCTACGGCCCTGTGCCCCACAGATGTGTCTTCTTTTCCAACTGCATTTGTGCTTTGTGCTGAGAGACAAAGATTTGTAACAATTTATTAATATGAGCAAAACAACTTATTTTGCTTCTAATGTTATTATTTGAAACAACTGGAGTCTTTTAGTGGAAATGTTTCAGAGAAATTCAGCCTGAGGCAAACTTGAGGCATGGAGATTTTCAGGCAGAACAGTTCCAAATGTTCAAGAATATTATATTCAACTGAAACAATTGCTTTATAATGGAGCATGCTAGGTGACTATATATATATAGCAGGGCTATGACTTTATGTGTCATTGTCCAATATAGTTTCTTATGCAGAGATTTTATTTATTAAAAACTCGATCAAATAAAACTTGTCAAAGGAAAATATAAGTGAGAAAAGAGGAATGCATTGACGCACTTTAACATTCTGAAGGGAAAATTTGGAATGCATTACATTATAACATTTCTCAAGAGGTTTTCCTACATTGGAAAAGTATTATTTTTACATGTCCAGTCACAGTTATTTTCTATTTATTCCCTTGATCCATAGTTTGATCTATTGCAAATATAAGGAGTTGAACTCAACCTATCTTCGGAGGTTTGCCTCCTGTTCAATGTGCAATCTAAAGTAGGAAGGAGGCCTTCTTGCACCTATTTATTAAATTTTATCTTCAGAGAACATCCCCTATTTATTTATTTATTTATTTACATCATTTTTACCCCGCTCTTCTCACCCCGCAGGGGGACTCAGAGCGGCTAACAATGGCAATGATTCGATGCCGCAATAAAATACAATATAATAAGAAGATAAAAACATACAAATAGATTTAAACAACATCAGTTACACAATCATAAAGCCTTTTCCATTACAACAAACACAAGGTCAGATTCAATGTTCAGTGACATTATATCCATTAGTCAAACGCCTGGTTCCACAACCACGTCTTTAGTTTTCTTCTGAAAGAAAGGAGGGAGGATGCCAATCTAATTTCGCTGGGGAGCGAGTTCCATAGGCGGGGAGTCACCACTGAGAAGGCCCTGTTCCTTGTCCCCACCAGTGGTGTTTGTCCCCACCAGTGGTGTTTGTGGGACCGAGAGCAAGGCCTCCCTGGCAGATCTTAGGCTATGAGGTAGAACGTAGAGGGAGACACGTTCGGACAAGTAAGCTGGACCGGAGTCGTATAGGGCTTTATAGGCCAAGACCAGCACTTTGAATTGTGCTCAGAAATGGACCAGCAGCCAGTGGAGTTGACATAACAGGGGGGTGGTATGCTCCCTGTATGATTCCCCAGTGAGCAATCTGGCTGCCGCCCACTGGACTAGTTGAAGTTACCGAACAGTCTTCAAAGGCAACCCCATGTAGAGCGCATTGCAGTAATCTATCCAGGATGCAACCAGAGCATGGACCACCGTGGCCAGATCAGACTTCCCAAGGTACAGGTGCAGCTGGCGCACAAGCTTTAACTGTGCAAAGGTTCTCCCAGCCACTCTAGTGCTAAATTTTCAGTGATCAGCAAAGACCTTTTAATATCACCTGTCTCTCTTTGTACGGATTCTATATAACAGATTGAGTATCCCTTATCCAAAATGCTTGGGTCCAAAAGTGTTTTGGATTTCAGATTTTCTTCAGAGTTTGGAATGCCTGTAATTAATGAGATATATTGGAGATGGGATCCAAGTCCAAACATTAAATTTATTTATGTTTTATGTACACCCTATACTGTATACATACCTCATATGCAATATTTTAAAAAGATTTTGTGCATGGAAAAAAACTTGTGTGCATTGAAATATCAGAAAGCAAAGGTATCACTACCTGTGGACAGTTTTGGATTGTGGAATATTTCAGATTTCTAAATTTCAGGTAAGGGATGGACAACCTGTATGTGTACATGAGTTGTTTTCTGACCCAGTGTAGATTCCAATACATTAAGGACTGGCTTTGTGTTGGAGACAAGATAAGGATTTCATCTCTCCTTTTCATATTTCCAAGATCAATGAGAATTTAATTGCCCCTTTAATAAGACCAACCAATTAAAGCACGTACCTTCTACTTTGCTACAGCATGAGACAATAAATTAGGGTTGTCACTTTTTGATAAAAGAATAAGGAACAGGTACCTAAAAATAAGGAATTTTTCACAAAAATAAGGGACACTTCATAAAAACTTGAAAATCAATTAATGATTTCCAAGTTTTTATGAAGTGTCCCTTATTTCTGTGAAAACTTCCCTATTTTAGGTACCTGTCTCTTATTCATGTGGCAACACTACAATAGATGCATACAGACAAACAAATACAATGCATGGGGTTTACTTTGTCTCAATATATTACATTGCTTTGGACAAAAGAGTATCCAAATGTAGATGGATGAGATATCCAAGATAAGATTCAATTTTTACCTACAACCTACTGCCATTTTGTGGCACATCCACATGTTTATTCAATATAAAGAAATCGATGTTATTTGCTCCTTCATGGAATAGGAAGGAAGTTAATTGTTTTTCTAGGGGCCACTGCTGGGTTGAACTAGAAACAGCTTAGCCCAAAACACCTTCCAAGAGAAGCAGATTGAAATACTTAGCAACTTTTGGAATTCTTAGCAGATTTCACTATTTAGCAAATACTTGAGACACTTTATTCCTTATACTAGTATTGAATATTTGTACATTTGTATATTTATTTCCAAGATTACTTATAGCAAGAAATTGGAAATAAATATACACATTCAAGAGTAGTATAAGGAATTATGGAAATTATTGATAAGTTGACATGTAATTTAAAAGTTAAAAGATGAATATGGAAACAATTATTTTGATGAAGTTTGGGAAAAAATTATTTGAAAAGGATTTAAAAAGAAGGATGGAGAATTACCTCCACAAAATAAATGAAATTTTGGACAGAGAATATTAAAAGAAGTGGCTCAGGGGGAAGGGGGCACTAAGGTGAATGATAGAAATATAGACAAGAGTGGAATTTAGAGTAGATATTAAAGGCAATAATATGTCTACTGTATCATAAATGTGTTACAATTGTAGTGACTTATTTTATATAATAAAATTGGTTTCAATGTTTATAAAGCTCAGTTGGTGCTAGACTTTTGACATGTTTGATATGTTTTAATTGTTCGAAAGACTATTTAAATTTATATGTATGTGTTTTTTACAGTTTTATAATATTGTGTTTTATTGATATTGTTATTGTCTGAATCTGGCATTGAATGATTGCCCTGAGTCCCCCTTCGGGGGTGAGAAGAGTGTGGTATAAGTACAGTAAATAATAATAATAATAATTGCAGAGAAACAACTGGAAAAGCTGGCACAATATGAGGATTTAAAGATCAAACTGCAAAGACTCTGGCACAAGCCAGTAAAGGTGGCCCCAGTGGTGATTGGCACACTGGGTGCAGTGCCTAAAGTCCTTGGCCTGCACTTAAACACAATCAGCGCTGACAAAATGACCATTTGCCAGCTGCAGAAGGCCACCTTACTGGGATCTGCACACATTATTCACCGATACATCACACAGTCCTAGACACTTGGGAAGTGTCCAACATGTGAGCCAATACAACAGTCAGCAGTTGTGTTTCAAATAATAATAAATTTAAAAAGAAAAAATAGGGGGACTTCCCGCCACATCCAGATAATAAATGGCTGTTCTTTTTCTGGTATTTAACAGAGTCAAACAAGGTTTTTAGGCATAGTTGGAACTTTGTTCATATGACATCTTCACGCTGAAAGTGTCTCAAGTATTTGCTAAATAGTGAAATCTGCTAAGAATTTCAAAAGTTGTTAAGTATTTCAATCTGCTTCTCTTGGAAGATGTTTTGGTCTAAGCTGTTTCTATTACATATATTACATATAAACCATCACTGGACCCCACTCAATTTGTCAACTATTGGCCAGTTTCCAATCTCTCCTATTTGGGCAAAGTCATGGAACTTGTGGTGGCTTCGCAACTCCAGGGGTTCTTGGTAGACACTGATTATCTTGATCCGGCACAGTCTGGCTTTAGGCCGGGGCATGGAACTGAAACAGCCTTGGTCACCTTGGTAGATGATCTACGTCGGGAGCTCGACAGGGGGAGTGTGTCCCTGTTGGTTCTGCTGGATCTCTCAGCAGCTTTCGATACCGTTGACCACGGTATCCTTCTGGGTTGCCTTGCAGATATGGGGCTTGGGGGTACTGCTTTGCGGTGGCTCCAATCCTTTCTGGAAGGTTGTACCCAGAAGGTGTCATTGGGTGACACCTGTTCGGCTCCGCAACCTTTATCTTGTGGAGTCCCTCAGGGTTCAGTACTGTCCCTGATGTTATTTAACATCTACATGAAACTGCTGGGAGAGCTCAGATGACGTCCAGATCTGTCACTCCTTCCCACCTGTCACTAAGGAGGCTGTCCAGACTTTGAACCGGTGCTTGGCTGCTGTGTCGGACTGGATGAAGGCTAGCAAATTGAAACTTAATCCAGACAAAACAGAGGTCCTCCTGGTCAGTTGAAAGGCCGAACAGAGCATAGAGTTACAGCCTCTGTTGGATGGGGTTACACTCCTCCTGAAGACGCAGGTTCGCAGCTTGGGAGTGATCCTGGACTCATCGCTGAGCCTGGAACCCCAGGTCTCGGCAGTGGCCAGGAGAGCTTTTGCACAGTTAAGACTTGTGCGCCAGCTGCGCCCATACCTTGGGAAGTCTGATCTGGCCACAGTCGTCCACGCTCTGGTCACATCCCGAATAGATTACTGCAACACACTCTACGTGGGGCTGCCTTTGAAGACAGTTCGGAAATTACAATTAGTCCAATGGGCGGCAGCCAGATTACTAACTGGAGCTACATACAGGGAGCATACCACCCCCTTGCTGTGTCAGCTCCACTGGCTGCCTGTCCATTTTCGAGCTCAATTCAAAGTGCTGGTTTTGACCTTTAAAGCTCTATACGGTTCTGGCCCAGCTTACTTGTCCAAATGCATCAGCCTCTATGTCCCATCTCGTAATTTAAGATCATCCAGGGAGGCCCTGCTCTCGCTCCCACCAACTCCTCAAAGGCGGGGACGAGAGAGACGGCTTTCTCCGTGGTGGCTCCCCACCTGTGGAACGCGCTTCCAAGTGACATACGATCAACACCATCCCTCCTGGCATTCAGGAAAAAAGTGAAATCTTGGCTGTGGTACCAAGCGTTTGCACATTAGCACAATACAGCACTTTGGACTGGATTTGTAACAGCAAGTTGATGGACATGGCTCAATGCTCCTGTTATGGATGAAATACTGTTTTTAACTTAAGGGAATGTGTATGATGTGTTAATGTTAATTGTTTTTTAATGTGTTTTAATGCTGTATGTTTTTGGTTTTATATTGTATTTATTATGTTGGCATCAAATTGTGCCTTTTGTTAGGCCGCTCTGAGTCCCCCCTCGGGGGTAGAGAAGAGCAGGGTAGAAATGTTGGAAATAAATAATAAATAAATATATTGTGCAAGGGAGAATGGCTCCATTCATTCTATGATACTGATCATATTCTAGTGAGACATTAGAATGGGGAAAAGGGTTGTAAAAAGGGTATAGCAGAGGCCTTTGCATACAAGGTTTCTCACAAAGCCTGATCAAAGGTACACATGCATCTAATATCACCCTACTATCGTGACCTATTTTTAAAGAATGCAATTATTCTCTGTATATTTGATCCCGATGTTTTTACTCTGAAGAAGTATAAGAAAATATAAGATTTATTGTTGTTATCATTAAACTGACGATCAAAGATTCAGAGAACAGGCTATTCTTTGCCAAAACGAAACAGACTCTGATTTTGTCTTTTTGCCATCCAATATCCCTTCTCAAGTATATGTGCAAAATAAATTAAGCAAATCAAGCAAGTCAGGCTCTAGTTGTTTAATTTGAATAATTTGTTGTGTTTACAGTATATGCAAAAATGTAAGAATTTGATTTTAACTCAAAAGATGCAATAGTAGAGCAAAAATGGGGGGGGGCAGGAAAAGAAGTAGTCCCAGAAGCCTGGCGTTAGATGGACATAACTTCCTTTTGTCTTCTACTCATCATAAATGGAATCATCCACCCACCACCTTTCCTGCCTTCTGAACATTTTTTTTATATTGATAGTAAATGCAAGGAAAGTAGGAACAACACCAATAGGATCCTGAGATGTATCACTTTGAGGTACTTTTCTATTCACTGGGATACTTTTCAAGTTCTAGTGTATTAGGTGGGACACTGGGGGGGGGAGATAGGTTGGCTGCAGATTTGGTGAGCAGCTACCTATCTGTCCATCTCTGCCACAAGAAGCAAGGGTGGGTCTATACTGTAGAATTAATGCAATTCAACACCACTACGGAAGCGGCAATCACGGCACATTTGCGTCCCTCCTCTCCCCGCTGCATGCTGGGAAACTGAGGCCCGGGCTGCTCTGGAGAGCCAGATGCAATAATGAAAAGAGCCACATCTGCCTCTCGAGCCATAAGTTCCCTACCCCTGGTTTAATGCTATGGAAGCCTGGAATTTGTATCTGGTGGGACAATCTTTGACCTTGTAAAACTGCAACTCCCATGATTGCATCACTCAATAGCCATGGCAGTAAAAGTGGCATTAAATCGCATTAATTCTACAGTGTGTGAGCATCCTGAGTATCAAGAAAACATGTTAGAATTAACAGTAGGTCTTTTTCAAGCCAAGCTCAAATGTGTGTGTGTGATTATATATGTGTCATAGTTCAGTATGGCATTTAAGAGTGAAAAAGACCCCCCCACACACACACACCTTTGGAACCAGTGAACATTCTTTCCCTTATCCAGTTGCAGTGGCATTGGTGCCACAGAGGGCACCAGTTGTAGGAGGGTTAACCCATCTTCCTATGTGCTCCTACACATTCCACATTTATACACCAACATACTTTAAAAACCATCCTTTGGCTGCATGTGAACATTCAGTTGGTGCCATTGATGGTTTCCTTTGGAAGCAAGAAGGAGCCTCATAAGTTATTTTGATGTTTTATACTGTTTTATCAATGACATTTAATTGTTGCCAACACTGTGAACCGCCCTGAGTCCCCTTCAGGGTTGAGAAGGGTGGTATACAAATACGCAAAGAAATAATAAATAAATTATGTCAACCTGCAAGAACATAATTGATTTTTATCACTGAAAGTATCCTTTTTCCAAGGCAAAAAGCTGACTTGTTGCCACTTACATTTTCATTCAATGGGTGTGTGTATGGGTGGGAGAGGGGAAAGTAATCTATTTTCAATATTTATCTTATTTAAAAATGGCTAAGAGTTTATTTATATCTATGCAGAAGAATGAGTGTGCATTTCTTTAATTGTGAAAGTCATATACAGTACAACAAGTTACAATGGCTAAAAGAAGTATAACGGGAACTTCCTTAAACTAAATTATTAAGCATAAGTAAAATAAAGCATTGGCTCGCTTTCATAGAATTTGTCAATAAGACATAAAGTTGGCAGGAAATGTAGGTCATCTACTTCATCCACTGCCGTATGACAGGATACATGTTTTACACAAAGGCATCCAAGACAAAAGCCTATCCAACCTTTCTCTGAAAGCATCCAAGAAAGAAGCTTCCTGTATTTTATTATTTATGTGAAGTTGCAGCACATACTTCACCACAGCTTTCAGTTATCTTGCTAAAGGATAGATGCCAAGTTCTCCTTCATTTCAATCATAAATATCTTTTGTGGAAGTTATTTGCCTTAATTTAAATAGAATTTCCTACCAAATACATGTGTTGTGCATCATAGCCAAAATACATCAACTCAGCATACTCTGTGAAAGAACCTATATGCAAGGAAGCAAGCCAGATCAACAAATGCCTCCACATGGGAATGTGTAGGGAATATTTCCATTCATCTCACTGCTATATTTCTTATTCCAATTTTACCACCATCGCTCCCCTCACAAGCTACTAAGTGCCTGGATATTGTGATAATATCTGTGATGTCAGAAAGGAATGCCTGCATGGCCAGCAAAAACCCAAGGGTCTACCCCGTCTTGCTGGTCGGATAGGCACCCTATCGTAATATCACAAATACAACAAGTGGCAGCCAGGTGCTTGCAGGGTGCTCTGTGGTCAGTAGGGAGCAGCAGTGGATGACAAGGTAATGGTCCATAGGGCCTATGTGATCTCAGTCTGACTGGGCCATGTGAATGCCAATACGCCAGAGCAGGTGCATATGGCCACCATTGCAGTCACTTTGGGACCAATTTGGAGCATAAACACTCCGGACTGACATTGGCCTTAACAGCCAGTGTAGATCCACACTAGTGCAAGGCAGGAAACCTAGAGGTTCAAGATTGTAGTATTTTTAAGACGTTATGTATTCTAGAAACTGGGAAAGGGGAAGGGTGTAGAGTGGCTTTTCTCCTGTTCCTCCTCCCTCAGCTCACCATTGGTCTGTCAGAGCAAGCGATAGAGACCACTTCCACATCTAAAGTGGCTGCCATATATAGCACAGCTGGGCAGTAGGAACTCCCTCCCACCTATGCGGCAGCTAAGAGGTTCCTATGAAGAATCCAGATTAGCCCAATCTGGCACCTGGAATACTGGATCAGGCCTAAATTTTGGGTTAATGCAGAAGGGGCTCGAGGGAGTGGTGAACTAACAATATGGCTGCAGCTCTTTGAACTGGGTGAAGTTTCTAAAACAGTGGTTCTCAAACTGTAGGTCCCCAGATGTTTTGGCCTGATAAACTAACAGCTGATAAACTGGCTGTGATTTCTGGGAGTTGTAGGCCAAAACACCTGGGGACCCACAGGATGAGGACCACTGTTCCAAACAGTCTTCATAGATGGCCCCATGTAGAACGGATTACAGTAATCTAAATGGGATTAAACCAGAATATGCCTCACCATGGTGAGAATTGATTTATCCAGAAGTTGGTACAGTAGGCACGCTATTTAAACTATGCGAATTCACTTCTGGTCACCAGTGGAACTTAGAACTCCTGGCTCAGGTTTGAATCCAGGGTATGCTGGAGAAGCAAGGCTCTTGTACACATCTGGTGGTTCCCACTATCTCATTATGCTGGTACAAGAAACCTGTGGGGCAGGATTACTGCTGCCGCTAACTTTAAATCAGCTCCTAGGGCAGACCCTTCATTTTGTGACAGGATGATGGTTCATCCTGGAGATAACATGCAGTCACTTTAATGGCATGGTGAAAAGAACATATACGACCTTTGCAACCCAAAAGACAATTGCATCTGTCAAGTAGGAAATTTAGGTACCACTTTGTGGGGAGGCTAAATTTAACTGATTTCTGGAATGTTAAATTGCCTCTCTGTCTGTCTATATATGTTGTATGTCAATGGTATTGAATGTTTGCCTGTATATGTGCATTGTAATCCGCCCTCAGTCCCCTGCGGGGTGAGAAGGACAGAATATAAATGATGTAAATAATGAATAAATAAATAATACTAGGCTTCTGATGCCATCGATCTGTTGGGATTGGCAGTATATTAAGAAATGTATAAATTGCCTGAAACATTCTTGTGATTTCTATGACACCTGAGGTGTATGGCACTGAACCAAGAGAGTGAGAAACTATTGTTTATTTAGAACATCATTAATTGGAAGGAAAGATACATACCGGACATAACTACTGAAGAAGTGAAAAGCTAAGCCTTGCAAATTTTAGACAGCAACCTTTATCCAAATGGTAGTGATGAGAGAGAAATGGAAGGAATGAACTCAGGGAGAGACTTTAGACATTACTGGAATGCAGCACACATAGTGATAGCTCCTGCAATGACAACAAAGCTTGCTATTCAGGTCCCCCCCCCCCCCGCCTCCTCTCCCCTATTTCTTTAGGTTTTTTGGCCACCTCATCCATCACAGATAGACATGAGAGAGATGGGAGCCAGAAAAAAAATTAAAACTCTCTGTGTTGCTCTAGGCTTGTGGCTGCTTTCTACTCATTTCAGTTCATCATTGCAGTGTTTCATTTTTAAATGGTTCACTTACTTGAAAATGAAACTTGAAAGAAGCAAAACAAAATGGAGAGGGGGGAAGAGGAGAAGAGGAAGCCGCTGAAACAGAGGCATGATCAGAACTGGCAGCCTAAAAGGACAGCTGCCCATTTGTGTTGTTATTATTGGGTTTAAATTTATACATAAGTGGGAGGGAGGAGGGACAATTTACAGTACTTGTTCTTCTTCCACGTATTATTTTACAGGCTTGGATTGGGTCCAAACACAGTTGCTTTTGAATGCAAGAACAGCCACTGTTCCTTCTTCAAAGAACAACATGGATTTCTACTTATTTCCTAGTTTTCAATGTCCCTATTTTAGTAATATGGTATTTCTTTGGGTGACGGAAAGGTCAGTCATTTTCCTGCAAGATCTTCTGTTCATCTTCTTTGTCTATCTGTTTTTGAGAGAATCACAGCAGGCAGCAAGAATAGCCCACATTCACCATCAGGGAACATCACCCCCTTTTCATTGTCCATAACCCTGTGCAACAGTGGGCTTGCCACACAAACAGTAGGGTGAAGATACATTTTGAAAAAAAAGGGATGTGTTCAATCACTCTCTGATCTCCTGCTTGCAGTATCAATGTCATAAGAAACAGAGTTCATTGTCCTCACTTTTGTACTTGAAATATAATTCCTGTTCTTTGAATACGATCACATGAATGAAAATCAAACTTCTAGTTTAATTCTTGAGGTCTACCATTGGGCAGAGTTAGGTGATCATCATTTGTCCTACACATCCAGAAATAGCCTAGTGCCTGTCACCAATGCTAATTCAAGATCCAGCTGCTAGTCCAGTTTGCTTTCCTGCTTGAAATGGAGAGGGTACCATCTTACCTTTTGCACCAGGCAATATCTTGATATTGCTGTTGTAACTTGATACATGTCTCCTTAGAAGTACAAAGAAACTGATTCAGTAGAATTTACTCCCAGTAAGTGTATATGAGATTGCATCTTTAAGCCTTTCTGCTGGCTATTAGTCATGGAAAGAGAGAGGGCAGTGAGTGTCTATACACATGAAAATCTATCACAAAACCCAAAACTTATCATGTAATATCATATAGAAAACACTCAAGTAAACTCTTCGAAACTGTAGTTTATATCAATGAGAGAAATAACCAAATGTACTGTTTAGATCAATCATTCAAAATGATAAGTATCCAGTATTACATTGATACATTTCATGTAATGTACTGATACAGTGAGGCAATTCCATATAGAGCATTCAAAGATCATGTACACAAAGGAAATAACACAAAGTCCATATATACGGGAAAGTAAAGTCTATAGTGGCAATAGTCTCTTGGTGCTCCACAGTCGAATGCAAAAGGATAGTCCGTAGTGATCAAACCAATTCAAAAGTGTCTTTCAGGGATCACACGTAGAACTCACTGTAGTCAGTTCAAACCTGAGAGTGTTTACGTAGTGGCTGGGACGCCCATGCAATGTCCGGACTTAGGGTCAACAGGCATCCCAGCCACTACGTAAACACTCTCAGGTTTGAACTGACTACAGTCATCATGTTTTCTTAAAATTCCACCTCTCAGCAAACAGAAATTATTATTATTATTATTATTATTATTATTATCTCAACATGGAGTGATCAAATTAGTTCTTCCTGAAGTACAAGGACATTTCAGGAGTGTGTGTGTGTTTCTTCTCTTCTAAATTGGTGGGAACATCCAAATAGTCACCAACTTATTGTTTTGTTTCATGTGTAGATCAGGATATGAATTCTGGGAAGAAATATCCAGATGGGAGAAACAGAAATGCATAGTGATAGAAGTAAGTTGAAGTTTACAGTTCACCACCATAAGGAATTCTGGGGTGTTAAGTATTTGTTCTGAACATAGGAAATTAGGTTTTAGAGAAGTCTAATTACCAGTCCAGATTCAATGGATTATTGGTAGACCAAAGCACCCAATAGCTGGTGATGAAATGCAATAAGGTCTTTTTATGACGCGTCTCTCTGAACCTTCACTTTTAAGATGCATAAAAGCAGCCAACACAGACCTAAGGATCAAACAGGATGACATCCACCACAGTGCAATTAATTAAACAAAAAAGGGAAATGCTGGATGACTGAAGAAATGGTAGTTGAGGAATAGCCTACTGAATGCAATTTGATAAGCTACAGAAAATGAAGTTTGAGCTTGGCTCTCCAACTAGATTTGAATACACTTATTATCACAGGAATTATTATTTATTTATTTATTTCAATCATTTGTAACCCACTCTTCTCTACCCCAGAAGGGGGACTCTGGGCGGCTAACAACATTTCATAACAACAATAAACAACAATTACATTGTAAAATACATTAAAATAGATTAACCTCTTAAATAACATTAATTAAACAAAACACACTCAAGTTCCGTATTCAAGTTAACCATGTCAATCTGCAGTCCATTTCAATAGTCTTATCATCAGTTAATAAGTCCTGCCATTTGTCCAGTATCTAACTAAATGCCTGGTCCATGGAATGGAATACTTTTTTTAAGAAGAGCCTTTGACCCACAAAATATCAGGCTATATTTGATTATTGGTGGGACAAATTTATGGTGGAAAGAACTAGAGGAAAACCTGGAATATGTTTGCAGCATTTGGAGTGGATATCTCTTTCTCTGTCCTCCACCACTTCATCTCTCCCTCACCAAATCTCATGTGAAATTAGGTTGAGACCTTCATGTGTCCTATTCCAGTTTACTGGCCTAGGCAGCAATCTGAAAGACTTTGGCTTATTAGAAAGAAGACTCAGAGCAGTTTCCCATGGGGAGAGACATATGGGAGCAGTTCTTGGCTTGGTTAAAAAAAATCAATGACTACCAGACTTTGGCATTTGTGTATGAAACCAGACTCACTAATTGAAAAATGTAGATATGAAATACCAACACACAGATTCCTCCTGGAACCAAAGCAAGTACCAGAACATGTTGCACTGTCTGAAGAGTTTAACAAAGATATCTGTCCATCTGTCTGCCTCATTCTAACTCAAGTGTGAGAGGTTATATCTGCCAATTATTACTAGTTTTTCTTGCTTACAAATATATCACTGATAGAGCACCAGCTCTTATAAAATGAAAACTCAATGGAGCTGAAATCTAATTGTGAGAATTCAGTCCCCAAATCTAGAAAGTCGGATTCAAGTCCTAGAAAACACGAAACAACAATAATAGTGAAGGGAACATACTGGGGCATGTTCAGAGTGTATTACTTTCCTAACTGATTTACCTCAGTCAGGGTATTAATAATAGAAATTATCTGGGGTGTATCTATCTACACATATGGGCATAATTTGGAGTAATATTTTCCAGAACTGCCCTGGATGTAGTACAGCAGCACCTCACAGTCCTTTTTGAGTTCAAACAGCTGGTGAACTGACAGCACATTGGAGCCATTGCCACCACCGCTATTTCACTGGCCAAAAGCAGCTCCCTGGTAGGACGTGTTGCTGATGTTGTTTCTACTGAGGTCACAACTAGATGCCCAGCCATGCAATCAGAAGAAGCAATGTTGCCAGAAAGATTCTGCTTGGAAGGTGCTTCTAGCCAGCAACAGAGTGCTGGGTCTGTTTGACATGTGCATACTGGATAAAGCTACATCATGCTTGATCCAGCTATGTACATCTCAAAAACACTAGGGTTGTGCTGAAGCTTCATGGAAGTTCTGGAATAAGCTGCAGTTCCCATTGTGTTGGATTATTGATTGGAAGCAGCATTTCTGATGAGAAATAGGCAGCACATCATGTGGGCTACTCACAGCAGTCCTCAGGTTTTAAGGCATGGAGTGCAATCTACCCTTCCCCTCCTTATCTAATGCTCCCCCTTTCTGTTTATTTTTTTCTCTAAAAAGAAACTGCTAGTTAACCAGAACTCAAGCAACTGGAACTCTCAAGCAACCAGCAAAAACGAATCAAAGTAATAATAATTAAAATTAAAATAAATTTATAACTCAGCACAATGGGAACACAGCAAAACTATGTTACATTAGGTTTTTCTTTGTCACATTTTGATTTTACTATATTTCAATATTAATATCAAGACAATACATAGTTTATGATATGCTATAGTATGGGGTACAGCATTAGTTACACCTATTTTTAATAGTAACGCTAAAGCCGGGGCTCTCAAACTGTGCTCCATGGAGCCCTTGGGGCTCTGTAGGTGATAGTGAAAGGCTCTGTGGCACTATGCTGCTTCCTGAAGGGAAATTAAATTTTTGAACTGCTAGAAATAACAACAGCAACAGCAGCAATAGCAACAGCACCAGCAGTGCCCTCCCGGGGCATAGACCCTTTCTCCCGCCTCCCTTACTGTCCACACACACCCATTTCTTTGCTTCCAAAACCCTACTTCCCTTCCACTGCCCAGGGAGTGTTTGATTGTGTTATTCCTGCATGGCAGAAGGGAATTGGACTAGATAGCCTCTGGGGTTTCTGCGATGATGATGATGATGTGATGATGACAAAGACTGGGTAGCCATCTTTTGGGGGTACTTTAATTGTACTTTTACTGCATGGCAGAAAGGGGCTGAAAAGGTTTGAGAACCCCTGCTCTAAAACAACCAGATACTACATTTATCAGCATCTACTAATTTCCATGGGTGCCAGTTAACTGCGAGCCTACTGTACTATTCTGTTTAACTTTTTAAAAAAATCATTCATCATTTCTTCATTGCTATTACCAGGAGGCTAGCATGGTTGCCACCAAGATTATTATTCTTTCTTCATTTGTAGGTAAGATTTCATTGAGGCAGAAATGTTCTGATAAAGGGAGCAACCAAGAGACTCCCATCTTGAGCTTCACTATGAAACTTTGGGGGCATCATAGCCATTCCCTATTCCTCAGACTGGCCATTTACCTCTTCCCTTGTTCATAACCTTAAATATGCAAAAACAACCATGGTTGTCTCAACAAATCTATTTTGCAAAACTTAAATGGGGCAGGTATTTGAGATTGCAGAAGTCCAATTTCCAACAATCATCTGAAACTATACCCAGTACAGAAAATGGTCAGTTGTAAAAATATATGATGTGATGCTTGGAAGGTGTTTCATACCTTACTCAACTTTCAACTTTTTGGGAAGTCAGAATCCTATTTCAGTGTGTAAAGGAAGCAAAATGTTTGTCAAATGAATCGAGAGCTGGCTACTTTCTTTTTATTCTGGAAGAGACTGAAAAATCTCAGATGCGAAGCCATATTGACAAGTGGCTCAAAAAGCCAAAGCAACTGCTGAGCTCCTGTGATTAGAATTTGCCTTTTTCCTGTGGTGTTCTGTATTCCAACTGGAGTTCTGATATGAAATGTCAAGCAGTATGTGGAAACATAAAATGTGATGGTATGGGACTACCAAAAAGGCTGCATTGTCAAGCGCACAAATTCAGATGTGCCATTTGGCATTTGCCTGTATTATTTGAGGCTCTGACATTAACATGTGTTTCTTTGGATGCGTATCGATTTGGCTGTTGTAAAAAATGGCAAAGCAAAACCTTATTATGACATTTCTTGGAGCTCTGTTTTAGAAAGCCAGAAGCTTCATTTCCAAAATAAATTATGAATTGGATGTTGCTTTCAGGATGCCATCACTTTTCATGATACGCAATGAATTATATGTATCTTTTAAACTTACATTTGTTGGAAATTGGAAATGCTACATGTCAAATTATTCAAGAACATCTGGAGAAGGATGATGTTGACCCTTAAGAGCAGGTGACTCTTTCTCATTTCAGAAATTCTGGCAGTGCCCTTTAAAACAGAACATTGTGGTGTTATTTTCCCCACACAATGAAGACAATCATTTATGAACATGGAGTCCTGGCTGCTTTTTAGTAATACATAATATAAATCCTGTTTAGAAAACAATTGCTTGGAGCAATACCAAAAAAGTGGGTCATTTAAACTGACAAAGAACACTTAAAATATTTTTTTATGTTATCTTTAGTTCTGCTATCATCAGTTACTGGACATTAATGCAACAGGTGGTTTTCTTCAGAAAACCATTAGAATACCGTTTAAACAGTGTAACTCACAAAGTGTTACTTTAACATCAGGCTGTGAAAAAAATGCACGGACCCAACATTGTGTCTCAGTGAAATCAAGCCTTTTTACCTAAAAAAAACTTATTAATGTGCATCAGTCATTACATTTTGAAATTGTAGTTTCAAACCATATTAACAATGTAGGCACATGGAAAACCTTTAAAAAAAGTATGTTCTACTAATTGAGGGAAATGTTCTTTGCAGCAGCTCCTGCTGGGTTTGGGTTACAAGATTCCAGGGTGGTGCTGGTGTTGGAGAACTCTTGACATTCAGAAAATCTGAGATCACAAGAGCCTAGCTAGGGAGGTTGCTGGAAAGAGGAGTGGGTGCTACATTAGTAAGTTTGTCAGATGAAATAAGAGCTAGAGTACTTGCATCTTTAACATTTGGGAGGGAGGAGGAATTTCAGCAGATGCCTGCCTTATTTTATTTGCCAACCTTAATATCCCTGACTTTGAATTTTAATTTTAAGTTGTGAAATTTTAAGTTGAGTACCAATCTTGAGGGAAAAGTGGAATTATGATAACAATTATTATTATATGATATTCTCACTCCTGGTGATCAATCTGGCTGCTACATTTTGAACTATTTGGAATTTCTGAATTGCCTCCTTTGGGCATTCATTCAGAGGAGACGTGCTATCCTTAGCTAGAGATGTTTTGGAAGGCATGGAGAAATATATTTGGGTGTCATCCGCATACTGATAGCTCCCCGTCCATGCCTCTGGATGATCTCTCCAAGCGGTTTCATGTAAATGTTACAAAGCATAGGGGATAGAATGGTGATCTGTGAAATGCCATATAACAGCTCTTTTGGGGGGGGGGGGACAGCTACCCCCAAGGTGATCTGGAACCTTCCTGAGAGGTATAACTGAAACCACTGCAACAGGGTGCCCCCAATTCTCAACCTCCCAGGTATTCTAGAAGGATGCCATGGTAAATTATACTGAAAGGTGCTGAGATATCTAAAAGCACCAACACCCCCCCCCCCCCCATCAGTATTCAGACTGAAATCATCCACTAATGTAACCATGTCAGTCTCAATTCCAGATCCTGCTCTGAAGCCAATTTGAAATGGGCCAAAGAAGTGTGTTCCATCTGAGACTTCCTGGATCTGAAGAGCAACTGCCTTCTCAATCACCTTGTCCCAAAAAAAGGAAAGTTAGACACTGGTTAGTAGTTATTAAGGGGATTTGGGGGGGGGGGCTTTTTCAGCTGTGATCTCACTACTGCTTCTTTTAAATAGGGAAATATCCTTCCCTAAGAGATGCATTGTTTTTTTGTTTTTGTTTGGTATTTTAAAGCAAATTGCATCTCTTCCCTGGATGACCAGCCAAGAGGGACAGGGATCAAGAGAGCAGGTTGTCCTCTTTACTTGCCCCTGAAGCTTTTCCACAACAGCAGTACTCACTAACTGAAAGCGATCCAGTGTAATCCCATTCACAGAGTTGCTGGACACCTCATTGTTGACTTCTCCTCTAATGGCATCATCTAAATCTGCTATTATACGAGAGATTTTATCTGTGAAATGGTTATTACAGGCATCACAGTGAGCTACTGAAGGTTCTAGCAATGGGTTGGGGGGGGGGATACCTGCATTAAGCCTCCCACCACTCTGAACAGCTCAGCTGGGTGTGAATCCATAGACACAATCCATGTAGAGAAGAATTTACACTATTGTTACTGTGGTCCAGATGAAGTTGAGGACTTCCCCCACAATTTGTTAAATTGTCCTTTGTCAAATGGAATTAGAGACAAATGAGTTATTCTCTGTTAAAAACAATTGGTCTGTCTCCCAAAAAATAGAATTGGAACAATGACACATTTATACTCTGCTTACAGTACTTATTGTTCATTCTGCTAATAATCCTTAGAGTAACCCTGCAAAGTAAGTCAGTCTTATGATCATCCTCATATTGTAAACAGGAGAAATGAGAGTAAGAAATAGTGACTTACTGAGCAGGAACATCCTGATTCTATTACAAATGTGCTAGGTGTGTAGATCTGGATTTTTGTACTTTTCCAGCCATCCTGCCAAAACAGATATCGTCCCCCTCCCACCCCCACCATTATTGTACAGTGAAAATTGTTCATCAGTTGTAGTATACTTGATCTTGACCTCATTTCCCCATGTTCTGCAGTTTAAAGCAGCAGCAGTCAACTGCTGTAATAACTTGTCGATTTGTTTTTAATAAGATTATGCCTGCATTATGCTTATCTGCAGCCAGTTGAAAGCAAAGCCCTGCTGGGGACGTGCTGTGCTTTGGGAGGCTGAGATCAAAACCAAGTCAGCATGACAGAGAGGTAAAACCTAGGAGAGGTGCTAAAGCACCACATTTCCCTGTGAGGATAGAGCATTGGGACTTTTCAGTTTCAAATCTGACATCTAAAACACAAGGGCAATGGCTTGGTATCCCCCCTTTCTCCCAAATGGCAACAGGAAGCTGGTTTTCCATGTATTTGTGATATGCATATTTCATTCCTGGAATCTTGCATGCAATGAAAGGGCACAGATTGGATGGCTCAGGAAGTGTTTAGAAGTGGCTCAGGGTATCAACAGCTTTGCTCCTACCTTCTTGATAAAGCCTATTAGCACAGGACTAGAGGGGCAAATCTGTCTGTCATGCTAAGCAGAATCACTTTGCAAAGTAAGAATAAGTTTATCTCTGTGTTTTATGTACTAACAAAGACCCTGGCTTGTATGTATACATATTACAGTTCCAAATATTTCATTGTATAAAATATTATTCTAGATTTGCCTTCACAGCCCTAA
This sequence comes from Anolis apletophallus, assembly GCA_030556195.1. Classification (NCBI taxonomy): domain Eukaryota; kingdom Metazoa; phylum Chordata; class Lepidosauria; order Squamata; family Anolidae; genus Anolis; species Anolis apletophallus. Next base: position 100,939,984 of record JARBWK010000006.1, on the reverse strand, counting down.
GAGTACCTCTGCAGTCAAGTGGGAAAGTTGGCTTGTGCCTGTTGAGACTGAGTTTCTAAGAAACCGAGTTTAATTCTCAAATCCATGTTTAGGTCACTTTAGGGCAGTGGGTCCCAACATTCTTAATGCCGTGACCCCTTAATACTGTTTCTCATGATGTGGTGACCCCCAACCACAAAATTATTTTCATTACTATTTCATAACTAATTTTACTAGTTATGAATTGTAATGAAAATATCTGGAATTCAGAATGTATTTTCATTCACTGGACCAAATTTGGCACAAATACCTGATACGCCCAAATTTGAATATTAGTGGGGAGGTTTTGGCGCAGGGAGGGGTTGATTTTGTCATTTGGAAGTTGTAGTTGCTGGGCTATATTGTTCACCTATAATCAAGGAACATTATGAACCTTGCCACCGATGGAATTGGACCAAACTTGGCACATAGAACTCCCATGACCAACAGACAATACTGGAAGGGTTTGGTGGGTATTGACCTTGAGTTTTGGAGTTATAGTTCACCTACATCCAGAGAGCACTGTGGACTCAAACAATGATGGATCTGGACCAAACTTGGCACAAATACTTAATATGTCCAAATGTGAACACTGGTGGATTTTTTTGTGGGTGGGGGGAGACCTTGACATTTGGGAGTTGTAGATGAATGTTCTAGGCAAAAGCACAACTGAGAGAGAAAGCCATTTTGAAGAAATATAGGGAAGATTTTGGGCCAGGCCTTAGCACAGCTGGTTAATCACCAGCGGCAATAGATCTTTCCCAACCAAAGGTTGGAAGTTTGAGCCCGAGTTACGGTTGACCTAAGCAATTTGAAAACATTGGTAGCTGAGTAGAAAAATCAGGCACTACTTAAGTGGGGAGGCATTTTATAGCACCATTTTTGAAAAGCTGGCGATTAAAGAACAAGAGGAAAGTCTGTGATCAAAAAGGCTTGTTGTCCTAGAGCAGGGGTGGGCAATTACCGGCCCTCCAGGTGTTTTGGACTTCAACTCCCAGAAATCCTAGCCAGTTTACTAGCTATTAGGATTTCTGGGAGTTGAAGTCCAAAACACCTGGAGGGCTGGTAATTGCCCACCCCTGTCCTAGAGGATGGCGCAACAGCACCCCCCCCCCCATGGCTGGAACTGAGCATAACCTCCAGGTCACCAAAGCTGAACAAATGCTGAGACACATACCACTATCTGTCTGTCTGTCCTGTATAACTAACAGCATTGAATGTTTGCCATGTATGTATTCTGTGATCCTCCCTGAGTCCCCTTTGGGGTGAGAAGTGCAGAATATGCATGCTGTAAGTAAATAAATAAACAAACAAATGAAGCATCTGTCTATATGTTCTGTATATCTAAAATGAGAGTTTTCAGGATACAGCTCCCACCTTCTCCCCCCATGGTGACTCAGGGCGGTTCACAACAAACAGTGGCAAACATTAAATACCCTAAAGTGCAATCAAAACCAAAAACAACCATAAACCAAATAATGGCCCATTCTGTAAGTTTACTACTCGAAATCCACATATTTTGTGAATGGAAAAGCCTTGAATAAATGGACTCTTTACTACAGTTTCAGGATTTCGTTCCTCAAAGTAAAGGGCGGGAAGCCTGTGTGTATAGAGCCAAATGAATTAAGTGAAATAGTATTTTTTTTATTTTTATAGTGTAACTCTAACAGCGCTTGCTACATGGTGGAGCAATAACTTTAATGCCTTAAAACTATGTAAACACATACATGTAACTATTAAACTCTGGTGTTTCCTTGTGCTATTTTGAGATGCCAGAGATTTAATCTGTGCTCCACCAGAGAACCACATCCTCCAATTCATGTATAGTCAAAGAGCAACAGGAAGAAAGGGTATTGCGTTCTTCTCTTGTGGTCTTCTTGAAATCATCTAGTTGGCCATTGTGTTGCTTCATCTGATCCAACAGGACTTTTCTGTTCTTTTAAACCAGTAGATTCATGTAACTTCAGAGGCCCTCTAGATTTGGGCTCTTATTTTAAATATAATTTAATGTTCAGTTTCAAGGACGTTAAAATCAAACTGGAATTATTTCATTCCAGTTTTTTTAAAAAAATAAACCAGAGTACAGAATTCCAACCATTTATGTGAGCACTGAATCCTCTAATTTGTGGTTGAAACAGAGCACATGTTTCAGAATACCATTGATTCTCATAAAAGCTCCGAGTAATGGAAAACCTACCACATCCTCTATTCAAGTATTCCAATTGATAATCATCCTCATAAGACTTGATTTTCCATTAAAACATTATGGCTTAAACTGCTAGTAACTCAGCAACTTATTACGCCAATACCCACTCACAGTAGTTGCAGTCAGGTTTGGGGGGCAGGGGAGAGGATGGTTAAGCTGTTAGTATCAATATTTTTTCTGCAAAAGTCATGGATTACTAAAAAAGTGTAAAATTTTATTTCAAGTTCTTTGGAGAGCGGTTTTCCAAGACATAGGATTACATTGGAAACCACTGGTATTATTTACAGAGAAGGGCAGCTCTTCTACAATTCCAGCTATGCATGTGTTCAATCATTGTTATACAACAGCTATTAAGCAGTGAGTAGGTATATGTGACTGTGCCTTGGATCCTCTTACAGTAATGATGTTTACTCCTTTAACATGCCTTTATGTTTGTTTGACCTGTGGTGTTGAATTGTGCTGACAGCATTTGGCTCCAATTGAAGTGTTGTTCATACACACCTTTGCTGAGAGAGCTTATCACTTCCATCTTCTTTTCTAGAACTGGTGTACTATCCTTGTTGCTGACAAAGGCTTTCCTGAGAGGTTCAAATAGTTCCTCATTTGGGACAGGGTAGAATGACGTAGCGCTGGAAAATTTCTGCTGTCCTCGCACAAGACGATTTTTCATCTGTGTGTATTATTCCTAAATAATACATTCATTTACATTTCGAAGAGTTCCATTGCACTTAGAGGCATTCCATTAGTGTCAAGCCAAATTAGGAGGTGGCGAGATGATCCGTCCAGCCCACAACTAGTGCTCAAAATAGCCTAAGACATCACGATGCCTCTCTTTCCAGCTACCTTTCATCAACTAGCAATGAGAATGCAGTAAAGTTCATGGTCCTCTATTAGCAGTATACTGTGTCACATTGATCTAAGTGCATAAGATTGCCTCTTCTTTTGGTCTGAATTTTATTTTATGTATTTCTTTAAGCACCAATTTATAACATTAAATAAAGCATTCTGATAGCTTTCCCCTTCTTATTTTGAGGCCAGACACAGTCATAGAAGAAGTTGAAATACGTTTTCTCCCTTTAGAAGCTATATGAACTAAATTATGCTTGTGTAATGACCGGAGAATCAGGCCAGTAAGCAATAAATTGCTCAAGATTTAACCCCAGATTTGTAGTATCCTTACACAACCTTTGTCAAATGTGTTGGGATGTAACTTTCATCATTGCCATTCTGAGAGTTGTGATCTAACACATCTAGAGGGAACTGTACACACTGAACCATATGAAATGAAAACTAATAATAAAAATAAAAATAACTGGGATAAAATATTTATTTCAAGGACTACATGTCAAAAAATTAAACCAGCCTTCCAAATCAAGCAGGACAACCAAAACTGGTTCCCATTCACTTAAATTAGTCTACTCTATAACCAGCACTGCCATTGAATCAGGAATCATGGGTCACTCCAGATATTGTCAGAATGCATTTTCTAAAAACCCTAGTTAGCATAGCCAATGGAGAAGAGCACCGGGAAGTGGCGCAGCTGGCTAAGTGTCAGCTGCATAAGATCTCTCTGACCAGTAGGTCATGAGTTCAAGGCCTGCCCAGGTCGAGGTGGGTGCTCGACCTTAAGTGTACTGTAAACGCAAGCTAATCAATGTCACTGTATATGTAACAAAATATAACTTTTATCCATACAATAATATCAAACAGCAATGAGGGGTTCCCTCTATGGCATCATACCTTCAACATAACACAGTATAGTAACATAAGCAATGTAACAGTATGATACACATATAAACAGTTTCACTCTCCTACAGGTTACAATACAACTCTTAGCTCCCACGGATACAATGTTGGCTTTATACAGTAAGGTAATATAATGCTTCAAGTTTCACCAGCTCAATGCTGAGTCCATGTATGCCAACACGTATCAGATGATAGTACTCACTGTCCTGGTGTCCGTGTGTCCTCAAATGAGGTATAACAGGTCCGCAAATGGGAAGTATCAGGGAGAGGCGTCGCCGCACTTTGGGCAAATGCAGCCAAACTCCCGCGGCCGTACCAAAACAAATCGCGCCAAGCCGTAATGCAAGCTGTTGCTAGGGCGCGCCGCAAAGCTCTCAATTCCGTCGCGTAGGAAAACTTTTACGACGTTGCGGCTTGTGTTTTGGCGGCGGTTTAAATCAAAGTAGTAACAAATGTAGCAGACAGGAGAACAGGGAAACGATGAGGGAGAATGAAGTAGATGGGAAGCGTAGGAAAGCAGTTCGGGAGTGAGACCAAGGGGGAACTCCGAGAAGGCAAGGAGAAGGCTCCGATCCGCCTACGGGTAACCATAAATGGGCCCAATCCCGTTTCGTCTTTCACTTCCTCAGGGCGGGGCTCTGGGTGCATATAGCTTCTCAATAATAATCAGGAACATCCATCATCCATAATTAGACAAATCTATAATATAACAACATAATACAGCTTGCATTACAGCTTGGCGCGATTTGTTTTGGTACGGCCGCGGGAGTTTGGCTGCATTTGCCCAAAGTGCGGCGACGCCTCTCCCTGATACTTCCCATTTGCGGACCTGTTATACCTCATTTGAGGACACACGGACACCAGGACAGTGAGTACTATCATCTGATACGTGTTGGCATACATGGACTCAGCATTGAGCTGGTGAAACTTGAAGCATTATATTACCTTACTGTATAAAGCCAACATTGTATCTGTGGGAGCTAAGAGTTGTATTGTAACCTGTAGGAGAGTGAAACTGTTTATATGTGCATCATACTGTTACATTGCTTATGTTACTATACTGTGTTATGTTGAAGGTATGATGCCATAGAGGGAACCCCTCATTGCTGTTTGATATTATTGTATGGATAAAAGTTATATTTTGTTACATATACAGTGACATTGATTAGCTTGCGTTTACAGTGTACTGTGACACAAGATAGGTATATCCTTTTCTGTTTTGCATTGTCGACCTTAAGTGTCGCCTGCCGTCGACCTTTGCAGCCAGAAAGATAGTTCATTTTGTCAAGTAGGAGATAAAGGTACCACATTAAGTCTGGAATTATGGCCCCTTGTAGTTTAGGTAGGCACCAGCAAATTTTGACTGATTTATGAGGCCATAAAGAACTCCAGGAATCGCTGAGGATTGCGGAAGAACAACAAGGGATACTGGAAAACGCTGAGAGAGATGAGGAGTGTGTCAGCTCCCTCTGGTGGCCAGAAGTTTGTCAGAAGTTTGCCTCTGTTCGTCTATGTTCATCTATATTTGTCTAAATATGTCTATATATGTTGTCTATATATGTTAAACTGCAGGGATTATAATCCGCTCTGAGTCCCCTTCGGGGTGAGAAGAGCAGAATATAAATAAAGTAAATAAATAAATAAATAAATATTCAGAAATATCTGGAAGGCTACAGAATTCCCATTACTGTATTAGCCATAATCCAAAAGTGATTCCTCATGAGGAAGGCCTCTGCTAGACATCTCTAGCAGATTGCAGGTGAACTTGGTTGTGGCTCTGGCAGCTTCTGTATAAGACAATAAGGCTGAGGCTACAGAAGGTGCTGAAGGGGATGGATTCTTGCCAGGTACTAGCATTCCTGAGCAAGGCCAGCTGAAGGTAATTTTAAATGGTAAGCAAACAGTATTTTGGTCCCCCCCCCCCCACCAATCACTGAAAAATAAAAGGTAAAGGGTAGAGGTAAATAAAAAAGTTACCTTACAAACCAGAAGTTTACTCACAACATTATGTTCATATAGTTACATTACATAGAATTAACACAAATTTACTTTTTTAAGAATGCAATTTTTTTAAAAAAATTAGCAACAATTTTAAGTTTTTGTTGTTATTTTTGGTCAACAACAACAATAATAATACACTTTATTTATATTCTGCACTTCTCACCCTGAAGGGGACTCAGTGTGGATTACAGAACACATACAGCAGACAATCCCTGCCGTTTTTAGACGTACAAGACATACAATAACATATAACAGGAAGATCCCCTGGACTGAGCCTTGCTCCCCTGGTCTCCAACCGAGCACTGTTGTTATATTCGTTGTTGTTATATTAGTCACTGGGTGCTGCTGCTCCATTCCATCACAGGGGGGCACTGTTGTTCCATCCTTCTTGCTACCTCCTCCTTCTTGACGAAGAGCTTGCCAGCCAGCCAGCCGAATTCTTTTTCCGGTAGTTGTTTTCAATATTTATTGAAGTTTAAAAGTCCTTTACGGATCCCCCCCCCCCCCCGCTTATGTGGTACCGAACGTATCTACTTGCGCTAGCTTTCGACTGCTTAGGTCAACAGGGGCAGGCTTACAGCTGACTTGCCCAGGTCAGCCCAGGATTTGAACTTGTCTCGTTTGGATCTTTACAGCTAACAGCTGCTGTTTTAACCGCTGTGCTAATCTCCTGGCCTACAAGTACTACACAAAGGTTTCCTGGTTATGCTGTCTCTTCAGAAGATTTTTCAGTCTTCGGGCTTGCTAATAACAGAGAAGTGCAGTGCAGAAAGGGCCTCAAGGTGCATCTATGCTGTAGAATGAATGCAGTTTGGCACCACTTGAACAGCCATAGCTCAATGATATGTAATCAAGTCTTTTACAAATCCCAGGATTCCACAGCATGCAGCCATGGTAGTTGAAGCAATTCAACCTGAAACTGCTGGATTGAACCACCACAACTCAATGTTCTGGAATCATGGCCCCTTGTAGTTTGGGTAGGCACCAGCACTCTTTGGCAGAAAAAGGCCAAAGACTTTATAAAACTACAACTCCTGTCATGCCATACCACTGAACCATGGCAGTGAAAAGGCCTTTTCTGGGCCCTTCCACACAGCTATATAACCCAGAACATCGAGGTGGAAAATCCCACAATATCTGCTTTGAACTGGGTTATCTGAGTCCACACTGCCATATATGCCAGTTTAAAGCAGAAAATGTGGGATTTTGAACTGGATGATCTGGCAGTGTGAATTCAGATAAGCCAGTTCAAAGCAGATATTGTGGGATCTTTTGCCTTGATATTCTGGGATAGAGGGCTGTGTGGAAGGGCCCATTGAATCACAGAGTTGGAAGAGACCCCGTGGGTCATCCAGTCCAACCCCATTCTGCTCAGAAGCAGGAAAATCGCATTCAAAGCACCCCCGGCAGATGGCCATCCAGCCTCCCCCGCCCCTTTTCCTGATTTTTGTTTTGGGCAGCATTCAGATGGCAAGATACAAAGGCCAGTCTTTCTAGGCTGGCCAACACAAACACACCATGTAGGTAAAACTTCAGCGACAGAAGAAACCAAAGGAAGGAAGAAGGGAGAAAGGAAGGGTAGGGATCCTCCCTTTCTCCCTCACTTTCAGGGCTTTTGTGAGCGAAGAAATAGAAAGCAAGCCCTGCGGTACAAGAGAAAGAAGGAAGGGGCCTACTAACCCAAGGAGTGGCCATCACTAAAAAAATTGATTTTGTCATTTGGGAGTTGTAGTTGCTGGGATTTATAGTTAACCTACAATAAAAAAGCATTCTGAACCACACCAATGATGGAATTGAACCAAACATGGCACAGGACTCCCATGACCAACAGAAAACACTAGAAGGGTTTGATGGGCATTGAATTTGAGTTTTGGAGTTGGCGTTCACGTACATCCAGAGAGCACTGTGGACTCAAAAATGATGGATTTGGACCAAACTTGGCATGAATATTCCATATGCCCAAATATGAACACAGATGGAGTTTGGGGGAAATAGACCTTGATATTTGGGAGTTGCAGTTTCTGGGATTTATAGTTCACCTACAATCAAAGAGCATTCTGAACCCCACCAATGATGGAATTGGAGCATTGAATGTTCCAGAGTAGGCAAACCAGACAATCTCCACATCAACACTTACAAGGAAACAACAAGAAATACTATTTATCCACAAGCATAAAGGAATTACATATTTCTTTACCAGGAAGGCTGCCAGGAAGCGCTGGCCCACCTCCGAGGAGCTGCCCCGGAAGAAGGCCATGTTGTTCTGCTAGTGCTGCATGCAAGGGGAGGAGGGTGCGCGTGCACGCAGCCCCCTCCCTCCCTCCAAACATGAGCGTGTTCATGCGTGCCCCCTCCTCTCGCACACATGCATGGCTGGAGATGCGCTGGCTGGCAGATGAGCCTGCCAGCAAGCGAGCGTGCATGCAGCTCCCTTCCTCCTGCAATCACGAGCGCAGAGATGGGGCTGCGTGCAAGGGTTCCGTGCATGCGCATTTGATCGCGGCGTGAGGAGGCGAGAGCCTGAGCTGCAACACGAGTCAGCTTACACAAGGAAGGCCGGGGAGGAGGAGAGTTTGGGAGCCAGAGGCAGAGTCTCCGCATCCGGCTGCCAAACCCTCCTCTTTTCCAGCCTCCCTCGTGTAAACTGACTTGCGCTGCGACTCTCACCTCCTCACGATGCACCAAATGCGCATGCGTGGAACCAGCCTGGTGCATGAGCTAGCTCTGCCTCCACCTCCCCGCCCCCCAGCTCTGGCTTCGATTCCTGCAGTGGCTGCTCCAGGCTCCAGGCGGAGACTAAGCTAGCACCAGGCTGGTGGCAGTGGGCATGGGCCCAGATGTGCCCCTGAATATGCAGCGCCTTACGCGGGTGCGTAGTTTGCATAATGCATGATCCGTCCCTGTTCCTGAGTTCCTTGGTTGATATTAGACCCTGGAATTTTGCTAGATTTTGGTTTTGGATTCCCTGTACTTTGCTTTGATGAATTTATGGTGAATCATTCTTTGTTGTGGCCTTGACTTTGTTTCCCAGATCCTAATTCTGAATTCTCTCTGTCTGGTGGCTATGTGAGGTTTTAGTACTTACAAAAAAGGTTTCCTACTGGAATTCTGCCTAAAACAAAGACAAATATGCTGTTGAACTGCAAACCTCAGAAACTCTATTCAGCATAGTTGATGGTGAAGAATGCTGGAATATTTTGATAACGATATGATTCTAACTCCTAGTTTCAGTGGAACTAGTACATTTACAAGCACAATCATGTAAAATTAAATACATCTGAACCAGCTCCTCTATTGTTTAGAAGTACTATTTTTATGAGAAACTATTTGAATTTTGAAATGTAACACATACTATTCATTTGTTGTTCATTCGTTCAGTCACTTCCGATTCTTTGTGACCTCATGGACCATTCCACGCCAGAGGTCCCTGTCGGCCGTCATTTCCCCCAGCTCCTTCAGAGTCAAGCCAGTTACTTCAAGGATACCATCCATCCATCTTGTCCTTGGTCGGCCCCTCTTCCTTTTTCTTTCCATTTCCCCCAGCATAATTGTCTTCTCTAAGCTTTCCTTTCTTCTCATGATGTGGCCAAAGTACTTCATCTTTGCCTTTAATATCCTTCCTTCCAATGAGCAATCAGGCTTTATTTCCTGAAGTATGGACTGGTTGGATCTTCTCGTGGTCCAAGGCACTCTCAGAACTTTCCTCCAACACTACAGTTCAAAAGCATGTATCTTCCTTCACTCAGCCTTCCCTAATGTCCAGCTCTCCCATCCGTAGGTGACTACTATTCATACTGTTCATTAATCAGGAAGGTTGAATACAACAACAATGCAAAGTTCACAATATTCTTTTGTATGATCTTCAGCGTTAAAAAGGGCCCTCAATGGACAGAAGCAAAATGCACATAGAGGGTCCTTCTACACTGCCATATAATCTAGGATATCTAGGCAAATAATCCACATTATTTGCTTTGAACTGGATTATCTGAATCTACACTGCCATATAATCTGGCTCAAAGCAGATAATTTGGATTTTATACAGCTGTGTGGAAGGGGCCTGAGGTGCCCAATTTAGATATTCAACACATTACACTTGCAGATATATATGTGAAAAACTTAGTTGTACCAAAATCTTGATTTTTTTTTGTTTGCAAAATGTCTTTATTCACATAAAAATGTTTTGACAAACAAACTGTATTTTGGGTTGCTATGAGTTTTTCACAACCTCTGAGGATGCCTGCCATAATTGAAGGTGAAAGGTCAGGAGAGAATGCTACTGGAACATGGTCATACAACCCAAAAAACTCACAGTAACCCAGTGATTTCAGCCATGAAAGCCTTCAAAAACACATGAAACTGTATTTTGTACAGAACATTCTGTTTTCTATACAAAAATATTTTCATGCAAAATAAAATATGTTTCCAAAAATGTAACAAATCACAAAAATATTCAAAACTTTTCATAATCCATTTAGTGATGAGAACGCAGTTTTATTTCATTCTTGCATAAAACGGGGGGAGGGGGGTCAACCCTAGGCTGTACATGCAATTCTTAATCAGGCATTTTTATGCAGGAATAAAAGCAGACTGCCCCACTTTCCATTGTTTCACATGAAAAGCCACAGAACTGAAGAGGAGAGTTCTCTACCCATGTAGAGGCTCTCCTAATGAGCCAGTTTTGTGTGCAGATATCCTACATGTTTGCTTTTGCTATCTGCTTACAGGTTTTGTTTTTATAATCTATATATATAAAAGGAAGAGTCGTCATGGAACGACCGTCCCAAACAGAGAAACCTTACAATGCAGAGACACCAAACTTGCCAACAGAAATAGGCCTCAGACAAGGTACGTTTGTAGTAAAGAAACTTCCCCCCCAAAACCTAAAAGGCCCCCAAAACAACGAGTAAAAGAACTACATTTCCCAGCATCCTCCGGGGCTGCCAACGACTCTCCCAGCCTCTACATTCTGAGAACATGATTGGCTGCCAATAAGGGCAGATTTGCATAACTCCTGTACTGGCCAGCCAACATGAACATTCCGACCCATAATAAACTGTCAGAGGAGGATAAGGCAAAGGGCTGAGGCACAAGCACAAACACCCAATTCACTTCCCACAGAAAATTTACAACCCTACAAATCACAGACCATGCCCAAAATTGACAGTAAGGCTTCATTAACTGTATTTCCCTGACTAGGCCTCACTTACTGGAATGCTGTTTACGCTCTGAATTGACAGTAAGGCTTCATTAACTTGATTCTCCCGACTAGCCCTCAGCTCATTGGACATTGTGAATGGCCTGAATTGACAGTAAGGCTTCATTAACTTGCTGTTCCTGACTAGGCCTCAGCTCATGGGACATTGTGTATGGCCTGAATTTACAGTAACCTACCTTGGCACACAGAGCCCCTATGACCCACGCTACATTCTACTACAGTTTGGGGGAGGGTGGACCATGGATTATGGGACTTGAAGTACCTCCATGGATAATGGGATTTGTACTACTTCAAAACCCATCATTCCCCACAGACCACTGTGTCCCAGAACCAAGACCGATAAAGACCAAGCTTGGCAAACAATGCCCCCCATGACCCACACTCCATCCGACTGCAGATTAGAGGAGGACACACCATGGATAATGGGATTTCAAGTACCTCCACTCACTTCCAAAGTACCCCACCCACACACGCATCAACCTCTACATCAACACAGCAAACGGAAAGACAAAAAACATTGTATATCCACAAGCTATGCAGAATGCCAGCAACACCACACAACAACTCCACAGGACTCCAACATCCCACCCACCAAAACAACCCAAAACAACACAGCCATGACCCCAACAACACCATAACTAACAACAACTCCAACCCTTACATACTCAGACTTCCTCGCATCTCCAAAATAGGGCACAGCAACGCGTGCTGGGTACAGCTAGTTACTTATATAAGCTGAGCCTGCCCAGCAGAGTTCTCTACAATTTTGAAAGGAAGCTAATAAAAACCACTGTGGTTAGCTTCTGTTTTGGTTCTTTTAAATCAGGGGTGCTTACACTTTTTCAGCATGCGAGCTACTTATAAAACAACCAAGTCAAAATGATCTACCTACCCACTATTCAGAGAGCCATAAAAGCAAAATATTTGGAAATTTATTTCAGTGAGAGCCATATAATATATTTTAAAACTGAATTCAACTAAATGTGAGTATAATAAGCACCTGAATTTATTCATAATAATAATGATGATAATAGTCATTCAGCCTCTGCTGCTGCTACTACTGCTGCTACTACTACTACTAATAGTAACAACAATAGGTTCCTAGAGTAGAAGGAGATCTCCAAGGGCCATCCAGTCCAACCTCCTTCTGCACCTGGGTGGCGTTGGGAACCTGCGGGGCGGGACTGAGCCTTCCTCCCGCCCTGCCTGCGATCTACCAGGACACCCTACGCGATCTACCAGTAGATCGCGATCTACCTAATGAGCACCCCTGTTTTAAATAAATCATCAATTTACTGGTATAGGAGTTTTCCTGTTATAAACATTAAAGTTTATTTGTTGAGGTCTAGAAAATCTGATAGTTGTGAAACGTTGAATTAATTCGGTCTTCTGAATAGCTGATAAACAAGCTATTTTTAATTACAATTAGCTCAATGGTTTGTTTAAATTAGCTCTTAAGTTCTCAGTTGCACAAATAAAGTAGGTTCAGGACTGTTCTTTCAGCAATCTGATGGCAGTCTCTCCCTGGTCAAGAGAGAACACCTGCAGCAGATGTCCCTCTCAGGTTCCACCTACACTGCCATAAAATGCAGTTTCAGAATACATGGCAGAGTAGATTCAGCCTCATTGTGTGGGGCCCCTTCCACATTTTCTGCTTTGAACTGGAATATATGGCAGTGTGGCCTCAGATAACCCAGTTCAAAGCAGATATTGTGGGATGTTCTGCCTTGATATTCTGGGTTATATGGCTGTGTGGAAGGGCCCTAGGTGCTCTGCCAATACTCTCTGAATTGCATCTTAATATGTATATGTTATCTTGCAAACACCAATAGGAATAAGTTGAAATACAGCTAATTGCACCAGCATAGGATTTTGTCTACAATGCCAGCTAAGGAAGTAGTAAGTCTCATTTCCCTGTTCATCTTTATGCCGCCCCTCAGGAAATGCAATGTTTCTCTATGATGTGAAGAATGAGAAGATTCAGGCAAAAGCAAAATGGATGTATAAATTAGGGATCATGAATGCGTTTGCTGGTTCCCTTTTCCTGAACATTTTATTTTCTTATGTAAACTGTATGCTGCTTTATTCGAGCCATAAATACATGCCATTTCAGTAACTGCTGTAAGATGTTTTAGCGCCTATCCACAGCAATCATAAGAACAAATAGTAAAAGGACTGCTAGGGTAGGCAGTTGTCACCATTTACACAGACTGCAAATAGCAATTGCACTCTTATGAGCTACCTAAAGTTCCCATCTTGGCCTATTTTCTTTATTCTCCCCATGATAAAAAGCATTTTCACCCTGTCATATGCACTCTGTGTTACTCTAAATGAAATAGAACATTATTTAAAAAAAATAAAGCTGGGCAAATATAAGGACATTGAGTCTTCTTCCATCCCACTTTCTCTCTGTACAAGAGCAGGCATTTCAAGAACACGCAGTTATGTGTGTATCCTGTAAGCCTCACCAAATCCACTGACAAATATTTCCATGGTGTTCACAGTCAACCACCTGAGTGATATATCAAATGGTACTCTATGGAGGCTTTAAAACATAGGCTGGATGGTCATCTGTTAGGGGTGCTTTGAATGCGATTGTCCTGCTTCTTGGCAAGGGGTTGGACTGGATGGCCCACGAGATCTTTTCCAACTCTATGATTCTATTTATTTATATATTTATTTATTTATTTAAAACTTTTATACCCCGGCCTTCTCACCTCCGAAGAGGGACTCAGATTGGCAAACAGCAAGTATTCAATGCTAACATTTAAAATCTAAAGCATCATAAATTTACAATAAAATTTACAATAAAATACAATACAATTAATACATTTTAAAAGCCTTTCACCAAAGTAAAATCAAGTCCAACTTAATCCATATATTCAGTCCGTATCAAGTGATTAGTGACTTTAGTCGCTTCGCGATCTCCTCCTTCATTCTGTGAAGGCCTCAATGCACAGCCACGTTTTCATCCGTTTCCTAAAAGTCAGGAGGGACGGGGCAGATCTAATTTCATGGGGGAGGGAATTCCACAGCCGGGGGGCCACCACAGAAAAGACCCTGTCCCTTGTCCCCATCAGACGCGCCTGTGAAGGTGATGGGACCGAGAGCAGGGCCTCTCCAGATGATCTTAGCACTCTTGACGGTTCATAGGGGAGAAGGGCCGGAGAGATAGCACAGCGGTAACAACAGCTGTGCTGGCAATCTGAAGATCTGAAGATTGCAGGATCGAATCCCGGGCTGGGTTGGACACCAGTTGTGAGCCCTGTCCACTGTTTACCCAACAGTTCGAAAACAGCTGAGCTGTGATTAGATAAACTGGGAACTGCCAAGTTGGGAAGGACTTTTTCGGCTGGAATGTGGAAAAACAGAGGCTATCCGTCATGAGGATGAAGCAACAGCACCACCTTGTGAGGTAAAGACGCAACCACAACCTGTGAAGCACCGTGATGCAGCTCTGTGACGCAACAGTGATGCAGCCAAAGAAAATCCCTTCTAAAAATTCTACTGTGATATGTTGTATGCTGTATGTAATTGTATGTGGAACCCGCAGGGACTGTCTGCCATATGTGTAATGTAATCCGCTCCGAGTCCCCTTCGGGGTGAGAAGAGCGGAATATAAATAAAGTGTATTATTATTATTATTATTATTAATACGTTCGGGCAGGTAAACTGGGCCTGATTCTATGATTCTATACTCCTCTGCTATCCCTATTGAAAATAACTATGCTGCAAGAACATGCTGGTTGTGACCTCCTATACTGGTGAGATAAAAATGTGTGAGTCAGTGATTATGTAAGGCTACATTTGACTTTTTTTTTCCAGTTGAGAAATTGCTTTTGGATCCTACCTCTAAATGCATTGGTGGGTGCCCTGTATGGCAATTAAAATAGAATTGATTCTGTGTGCAGTGTCTGTTCAAAATGAGCCGAGTTACAGTGCAATCTATAAAAGTCTGATCAGAAGTAAGCACCGCTGAGTTTAGGGGAATCACTCCCAGATGTATTTTGAATACTTAGGTAACACTTTTCACAATAAATTCAAGACAGCTTTGAAAAAAGAAGGAGGGGAAAAACAGTTCTTCAGTAATTAAATGGAACCTCTGCCAAAAACCAAGGTTACAGATCAGAAGCAGAATTAGAGAGGAAAGCAGAAAGATTTATCTCTGGATTAAATTTGGAACATCTTAAGCTTGGAGGTTCTTCCCTTGGCTGACAGACATGGGAGTGGCTTCAGCTTATAAACCTTTGCTAAGATGTCACTTGCTACTTAGGCTCAGCTTGTGAACATAGATATTTTACACCAGGAAAACAAGGGTTGGTGGGAAATGAAATCCCTTGATCGCCTCTCTGCTCTTCCAATGTGGGGTTTGCACAACAATTGAGCTAGATTTTTTTTATGGGATCTGTTTTTGTTTTCTTTTCTTTTTACAACTAAGGCTATCCACTAGCTTGGAAAGAATATGTCCAACTCTTGAGGTTCACATAACCATAGAGTTAGAAGAGACCACATTTTATTTATTAATTAATTTATTTAAAACTTTTATACCCCAGCCTTCTCACCTCCGAAGAGGGACTCAGATTGGCAAACAGCAAGTATTCAATGCTAACATTTAAAATCTAAAAACATCATAAATTTACAATAAAATTTACAATAAAATACAAGACAATAAATACATTTTAAAAGCCTTTTGCCATAGTAAAATCAAGTCCAACTTAATCCATATATTCGGTCCGTATCAAGTGGTTAGCGACTTTAGTCACTTCGCGATCTCCTCCTTCATTCTACGAAGGCCTCATTGCACAGCCACGTTTTCACCCGCTTCCTAAAAAGCAGGAGGGAGGGAGCGGATCTAATTTCATTTGGGAAGGAATTCCACAGCCAGGGGGTCCCTCATTCCCACCAGACGCGCCTGCAAAGGTGGTGGGACTGAGAGCAGGGCCTCTCCAGACAATCTTAGCACTCTTGACGGTTCATAGGGGAGAATACGTTCGGACAGGTAAACTGGGCCGGAACCGTATGGGGTTTTGTAGGTCAACACCAGCACAAGGGCCATCCAATCCAACAGCACTTACTGTCAAATCAAGAATAAACCAAGATCCTCCAACATGTGACCAAGTATCACATTTTACTGACAACTTCTCAGTTTACTGAGGGACAGGCTTTTTATATCACCTCAATAGATGGGGTTTTTTCACACAATACTGGCATGCCACCCAGTGCCCATTTGACCAAATTATTATTTTTAAAAGAACTTTAGACCTTCTAAAAGGCAAGATATGGGATAATATGTGGAGGTTTGTTTCTGTCGATTATATTCTGCAAAAAAACAAACAAAAAACAAAAAACCCCAATAGTGGGAATTTCAGATATGGTGAAAGTAAGAGTCACAAGCATGATTAATGTTGTACAAAATGCAAGTGATGGGCACCTTATGAGGAGGAGAAATGAAGCAAGGGAGGGAGTAGGACAGATGAGAGATTGAGCACTGAAAGGAACAGAGACCCAGAAGCAAGAAAATGTAAACGGTGAAGGTGCAAGGTGAGGAACAGGATGAAGTAGGAGTGACAGGAGAATGAAGATTGCAAATGGCAGAAGGAAAGCGGCAAGGAAAATGCAGATCATGAGCGTGGGAGGTAAGAAGAAATCAGAAATAACAAAGTGGTGTGCGTGTGAAGTAAGGGGTGTGGTACAATGGTGCAAGAAAGGCAAAAGTAGAGTAGACGAGCAACAGCAGCCCTGTAAATTACTTTTCTTAGAGATAATGGTGACCCATAGTGACATGATTAGTTCCATGTCTAGGCAATAATTTGAAGTTGGACCTCCGTGTTTCACGTCCATCTCTTTGAACATTATATTACATTCCCTGATCAGGTGTTAATGCATGCAGTTTGAAACATAGTGGGAGAAAAAGGCAATTATTTATGTCAATAGTTTGCACAATTATAATGCAAATCGGAGTACTTTGCATAATTAGCATACTTTGCATAATATGCAATATAGGTGGCCATATCTGAGGAACTGTAATATGGTATTCCTACACAGGGATCATGCAATGACAGAAGCAGCACAAAAATATATCAAAGCTGAAAGAGGCTTTTTGCAATCTTTGAGTCCTCTAAGGATGCTGTGCATTCATGATTTATGCATGGAGTCCGTTTATGCATAAGGCTAGATACCAGACTCTCATGATGCTCTTTTGTTCTGTCACTTCCGTATGTTCTTTGTGCAATTTCTGTCAGTTACTTACTTTGCTATAAGAGGGCTGGAGAACTCCAGATGTTGTTGGATTGCAAGTCCCATTAGTTTTTTTTTACCATTAACCATACTATTTGGGTGAATGGGGATTGGAATCCTAGATTACATGGTAGAACCAGGAAAAAAGGAAGGACAATTCAGTGTTTTCTCCAAAGGCATCAATTTATCTGCATATTTTCATAACAATACAGTGAAATCATTAAAACAGACTCAAAGAGCACTTCCAGACTTAACTTAAAACACATGCTGAAGTGGGTTTAAGGAACCTGCTTCAACAGGGGTTGAAGTCCACACACATACCCCTCAAACCCGGGCTTCTCCAGAGAGCTGTCCCCATTCCAGTGCGGTAACTACCATGCTGGAATGGGTCGACCCCCTCCCCCGAAAGCCTTAAAAATAAAGAAAAACATACCGGGCCACCATTAGACCTCTCTGGAGCTTCCTGGATTGTACCAATGATGTGTGCGGAAGCAGGGGGGGGGGAGCAATTCCCCCCTGCTTCCTGGTGTGTCATTGGGGGCGGGGAGGTTGGGGGGTGGGTGCCACCTCACATCTTTGGACTCCAGGAGCCCAAAAGGTGTGAGATGAGTGTGGGGACTAACCCCTGGGCAGTCGTGATACTACCCATGGATCAGTCCCCACGGGGCCCATAGCCTTTCAGAAAGACTTGGATCTAATTAATTTGGGATAAAGCAGGGTTTTTCTGCTTTGTCTCAAATTTATTTGCTTTTCCTGAAGGTGTCATTTGGATACCTCTGGTAAAAGCACGACAGCTTGCACATTTTGGGCCCTGTCTGGATGGGCCCAAAGTCTGGATGAGAATTTGAACCTAAGTGGTCCTGGTTTCTAACAACGATACCAATTCTGAATATCCAGAGCAAATCCAGCAGGCAATGGTCAAGATCATGAATTAGGAGACGTAAAGTACTGCAGAACTATGATAGATTTCATCCTCAAACACACTTTTTAACTTGTGTGCCAGCTGTGCCCGTACCTTGGGAAGTCAGACTTGGCCACAGTGATCCACGCTCTTGTTATATCTTATATATATTACTGTAATGCTCTCTACATGAGGTTGCATTTGAAGACTGTTTGGAGGGTTCAAATGGTCCAATGGGCAGCAGCCAGGCTTACAGAAAGAGGACAATCCTCCTGTTGCACCAGCTCCACTGGCTGCCAATCTGCTACGGAGAACAATTCAAAGTGCTATAAAGCCCTAAACAGTTCTGGCCCAGCTTACCTGTCTGAACATATCTCCCCCTATGAACCACCTTGGAAATTAAGATCATCTGGGGAAGCCCTGCTGTAAGTCCCACTTTCCTCGCAAGTGTGACAGGTGGGGATGAGAAGACAGGGCCTTCTCAATGGTGGCCCCTTGGTTATGGAAGTCCGTCGTCCCCCCCCCAGTGACATTAGATCAGCCCCCTCCCTCCTAGCCTTCAGAAGAAAAGTAAAATCCTGGCGCTGGGATCAAGCTTTCAGAGAGTAGGGCAATGCAATAACAGATTTGGAATTTGTGCAATGACTATGGAATTTGGAACAACCTTGGATTGTGATTTTGGATAGTGTAATTTTAGTATTGAATGCAATGTTCTTAAATGCTTAATACACATACATTTTAATTTAATTTATTTTAAGCTTAATGTTTTTTTATGTGTGTCAAGTCATTGAAAAATTGCCATATGAGTCCTCTACACGGTAGAGAAATAGCAGGTTATAAATAGGGTAAATAAATAAATAAATTATCACTATTAGAGATTATATATGTTAAGAAGAAAAAAGAGGTGTAAACCTTACTGAAAGCATTATCACAGTTGAGTACACATTAATTAGTCCTGAGTTGAAAAATCTGTCAGTTTCACTTTCTTCCATATTCTAATTTTTGAATCTCAAGTTTTGCATCCCTAATTAGAAAAAAAGCCTGAATGGGAGAAGTTAGTTTACCTTTGAAAATAAATGGAAAAGGAATGCTTATCTATTTCTATTATAGACGAGTAATCTTTGGTTGCAGCCTCCAGATTTCAAACCAATGGCTGTAGTATAAAATTGCCACAAAAAAGCCTGGCTGAAGCCTATACCACGCAGGCACAGCATTATCCATTTTGGCACAGTGCCAGCTTTGCCCAGAAACCTATTTCAGATATGACATTATCGCTCAAGGCCCCGCTTTCATTCATTTTCATTCAGGATGACACTGCTGATTAATTATCTCTAACCTTTGATAACGGAACGGCACTCGCTGAATTGTCATAATGCCTGCATGACATTCCGATTGTGTGACCTGCCGTTTTTCCAAACTGAACGTCATTAAATCAAAGATCCTTTGCTTCTAGGCAACCCAATGGCATTGCTTTTCTAGAACTTTTTGAAGCATTTTAACACTTGGGATCAACATTCCTTCTGACACGGGGGTTTGATCATTCAGACTGCCCTATTACCATGTTATAGTGATTAAAAGGACAAAGAAAAAGGAGAACCAGAGGTCTTGGCAGAGAAAGCCAAAGTATCTGCTCTTTCTCAGATCAATTATGCTTAGTAGTTCTCTGTTCACATGGAAGCCCCAGGCAAAGAGACATTAACAAGTGCATTCCATTTCATAGAATCATAGGAGAATAGAGTTGGAAGAGACCACATGGACCATCTATCTAGTCCAACCCCTTGCTGTGCAGGAAAAGCACAATCAAAGCATCCCTGACAGATAGCCATCCAGCCTCTGTTTAAAAGTTTCCAAAGAAAATGGTTCCATCACACTCTGAAGCAGAGAGTGTTGAACAGGTCATACAGTCAGGATGGTCTTCCTAATGTTAAAGTGGTTTATCCTTTCCTGTAAACTGAACCCATTGCTCTGAATAAAAGTTTCCAGGATAGCATAAAACAAACCTGCTCCCTCTTCCTTATGACACCCTTTCACATATTTATACATGACTATCATGTCTCCGCTCTACCTTCTCTTCTGCAGCCTAAACATACCCAGTTCTTTAAGATGCATCTCGTAGGACATGGTCTCCAAACCTTTGATCATTTTAGTCACCCTCCTCTGGACACCTTTCAGCTTGTCAATATCTCTTTTGAACTGTGGTGCCCAGAATTGGACACAGAATACAAAGGCAGCATGACTTCCCTCAATCTAGACACTACACTCCTTATGATGCAGCCCAAAATCCATTGGCTTTTTAAGCTGCTGCATCACATTGTTGTCTCATGTCCAATTTGTTGTCCATGAAGACTCCAAGATCTTTTTCACATGTACTGTTGTTGAGGCAGGCATCACTCATTCTGTATCTTTGCATGTCATTTTTTTCAGCCTAAGTGTAGTATCTTACATTTGTCCTTGTTGAAATTCATCTTGTTCATTTTGGCCCAGCTCTCCAATCCATTAGGGTCATTTTGAATTCTGATCATATCCTCTGGAGTATTAGCTATGAATGAATTAATGAATGAATGAGAATATTTCTATCCCGCCCTATCTCCCCAGTGGAGACTCAGGATGGCTTTTTGTTGTTTGTGTTGTTCATTCATTCAGTCGCTTCCAACTCTTCATAACCTCATGGACCAGCCCATGCCAGAGCTCCCTGTCAGCCGTCACCACCCCCAGCTCCTTCAAGGTCAAGCCAGTCACTTCAAGGATACCATCCATCCACCTTGCCCTTGGTCGGCCCCACTTCCTTTTTCTTTCCATTTTCCCCAGCATCATTGTCTTCTCTAAGCTTTCCTGTCTTCTCATTGTGTGGCCAAAGTACTTAATCTTTGCCACTATTATCCTTCCCTCTTTTTTTGTGAAGTCATAAGCTGTGGTTCAAACCATGATTTCTCCACAGATATTTACATACCTGTACTTCAGTATGCCAAAGTTTCTAGCCCCAAGACACTTCAAAAAGGGTACAAGTTATGCACTCAACCGTATGGAATATACGTGTAGGGCTATGTATATGATAAATGTGTTCTCAGAATATAGAATTCACACACTAGACCCAGGAAGGGATGTGATCTCAAAAGAGCTCAGTGTGGTATGTATCCATTGCATGCACCAACATGACTGTAACAAGCTTGTGGGTCCCTATTCTGAAGAAAGCCATGGGGGATCCCTGTGTATATGAATGTGACAAGTGAGAAACAAAATTTATATAACCTGATAGCATTAATATTGTAATCCTGACTAGTACTAGCATTATCATGCTGTCCATTGCAACTCCGGCCATATGTTCTGTATATATAACCTGAAATTCTTAATAACTCTTTGTGAATCTGATAAAGATGAGAATAGTACATAAAAGCTCAAGATATAATAAACTATTTAATGCACCACAGAACACACTTGCTGTTTTTACAGCACACAACTATGAAGGTCAGAGTTCTTCCATAGCTATTGTTTATCAAGATTCCCACATCCATTAAAGAAGTAGAGACTATCCACTTTGCCTGCAAGCACTATTTTGTAGACATTTTGGGATAATAGTTTGCAGTATCAAGAGCAGCAAACATTGGAGGAAGAAAAAATCTCAGTAAAAGTATCTTCTAAGTAGGTCAAAAGCAAAAGCGGAAGGAAATTAAGGAGAGAGGGAGTCAAGGAGCTACAGATGTGAAGTTAAAAGACACAAAGAGACCCAATGTATGAAGCTGCTGCAAAATATTTACTAGAAAATGGCCTATTTCTCTACATTTAGATCCTCATATTATTTTTCCATAGTTTGCCCATATTTCAGATGGACAGCAGCCTTTCATGAAGCTTGTTTTTCTTTTCTACCAGTATCCTTCATGGACTCTGAGTAGTCTCCATTATTTTCCTAGAAATGCCCTCCCACCCTCCCTCCCCCCAACTTATGTGGCAGTGGATTTTTCTGATTCTTAAAGCCATTTGTAGCTTTACACAGAAGGTACTAGATCATGGAAACACAGTTTCAACCTTGCCACCCAGCTTAGGGCAATGAGTAAAAAGGAAAACATGTTTTACAAACAGAGAGGAACCTCGGTATGCTGAACAGGAGTCTTTCCCCATCACCACTTTTTTTAATGGTAGCAAAAGACCTCCAAGCCTTCAACAGCATGTACTGCTGCTATGATGAAGAGAAAGATGAGACCAAGTTGTACTGCTGGAGGAATACATTAGGAATCAAAGCAAGGGCAAACCCAGAACAGTATGCAAAGAAATCAATATAGATTGCTGTGCGCTTTTTCATCTTCTCTTCAAACTTCCTACAGATATCAATTTCTTGGTTGCTTTTAAAAGCTTTCATCCCTTCCTAAAGGGCAAACAGATGTTCACTGCAGTTGGAGCAGTGGAGCCACCCATCCTGTTGATGCCCCTGTCTTGTACTCTCAATAGGCCCGTTTGCTTTCAGATGGCATTTAGGTTTGAGCTGTCCATTGGATTATAACTTCCTAACATAGACATCAGTGGCATTTGAGAAAAGCCAAATCAGAATAGATGGTGTGTGGCCGGCTTTTTGTCACATGGGTTGCACAAGAACAGAAGTATTTGGGATGAGTTGGCATCTGTCTGCTAACACTATCCTTTACTGGATAATCGAGAGTGGAAGACCCTTTGCTGTCTGACAAGAAACCACTTATAAACACAAAGAAGGGAGCAACAATATGCAAAAATATCACAATATAATTATAATAACAGGAAAATGAGTGTCAATACACAATATTTAAAGGCGTCATACAGTACCAGCAAGCCAAATATACATCACCATAATAAGCAGAAGGGAACACATATAGGTTGGGGAAGAGAAGACCGGAGTTAAGGAGAGTTCAATAGGAAGTCCGTGGTGAATCCAATTTCAATTTGTAGTCAGTTCCAGGTCTACATACAATTCCCAACTGCAGTCAATAGGAAGACATGGTGTCCCAAGTCGATATGCCCTGAGATTGCAAGATTGTAATCCTTTTACGGGTGGAAGGCTTGCAAAGTAAGAAGATGCCTGGAAAAACCGCAACGGTCGAACTGCAGGCCCAATCCGTTTCGCCCTATTTGGGCTTCCTCAAGCGGCAGATGGCAACAATGCAAAGCGGCGTGACACAGGAAAATACATATTCAAAACATGGATGTGATCCGTCATAGAGTTTCCTGAGGATCCATGTTTTGAATATGTATTTTCTTGTGTCACGCTGTTAGTGCCACCCATGTTGAACCTCAAACTAGAGAAAAGTGAGTATATGGAAATGAAAAACAGATATAACCCAGCAGTAAAGAGCGGACACTGGACTGGAAGAATACAAATGATAAATGCACAGCACAACCTATTCACTTAGACCTGTTCAGACTTGTAGATATAATCTCTGTGCATAATATCTGAGAGTTACCCGATTCACCACTTGGAAGCTTTTATCATGTAACAAAATGATACCTCTGGTATCTGAGATGACAACAAAAGAATGATTATTTCATTGATTAGGTTGAAGACTTGATATCTATATGTGCATTGGAATTAATTAATTGTATAAGGGTTGCTTTTGAACCCCTTTCGGACCCCCGCAATCACATCTCCTTCTATGAACCGGCGTGAACTCTAAGATCTTCCAGGGAGCCCTCCTTTCACTCCCACCACCATCAAAAGTATTGTTGGTGCGGGGGTGTGTGTGAAAGAGAGGGCCTTCTCGGTGGTGGCCCCCCACCTCTGGAACGCCCTTCCAAGGTAAATAAGACAGGCCCCATCCCTCCCCTCCTTTCGTAAGAGCTTGAAGACCTGGTGGTTTCAACAAGCCTTTGAAATGACCAGTTCTGGTCATCCTTATACTTCCTACCCATTACCCTGGTCATCCCTCTAATAGGTCCTGGAAATGAGCAGCTACAAACTCATACCTGCTATTGCTGTTAGCCTGTTATAGCACTGTTCTTAATTCCTGGCCCCCTCATATTTTGAGTTTGTACTAGCCTCGGCCCGGGCTTTTAGTTGCTCTGAACAGGCAGGATTGTTTTAATATATATGTGTTAGTGTGATAATTTTATGCTTATGTTGTTTTGTTAATTTTATGTCATGCTCTGTATGTTTTGGTGATGTTACTCGGAAACCACCTTGAGTCCCCCTTGGGGAGATAAAGCAGTATATAAATAAAGTTTTTTATTATTTTATTATTTTAAAATAGACTATAGTGCTTTGTTTTCATCTGCCTTCTCAGATCCTAAAAGGGGGGGGGGAAGTGTCTGCCTTTTGTGTACAGCATGAATCATCACCCACACATGGGGTATTAGTTTAGTTAGAATAATGAACATATCTGTATCCATATCCTAAACTGTGTGAAACAACAAAGGAGGTAGAATACCTGGCCTCATTCACTAGATGTCTTAACTGGCCAAATTCTAAAAACAAACCAATGTGAAAAGAAATTGCTGGCTGACTTACCTTTGCTTTCTGGTGTCAGATGTGCCAGAAAAGGTTGGTCCTATAGGCACTGGAGGTTATTATTTCCCATAGCATGTTATATTATTGGCCATGCTGACTGGCACTTCTTGCAGTTAATCTAAACCAGGGGTGCCCATTAGGTAGATCGTGATCTACTGGTAGATCTCGTAGGGCAGGGGTGCTCACACTTTTCCAGCATGCGAGCTACTTATAAAACAACCAAGTCCCAAAGATCTACCTACCCACTACTCAGCCATAAAAGCAAAATATTAGGAAATTTATTTCAGTGAGAACCATATAATACATTTTAAGACTGAATTCAACTAAATGTGAGTATAATAAGCCCCTGAGCATTCCTCACAAATGGCATGGGAGCCATACACACTGTGCCTGCGATCTGCCTGGGATCTACCAGGACACCCTTCGAGATCTACCTAATGAGCACCCCTGTCGTAGGGCGTAGTGGTAGATCGCAGGCAGGATGGGAGGAAAGCTCAGTCCCACCCCGCAGGCTCCCGACGCCGCCCAGATGCAGAAGGAGGTTGGACTGCATGGCCCTTGGAGGTCTCCTCCTATTCTAGGAACCCATTATTATTATTATTATTACTATCATTATCAGAGGCTGAATGGCCATCTGTGAGGAATGTTTTCATTGTGTTTTTCCTTATGGCAGAAGGAGGAACCTATTGTTGTTGTTGTTACTATTATTATTAGTAGTAGCAGAGACTGAGTGAACATTATCATCATTATTATTATGAATAAATTCAGGGGCTTATTATACTCACATTTAGTTGAATTCAGTCTTAAAATATATTATATGGCTCTCACAGAAATAAATTTCCAAATATTTTTCTTTTATGGCTCTCTGAGTAGTGGGTAGGTAGATCATTTTGACTTGGTTGTTTTATAAGTAGCTCGCATGCTGAAAAGTGTGAGCACCCCTGATCTAAACCAACCTATTTGTAAAAGAGGTAAATATATGGGATGGAGCTGAGGAGTGAGAAAGGGGTAGACATGGCAAGTAATAGGCACCTGTGATACTCTAAACCTCCCCTAAGACTTCTGGTGAAAACTGTTATTTCTTCAAGGTCTCCAGTCGAGAAACAGGTCAGACACCATAAAGGTACAGCTAGAGTTCTATTCCCATCTCCCTGCACAGATTGCAAAATGGAGAAGGAAGCCCCATATTTAAGATTTCACTGAGCACTTATCAAGATGAGTGCTGGGAATATCTGCATATAAAAAGACCTGCATATATGATTGCTAATTCAGCTTTACAAAGTCTTCTGGCAGGTGTTCCCTGCCTTTGACATTGTCTCGGCGCCTGTAAAATAATGGATGATAAACTTGTCAGAGCTGCCTTGAGACTTTAAGTACCATTTGCTCTGCCTCACTGGTTTGAATATAAAGATTTTTTAGCTTCCATTTCCAATGTGAGACCAGCTTTCCATAAGACTCCCTCAACAGATGCATCGCCAGCTTTAGTCACAGTTTAGCACTTTGGTATAAGTGGTCAACAACAATAATAACATTAACCATGACAAATTCACTTGTTGTTAGTGGATATAATTCCCTGTGCAATCCCACAGAAATTTCCCATTCGTCTCGCTGATCACAACACTTGAAATATCCTGCCTTGTGTGCTTCCATGTGTCTTGATGTACTAAGGGCGAATA
Source organism: Anolis apletophallus (assembly GCA_030556195.1). Lineage (NCBI taxonomy): Eukaryota > Metazoa > Chordata > Lepidosauria > Squamata > Anolidae > Anolis > Anolis apletophallus. Next base: position 100,913,518 of record JARBWK010000006.1, on the reverse strand, counting down.
GGAACATTTCACTATTTTAAGAAAAAGGAACAGTGTCTGTCTGTCATTCCAAAAGGTTTCCTTGTACTGTAAAGCCCAGATAAAATTCCAAGGAACAAATGTCTTTTCTTTATTCACTTTGTGAAGCCTGAAATAGCTTTTTGGGCCAAATAAAGTGACCAGAGAAATTATATAGTTGTCTAGAGTTCAGAGATTTGAGGGGGAAGAGGCAGAACATAGCTTCTAGAATGTTCCCACTAATATGACCACTAGAACATTTTGGGAACTGTAGTCCAAAAAGCCCCACCTCTGATCATAACATTGAACACTGGCCTGGTAACCAATGGAAGAGATATAAAGAAAATGCTGTATATTTCAATGTGCCACAAATGATAGTGCCATAATGCAGTGTTTTTCAACCTTTTTTGAGCCACGGCACATTTTTTACATTTACAAAATCCTGGGGCACACCACCAACCAAAATGACACATAATGACACTCTAAAACAGTAATACATATATTTAAAATGTTTTTAAATGTATTTATACACTCAGTGTGAAACCTGTGCCTGTTTCGATGAACACAACATAGATATCCTGGCAGGAATGGCAGAAAGACACACACGAAGGTCTTGCTGGGAGTTATAGTTCACCCGCAATCAAAGAGCATTCTGAACTCCACCAATGATGGAATGGAATCAAACTTCCCACACAGAACTACCATAACCAAGAGAAAATACTGTAAGAGTTTGGTGGGCATTGACCTTGAGTTTTGGAGTTGTAGTTCACCTATATCCAGAGAGAGCACTGTGGAGGGGAGGGAGGAAGACGTGGGGCGAGTCTGCGCAGTAGCGCCTGCACGGGTCACGTCTTCCTCCCTCTCCCCTCCCGCAGAAGTGGCAGCATGAGCAAAGTGAGGCAAAGCAGGCAGAGCAAGGCTGGGAAGAAGAAAGCCCGAGTGGAGAAAAAAAGTGTTCGGCAGGAGGGGGAAGAAAGGGTATTGGAGGTTCCAATTTCCCACGGCACACCTGATGATCGCTCACGGCACACTAGTGTGCCACGGCACACTGGTTGGGAAACACTGCCATAATGTAATGTGCATTTCCACACAGGTGTGGCAAAGGAAAGACCTACTATATAGAGAGAGGAATTACAAATATATGATCAATGAAACATACTATCTCATCTTTCACTCACCTCACACAGCAAGTAAGGATTTTTGTTTTGGTTAAATTTAAGGCCTGCCATACCATTAGGCAAAATGTAACCACCACCTCAATCAACTGATTTCAAATTGTTAATTAACTATCCTATTACTTTTGCATTTGTATTGCACAGAGCAAGACGAAATCCACGGTATTCTTTTTCTTTCTAATCTAACAGGACTACCACTTTAGCTATGAAGGTGTGTCCTACGTGGGGTTTTTTTTTAACTAGGATGCCAAAAATTATAACATGACATGAATGGTATGCCCCTTCTCTTTAGAGGGTAGACATTTGCTGCTGTGCCACAGGCAACAAAAACTCTTGGAGCAGCCAAGCGCATCTGAATAATTCATAATCAAAAGGAACATTTCCAATTTTTCACTTTTAGTTGCTTTTTCCAGCCATGTACTCCAAGTATGTGGAGATATGTTTCTATTGCGAGAATGATAGTCATGTTAGACTGTTGCAGATAAAGATGTAGTAGATTGACTCCAATCCATATCAATTTACAATATAATAAATATGTTGTTTATTATGGAGACACAGTAATTAAAAATAAACGTATTTGAACAGGATTCCAGTCAGCATGCTCATGTTCGAGCATTGATGGAGACTCAGGTCTCCATGGTTAGCAGGTCTGCATTCTTCTATCTCCGGCAGGCTAGGCAACTGGCTCCCTACCTATCCAGAAATGACCTAGCTACGGTGATCCAGGCAATGGTCATCTCGAGGCTAGACTACTGTAATGCCCTCTACATCGGCCTTCCCTTGTCGACAACCCGGAAACTATAGCTGGTGCAAAATGCTGCTGCTCGATTGCTGGTGGGAGCATCGACAAGAGAGCACATTACACCAATTCTACAGCAATTGCACTGGCTACCAGTAGAGTACCGGATTGTCTTCAAGGTGCTGGTTTTGACCTTTAAGGCCTTGTATGGCCAGTGTACCTGAGGGACCGCCTCACCCCATATGTTCCCCCGAGATTGTTGCGATCAGAAGAACAAAATCTTCTGGTGATTCCATCAATCCATTCCTGCCGCCTTTCAACAAGACAAAGAGCCTTTTCTGTGGTGGTGCCAACTTTATGGAACGAGTTACCAGACGGAACTCATGCCATCACAGAGTTAGCCCCCTTCCGGAGGGCCTGCAAGACATTCCTTTTTAGGCAGGCTTTCAATCTAGGTGCCTCCTGATAATCCTGTCCATACCCTTGTGTTTTTATATATCCAAACTGTTTTTATGTGTATTTTATTGTTTTTATGTAAACCGCCCCGAGCCTGCAGGGAGGAGCAGTATATAAAAGTGAAAAATAAATAAATAAATAAAATGGAGAAAATTGTGCCATTTAGGCTGCATAGCTGTATAGGCTGCATAATTGCACTTAACTAGGAGTAAGATTCATTAGCTCACTTGTTTTACTTGGGAGTAGAAATGCACAGGTCTGCATTGCTAGCAAAAAAAAGAATTGTGCAGAAAACTCAGCAGCCTAAATTTAATTTACACTCATAATGGAAACAAGATAAAGAGAGAGGAACAATAGCCTCTTTGTGTATTATTTGAATCAAGTGACAACTTTTGTAGAAGACTGAGAAGCCATGCTTTTAGTCCCACTCAGACCACTCCCACAAGAGACAGTACTGCATGCATGCTCTTGCTAGCAGTCCATTCATTTAGATCTAAAACTTTTGCATGATCATGGTTCCCAAACTTCAGGAAGTCTTTAAGTGTAAAGATCTACACACAGATGCTTCTTTGCCATGGGTTTATACACCCTGGGTATGAGAGATGTGCCGGAGGATCTATGCAATATCGGATGGGAGTGGAGTTTCTGATTCAATCATCCCTTTCTACATACTTTGTCCCTTCACACATATAAAATGGGAAGGGGACTGTAGTGATCCTTAGTAGGCTGGGGCAGAAGCCTGCAGAGGTAGGCTTGTAAACAGTTTGGCCTCCATCTTGTCTGTGAGTGCCAGGAATGGCAGCCACCTTGGGAGTGTGTTTCCAGAAACGGGGAGTGGTTTAGGGACTCTTAGGAGGGAAGCAGAAATGTACAGGATTGGTTAAGAGCAAGTAGGAGGAGCCAAACTTAGAAAAGAGGAAAAATGTTCTTCTAAAGCAGGGGTGCTCACACTTTTTCAGCATGCGAGCTACTTATAAAACAACCAAGTCAAAATGATCTACCTACCCAATACAAAAATGTGAAACATATAACACAATATTTGCTTTGAACTGGGTTTTCTGAGTCCACACTGCCATATAATCTGATCCAAAGCAGATAACATGGGATTTTATTCAACTGTGTGGAAAGGACCTCGGATAACCCAGGGCCGGCAGCACTTGGGCGGCAGCTTGAGCCTGCGGGGCAGGACTGAGCCTTCCTCCCACCCTGCCTGCGATCTACCAGGATGCCCTACGCGATCTACCAGTAGATCACAATCTACCTAATGAGCACCCCTGTTCTAAAGTGTCGTTTTAAAATCTAACTGTTCAGTTCTGGTTTGGCTGGAAAAGAGAGAGGTTAGAAGTGAGAAAGAGAGGAAAAATAGCTTGGCTCTGTGAAGAAAGAAGTAGCTGGAAGCTCTTCATTTCATGTCACGTTAATATTTCATGAGTCGGCCTCCACCGGAGTGATCCAGGCGACTTACACAGACAAGTTAAAACAGACTTCTACAACAATTGATTAGCTATTAATATTAAAATGATTACATGCCGAATGCTCTACCAAAGAGCCACGTCTTAAGGGCCTGCATAAAAGATCACAGGTCAGGCATGGCTCTTATGCATGGTGGTAGGGAGTTCCAGTGAATTGGAGCAGAGGCCGAAAATGCCCTACGCCTTGTAGACTCTAGACTCACTTCTCTAAGGCCTGGAACGTAAAGAAGGTTTTCCTGGGTTGATCTGGGGGGTCGACAGTGGTGGGAGGAGAGGAGACGATCCTTCAGATATAGTGGGCCTTGACCATGAAGGGCCTTAAAGGTCAGGATCGAGATCTTATAAGAGACCTGATATTCAATGGGCAGCCAGTGCAGATGGGTGTTTCATGGGTGTTCCAGTAAGTAGTCTGGCAGCCGCGTTCTGAACAGTCTGGATCTTCCTGCTTACTGAATGAAGAAGGCCTACATATAATGCGTTGCAGTAATCCAGCCTTGAAGTAACCATGGCATGAATTACCGTTGCCAGAGCCTTTGATGGAATGTAAGGAGCCAGCTGTCTTGCTTGACGGAGATGGAAGAAGGCCTGCTTACTAACGGTGGTAATCTGGGCCTCCGTAGTCAGTTGAGACTCTAGCACCACACCCAGACTCTTCACTGTAGTAGATGGAGCCAAAGGTGCACCATCAAAAGTGGGCAGCAGGCAGGCGAGCTCTGCTGGTCAACCAGGACATAGAATTTCAGTCTTCATTGGATTCACCTTTAATCTGCTTGTGTGCAGCCATCCTTTCATGGCCTCAGGGCATCGAGAGAAACTATCAGGTACCGAAGTTGTTCCAGGTTCTAGGTGCAGAAGAAGCTGGGTGTCGTCAGCATATTGAAAGCATTCCAAACCAAAACTCTGAACCAGCCCGGTGAATGGTCGAATGTAAATATTAAATAGGACAGGAGAAGGAATAACCCCCTGAGTCACCCCACACAGGAGGGGGGACCTCCCAAAGATTTGACCTATCCACTCCACTCGCTGGCTATGATTCCAGAGAAATGACTCAAACCACTTGAGAGCCAGACCTCAGATTCCAGCTGCGGCTAAACATTGAAGGAGCAGGTCATAGTCCACAGTGTCGAACGCTGCCATGAGATCAAGAAGCACCAGCAGCCCCGAACCGCCCCACTCTTAGGGAAGAAGAGACAGTTAGTTGAGTTAGTAAAAGCCTGTGGGATCAGGTAGCTAAGAGAAAAGGTTAGCGGGTAGTACTCACAGCTATTAGGGAATAATAGTGTGAGGGGAATTAAGCAGATAAGTTCTGTGGCAATCTATCTGCACTAGTTTGAGGAGAAACTATTTCAAGGGCTGCACCCTGAAAGGTTATATCCTGTGTTGTGTGGAGAGGAGAGAAGATTTATTGTAACCAAGATTTAAGAACACTTGTTTTAGGAAACATCAAGCCTTTCCCATAGTATTGTAAGCATCACGCGTATAAGCCAATTTTTACATCAGTTCTCAACAATAAACATTCTGTTTTCAAAAGAAAAGCCTCAAAGTGTGCCTCTTTTAAAGAAGAAGTAAAAGGGAGTTCCAGTTCTAAAAGAAATCACCTCATAAACACCTCACTGTTAGTGAGTGCTTGGAGCCAAAGAGTTTTATTAAAAGTGTTTGTGGCTAACTAAGTAATATAGCTCAGCCTAGTTTAAGATCCTGAAGAAATAACAAATCATTATAGTAATAAGGTTGGTGGCAGCAAGAAGATTTGATTTTCCATACATCCTTTCCTAATTGTCACGGTGATCAAAAGTCATATTATTATAGGGACTTAACCAATTATGTATATAATGCCCAAGAATAAATAGATTAACACTTTTCTAAACCCTTTTATTCTACACAATGGAAAGCAGAGAAGTGTTTAGAAAAGTATTTAAAGAAATAATACATGACGGAGAAGCAGTATATACTCCGTATTGTCACTAAGGTCAACGGATAAGAATTTGGGTGTCTAAAATTAGTTAATCAGGGAATTATTGTTTTCGCCCCTTCCAATAGGCACCCTGGGACATCAGTAAATTAAAACACAATTGCAGTAAGACTTTTCCCTTATTGATTTGTAAAGGAGCAGCATAGATTTATATTCTGTCAAGAGGAGAAGAAGAGGCAAGAGATTAATAATACCTGCAGGAGTAAATTAAGAAGAGCTTTAAGGATGACTGTCTTGCAACCGGATCTGAAATTTGCAATTAATTAGCAATGCATGCTTCTGTCACCTTTTAAGAAAACCTGTTGTCGATATGCTGAAACCTTTTATTGATTTGTTATTAGCGTCTAGTTATAGACTAATTACCCTGTTCATTATCATAAAAAAGAAGCTTGTGGCCAACACCAAATCTATAAAGCCTGACTCTGAGTGGCATGGCTACAGATTTAATAGAGGCCTGTTCTAGCATTTCCCCCTTCTAAGCATTGCCAGGTACAAAGATCTTCAGGCTCTTGTTAACACTGAGTGAATGTGTAGAATTTTCAGCTGCCAGAAAATGACACCGATGGACTTTCCTTCCTTTCAAAATGAAGGTTGAAGTAAATTGATAACAGAAGAAACTGGGACACTGACAGACAGCAACTGCTGGAATGAAATGGGACAATGTCTGCCAAAGAACAGGATTTCCATGTACGGCCTTGAAGAAAATGAAGCTTGAAGCTTCAATAGGAATGGGGTATAATGTTATCTCAACCGCAAGAAGGATTCAATCACATTTTGTATGCACTGTTCTGTTTTCTTGCATGCCACCTTGCTTGATGTTATCTGCACACAGGTGTTCCCTTTTCTCCTATTGTGGCTTTTCATGTGCATTGGATGTTTCCTATTACGGGAGTCTTCATACATTATACGGTTTGGGGCCAGTGTACCTGAGGGAGTGACTTACCCCTTATGTGCCTGGGAGATCACTGCGTTCCGAGGGGCTCAACTTGTTGGAGGTGCCCAGCATCGGAGTCTGCAGACTGGCCACCACACGGCGGAGAGCATTCTCTGCAGCCGCTCCAATTTTGTGGAACGGCCTCCCCGAGGAGATCCGGGCCATTTGGGCCCTCCTGCCATTCCGTAGAGCGATAAAAACTTGGCTTTTTAGAATGGCATTTGGCCCTTAGCCAATTGGCCTCTATACTGTTGTCCATGGTTCCGCCTGACATGCCACTATTTAATTTTGGCCTGCCACATGTTTATTGGGGGGGCTTTAAATTGTTTTAATGCGTTTTAATGTATTTTTAACTGTATTTTAATGTACCTTCTATGTCTGCTTCACTTTCTGTAAACCGCTCTGGGCTCCAGAGAGAGCGGTATAACAAGTCGAATTTAATAAATAAAATAAAATAAATTATCCCAGTCTCTGAAGAAGAGCTTGGAATATCTTCCCGATTTTTAATTGGGCTAAAATAAAAGCACGCTACTCTAAATTGCATTACTGACAATGTTGAATCTGGAAGTTCTTGTTTTCAACAGAACTGACTTCCATAGATGCAAATGACACTATTTTCATGCAAAACAGTATGCTTGGAACCTTTCATTTGAATTTTCTGTATCTTTTATTGTTGTTTCTAACTAAGTTAGTCTTGCAATCATATGAAAATCCCAATCTTACAGATTTAGATTTCTCATCCCCCCCCCCCCATAATTCTGAATGTCTGTATCCATCTGTACCCACAAGGAATTAGAAGTGCTCCAAAAAAACACTCGCTCACAAATGGAGGGAAGGAACATTGGGACTTGACTGTGAAGTAGCCAGGTTTAGCATCTGCTACAAGAAATTAGTGGAAGAAATTAACAGCGTGTTCATGGAGGATGAATATATGATGCAATTTCACAAGGGTGAAAGTCTATGAAGAGGAAAGAAAAGAGGAAGCAAGAAGAACACTGTGAAACTTCTCCTGAGATTAAAGGAAGACCTTTAATGAGTTCTTAACAAGAGAATTATGTACTGACCAGAAAGAAAGACAGAAAAAAAATCTATCACAGGATGTAATGTGAACCTCACCACTTCCTCATGTAATCATCAGTAGCAGATTGTATGGAGAACAGCCAATCTGGATTCCATAAATGCTTGGTCTGAGAGTGCTTAGCTTACCATTTGGTAAATGTCCATATTTTTGTTTTTAAAGTGCTGAATGTATGTACAATTATTCTAAATTCCTTATTTCCTTCCTTTTAATATTTGAATGTTGTTGGCAGAGTCCACCAGCAATGTGAAAAAATGGAAATAAGTAACACGGTCAAAGAAGCAGTAATTATAATTTAAGCCTGTTGCACTTCAGACATTGAGCACCCCACCCCCCAGTCACACACACAACAGACAGTCTCTGAATAATAGGCTTTTATTGAAACAAATATAGTGTCCAACAAAAGGGTTAAAAGAAGATCAATAGTAGACTATATCCAAGGTAAAATACACAGTTCAAATAGTCCCAAAATTCAAAGGCAAAGATATAATCCCAAAATCCAAAGGCAAAGGTAAAATGCTTGATGAAAATCCCATGAGTAATTCAAGGCAGCTATGGAGCAAAACGTGCACAAAGGCCTAGGCAAAATCAGGAGCTTGGAGACAAGACAAGATCTGGCATGGTATTCTAAACAAAGCCTGGAAACTGAAGACAATTGCTCTAGCCATCTAATATAAAGACAATCCAGTTTCGGTTTGCAAACCGACTGCTACGTCGCAGGCTGGCAGCCTGCCTAGATTGCCGAATGCTATCTCGGCAGTTGAATGTAAGCTCATTAAAATTTCCAGGTGTGCCGTTATTAACATCAAGACCTTCAGAGTCCTGAACACAAGAATTCTCATTTAATGAAGCCCTGGGAAGAGAACTGTTCCCAGGAAAGCAAGCCTCATCTGCAAGGTCACTTTGCATCTCAGAATTCTCACTAAGTATCCCATCATCAGCATTTGCAGTAACATTCCCATCATCCCTAGCATGCACATGAGCCCCAGGCTGAAACACCACAAAGCCCTATGCACAACAACAACCCCCAAAGGAAATTTGGAATTTACTTCCAGAAGAGGTTGTGACAGCTGTCCGCCTGAACAACTTCAAGGCAGGATTAGACAGATTCATGGATACCAAGTGTATCGGTAGTTACTGAAAAGGACATTCAAGTGCCACCTCGGAGTTGGTTGAGGTAGGCAGGATATCCCTGGGTACTGGTTGTGGGGGGTCGGGAGCAGGTTAGGGTTTTGCCCTCCCTTCTGCTCGAGATCCCCGTGTACAACTGGGGGCCACTGTGTGATACAGAATGCTGGACTAGATGGGCTGAGGTCCGATTCAGCATGGCTGTTCTTATGTTCTTAAGGAAACAAACTCCCAAAGTAACAAATTTGAAAATCAAGCATTCACCAAAGATCTTCCATAGTTTTTCTAGGTCATGCAATCATGAAAAGTTCCTTTTCCTTTATACCACATTTTCTACTTAAGTAAAAGAACCTCCATCAGTCACTGTGAACCGCCCTGAGTCCCCTTTGGGATTGAGGAGAGTGGTATACAAATACTGCAAATAAATCTATATAATTAAAATGTAATGTTTATTTGTGGAATTAACATAACTCAAGTATTTTGTAGTATTTTGGTATTTAAATAAAATATAGTTAAGCCCTTCCTCCTAATGAGCATTCAATTGAGTTAGATTTGCTTACCAATCTGTCTTAATGATGCTTAATCAAATGCATGAACCTTTTCCTACTAAATTTCCTATTTACGGGAACAGAGGCAGTAAGCATCTAATAGAGTAGAGGTATCAAAAACATGTGGCTCTCCAGTTGTTTCAAACTTCAAATCCCAGAATTCTTGATCATTGGAAATGCTGTCTAGGGCTTCTGGAAGTTGGAGGCCCAAGCATCTGGAGGACCACAAGTTTGATACCTCTGTTATAGCTACTGTAGTTAATGGTCAAACTTCCATTTTTTTGGCATTATTTTCTCTCTCATTTCCCTGTTTTTCTTGCTATTTCTTACAGCTGGCACTTTGCTAGAAGAAAGGAATAAAGGGAACAGAAAGAAAAGTGGCCCTAGGGGATCATGTAGACTGGACAGAAAGTCCTTTAGAACAACTGTGTCATGCAGATCAGTGCTTTTATTATTATATTTCAGATAAAGCTATGGCTGCCTATCCACTTCCGAGCTCAATTCAAAGTGCTGGTCTTGACCTTTAAAGCTCTATACGGTTCTGGCCCATCTTATTTGTCCGAACGCATCTGCCGCTACATCCCACCTCGTAATTTAAGATCATCCGGGGAGGCCCTGCTCTCGCTCCCGCCGACTTCTCAAATGTGGCTGGTGGGGACGAGGGAGACGGCCTTCTCGGTGGTGGCTCCCCATCTGTGGAATGCGCTTCCTAGTGACATACGATCAATTCCATCCCTCCTGACATTCAGGAAAAAAGTAAAAGCACAAGGCAGCAATTTTTTTAACTTAAATGAATGTGTATGATATGTTGATGTAATTGTATTTTAATGTGTAATGTTTTGGGGGGTTTTATACTGTGTTTTATGTGTTTTACTGTGTTGGCATCGAATTGTGCCTTTTTGGAAGCCGCTCTGAGTCCCCCCTCGGGGGTTGAGAAGAGCGGGGTAAAATGCCGGAAATAAATAAATAAATACTTCAGGAGATCATGGTTTGCACTAAACTGAGAATTTGTATTTTAATCTTTTTGGAAATGTCATGTGATGCTTCAGATGACCAGAATTTGGCTGAGCATATGTAATCTCAATAAAGAATTCCAGCATTTAAAATTATTTCAAAAATGTTGCCTTTTTGCAATAAGTATGTAAGTACAGCTTTCTACATCCTGCTGGGAGGACTGTTAGGTACAATTGTGAGAATGAGCAGAAAATTTGTGACCATATGATAATTTCCTTTCCTTGGCTATTCATGCCTGTCAGTCAAACCTGCCTGGAGAATTTTGCTGCAATATTTGAACTTTCCTTTTACTGGCAATTATTTTGAGAGGCTCTTTTCAAAAATACAGTTAAGTATTTGTTATTAACATACAATCTAGTGCAATCATATTAAAATACTTCATTTCTGCTATGTGTTCTCCCTAGGGGAAAATGACTATAACCCAAGTGTAGCTGCAAAAAAAAATGGTGCTTTGCCTCTCAACAACTAGCAAGTAGAGGGGACTGTCATTTGGGAATTAGTGAACTCCGAAGCTTTTCAGATGAAATACAATCTTACATATTGCCAAAGAATTATTTATATTGTGTATATACATTTTTGTATTTTAAAAAACTTAGTACAGTGTTTCCTTGCTACTCCGCGGTTCGCTTATTGAGGACTTGCTGTTTTGCGGATTTCAAAAAATATTAATTTAAAATATATATCATGGTATTTTTGCTGTTTTGTGGGTTTTTGCCGCCTCCGCTCTCCAAGGCGCTTTCCCTCATCAGTCCCTCCCTCCAGCCTTGAAGGGCCTTTCTTTCCTTTCCTGCACTTTATTTTAAGTTTATAAAGCGTTAATATAGTGTATAACTACTAAAATAATGTATAAATATTAAAATAAATAGAACATCCCTACATTGTGGTTTTTCACTTATTGCGGGAGGTCCTGGAACCTAACCCCAGCAATAAGTGAGGGAACACTGTATATGTTGTAGATGCGTCCTTGAGCGACAGTCTATCAATACGAACTAGACATTTAGTTACTAAAATGCCCTGAAAACAATATTTTAAATTATCAAAGGATAATTATAGATGGCTGCATTATACCTCAGAGGGATTTAAACCAATTAAAGACCGACTAAATCTGGGTTTCTGCTAGTGGTTGCTGCAAAACCACTCCTGCATACATCCCATACCATCTGAAATATGTCTCTGAGTGGGCTGTTTTTGTGAGTGTACAGTCGCTACATCAGGGAGTGGAAACTGACCCCTTCTGGGTCCTTCCTATTCCGTTAATAGTTGCTTTCACTATATCTTATCTTATCTCCCTAGACTTTTAACTGATTACTCAAATACATTTAAATAAATGTAAATTAGTAAACCCCCAATGAAGTGTATTATTTCTGTTGCTCTTGCTGTTGTTGTTTCAGTGTGTATTCAAGTCATCTCTGACTTATGGTGACCCTAATACAAAGTATCTCAGGGTTATCTTGGCAGTATTTCTTTAAAGGAGGCTTAGCTTCACATGATCCTGAGAGAGTATAACTTGCCCAAGATCACTTTTATGCCCCAATGGGGATTCGAGCTCAAACCACTGCACCATGTTGTCCCCTCCAGAAATTAACTGTTTTTTAAAACACCCTACCACTTCTTGTAAGAAGGAAATACCACCTTTAATGTTCTCATCACCGTGGAACAAAATATTTTCTTTTATCACAAGAAACCAAAAGTTAAAGGTTAAGCACATTAAAAGTTCATCAGTATTACAGATATGGGAGACTTATTGATTTCGTGTCTACTTCAAATTATTTTGATTCTTGTGATTGCAAGTCATTTTTCATAGAAAAACCACAGTCACATTTGTATAACACAATTCTTCAGTTATTTCAATACGCTTTTCTTCCATAGTTTATACTCACAACAACCTGGTCCAGAGGGGTATCAGCTGGAGACACACTGACAGAATCAATCTCACATGCAGGGTTAGAAATATTTTCCAAACTTTTTTTTACTGTTGTTCGAGAACTAGTAACAGACAATCAATTCATAGTACAGATGTAAACTTTTAAAAAAATAATAGTCTTAAGCTCATGTTTAACATTTATGTTAAACATTTATGCCAAATGCAGTCTTTTGGCTACTATTCATTCACATTCCATTTTACTTCTAAATGCAATCTGCTATACATCTGTTATGGGCATTGTACAAAATATGGCAACAACCCATTGCTTTAAAGCACAGAAAAATTTTATATTGATATGACAGACAAGTGAATTCAACTGGGATAACTGGATCTAGAGAATAACATGCTCAGTAAGCATTAAAAGCATATCCTGACATTTACAGTTGCAGGAAACTCTGCTTTTTATATTTAATTGTGTGACTGATGATTTATCACATTTCTGAGATAAATAAGAGATTCAGAAGGGAGGGATCTGGAAACTTAATTTTACAGTGTAATATCTGCCAGCAGACTTGCACTGATACTCAGGGGTAACTAACAGCTTTCTTCTTCTTTGGGCTTCCAAAACAGCCAGGGGTTCCTGCATTAATCTCTGCCCTATTGAACCATCATCCCACCCTCTGTATTACTACCAACATTGCCAGCTGCACACAGAACTCTATATGAGCTCCTGGCCATCTTGAGTACCACAGTTTGGGGGTTCTCTTAGATTCAGCACTGACGCTTGATGCTCAGGTGTTGGCGGTGGCTGGGAGAGCCTTCGCACAGTTAAAACTCATGCGCCAACTGCGACCATACCTCGTGAAGTCTGACTTGACCATGGTGGTCCACGCCTTGGTTACCTCTAGATTGGATTACTGCAATGCGCTCTACGTGGGGCTTCCCTTGAAGACGGCCCAGAAACTTCAACTTGTCCAACCCTCGGCTGCCAGATTAATAACTGGGGCAGGTTCAGGGAGCGGCCGACCCCCCTGTTTAAAGAGCTCCACTGCCTGCCATTTATTTTCCGGGCCCAATTCAAGGTGCAGGTGATTACCTATGAAGCCCTAAATGGTTTGGGACCCACCTACCTTCCTGACCGGCTCTCCTCTCATAATCAAGCCCGAGCCCTTCGCTCCTCAGGGGAGGCCCTCCTTTCACGCCTGCCAGTCTCACAGACTTGGCTTGTGAGCACTAGGGGAAAAGCCTTCTCCTCTGTGGCCCCGACTGAATTCCCTCTTAAATTTCCTCACTGGAATCCTTTAAAAAACAACTGAAAACCTGTTTTTTCCACCAGGCTTTTGGAGATTAGATTCCCCAAATGCTCACGTTTTTTGGACCTCTTCCCCCATGTGATCCTTTATGTTTACACTACTCATTATCTCCCTCGACTTTTAAACATTTTATATGTGCATGTGGCCCACCTTGTCATTTTGTTTTAGATTCACCTCTGTTGTTGGCTTCTCATAGCTGTATTTTTATTGTGTTTGTTGCTTTTATTGTGTTTATTGCTTTTCTGATGTTTTGATATTATTTTGTGATTTGTTGTTCGGGCATGGCGCCATGTAAGTCGCTCCGAGTCCCCTTTGGAGAGATGCATGTGGGTTAGAAATAAAGTATTATTATTATTATTATTATTATGTGAATGCAGACGAGTCCGGTGTTTCTTGTCTGAGTAGACTCACCCTATGACTCTCCTAGCCAATCAGTGACCACCGGGGAAGGGAAAGACACAAGGAGCACAGATGTTGCACAAGGAGCTATGGGTCTTTGAAGACACTTGGTGTATGTTTCTACCCTACAGCCAAATCATCAATACATTAAAAGGTTCATAATTGAAAGTGGAAGGTACATTTGGACAGTACATCTCAGGGTCAGTTGTTCAATCTCATATTGATATGCACAAAAAGAAACGTTCTGAGAAATATAAAACAAAACAGGGAAATGGATTTTGATTCATGAGAAATGTGTGTTTTTCCATTCCATAAAACTTGTTTTCTTCAGTACTGCCTTGTTGTCACTGTCAAAGTTATATTAAAAGCATTGGTTTTGAATTGTCACATGGCTAATCCTCACTGATGACAAGGGCTTTAAAGGGATTCACTTGTTATAATATATCGTGCTGTGCAGAATTTGTTCTTTCCTTGTACATCCAAAACTGCCAGTAGCATTAAAGGGAACATTAAGTGCAACAAGAATAGCACAGCAAAACTGAGAAACTATCTGAATATCCCAGCCCAAAAATGTGTTTTAACATTAACACATTAATTTCCATTGCATTTGGCACTCAATTTATTATTGTATGACTTCAGCAGATCATCAGCTTTTAATATATTTACTTCAGGCTGCCTTTGGTTTGGTTCAGTAAATAACAGCTGATCCCATATTTGATTATCTGTCAAGGGCAAAGGCTAAAGAATGTCGCATTACTATCAATGCTATAGAAAGCTACATCACGTTTTTTTTCACCTCTCATAGGCAACATTTATTGAAATACCCCCCTCCCCCCAACAAATACCATAATTAACAGCTGTAAAAAATGATGTTTTTCTATTTAATGTGTTATAAAATTAAAATTATTCTCCTTTAAATTTTCTCTCACTATATTCCATTTCCACTGTGACTTTTTATAAGGTTTGAATGAATGGTGTTCAGGTAGCACGCGAACAGGAAAATACGTAGAATCAGTATTTAATTTGTCACGTTTTAATGTATATATTACATTCATATAGAAGATCTCATATTCAGTTTCACGCGATTGCCTGTGAAGATGAATAAATTCTCAGATTTTCTCCCCAAAATATATGTTTCTGTACATTTCTCACCAGGCTTTCAAAAATATTTACTCTGCAAAGGAATACATTGTTTTGTTTTTGTGTGACAATCATGATTTTGTTCATATAGCAGTACAAAAACAATGCACAATTGTTGCACATGGAAAAATGTGAAGTTTGCACAACCTCCCCCATTTTGTTCTGTGCAAGATTGTACATTGTTTTTTGCACACCAAAAAAACCCCTCACATATACTTGTAAGATGCACAAACATGATACAATTCTCAATCATAGGTAATACTTATTCTCTCCCATTTGGCTTTGCTTTTCTTCTACGCTTTTCTTTCCCCTTTCTATCTATATATGTTGTTATTTTATTGAAAATTCAATAAAGAAAATTAAAACGAATTCTCAATCGTAGGTCTGCACAATTTTGTAGTTTAGTACTTTGTTTGCATGTATATTATCAGGGCTGAGGAATAAGAAATCAACCGGAAATGTATTCAGGAATAAGTGATAATCAACCAGTTCAAGTGTCAAAAGCTGAACATGTCAGAATCAGGAAGACGGTTACCCTTGCTCCAAAAAAAATGTTCTGACTTTACTAGCTTGTGTGAAATACATACATAAGGAGAGGAAACACACACTTTCTTGGGTATCCATTCAACTCTTCATTTGAAAAGGATAGTCAAAGGACAGTAATCTCATTTATTTATGGAGACTATCCATGTTGTATTGAAAGCTGTTTCCCTGGCATTCCAAGTTATGTGAATTGGAACTAAGGAGTTTCTACTCTACATACATTCATCCTTCACATGGCGGGAATAAAGGAAAACATCACAAAGGGCAAGCACACTCCCCCCATCACAATTTTTTGCTACCTACCAAGATAAAGACAAAAAACAGGCAAAATGCCTCCACAAACAAAAAGTCTTTTATAGATCTTCCTGTCTAGAGGGGCCCAATGGTTAGCCTGTGTGATTGGACCCCAGACTACAGTCTAGGGATATTTAATTGTTTGAAGGGATGCTTAGAACTTTCTTCATGGACCAGGCACTCAGTTACAGGTTCTGAGCAACAATATCTAACATCGTACATTATGTAGTATGGCCCATGTACTCATGAGACTGACACAGTTTCACGTATCCACAAAATATGCCCTCTCTTAAGAATATTCTACATCTTCTGGGCAATTCTATGGTGTGCTTCTGCTGGAAGTTACCATACACTTATTCTGGAGGATCTAACAAATTTCTAGAGGGGATTATCTTGGAATTGTCTAGGGGCCTTTCCACACAGCCATATATCCCAGAATATCATGGCAGAAAATCCCACATTATCTGAGCGTGGACTCAGATAACCCAATTCTAAGTAGATATTGTGGGATTTTTTTTGCCTTGATATTCTGATATATAGGGCTGTGTGAAAGTGCCCTAGATCCTCCAGGGTAACTTCCAATGGAAGTTGTTCATTTCAATGGGGCCACTATTATCAACAGTCACCTGTTTCCATGATAGGTTCAGGAACTTGGTCCCATGAATACAGGGGTCTTACTGTATAGATATAATAGATAATAGATATAATAGATATTTCCCATGAATAGTACTCTATATTCATTTTTGCAGAAACATGTGCAGAAGATCCCAGTGTCCCAGAGATATCACTCAAAGCAATATATCAGCCATTTTACAGTTTTTTTAAAAAATAAAATGCTTATAACAGTCTGTTGATTTGAGAAATGTTGAAGAGCCAATTAATTAAGAAGATAAACCAGAATTGACACAGACCAATTTATTTCATATTGATTCAGAGATTTAACAGAATATATGTACATATAGAAAATGGGCCAATATTTCCTTCACAAATTAACTTTGTTAAATTACACACATTAGCAGGTGTCTCCACAAAATTAGTCTGTTCTACTTAAATGATCAAATTAACATTTACTCTCCAAGTTTTCCACAGTTTCCACATTAGTGCTTAACGTTTGGGGGGGGGGGGGGTTGTAAGCAAGGTACAGTGTTCCCTCGCTACTTCGCGGTTCACTTATTGCGGACTCGCTGTTTTGCGGATTTCAAAAAATATTGATTTAAAATATATATCATGGTATTTTTGCTGTTTTGTGGGGTTTTGCCGCTACCGCTGCTCTCCAAGGTGCTTTCCCTCCTCAGTCCTCCCTCCCTCCAGCCTTGAAGGGCTTTTCCTTCCTTCCTTTCACTTTATTTTAAATTTATAAAGACTTATAAAATAGTGTATAACTACTAAAATAATTTATAAATATTAAAATAGAACATCCCTACATCATGGTTTTTCACTTATTGCAGGAGGTCCTGGGACCTAACCCCAGCAATAAGAGAGGGAACACTGTATAATAGATCTTTGTTTTGGGTTTTTTTTGTTTGTTGTTGTTGGTTTTTTAAAAAAAACCCAAAGATTACCCTTAAGTCTAAGTAACATCTTATTTTATATTTCTAATTTGCCAACAACATCCCCTGGGATAATATAACTTAATCCAGATGTTGCGATTTAGAGGCATAATCAGTTGGCTTTTTCTGAATGTCTTACAGTTTATTAAAATATTTTGGAGGAACCACAGGAAAGCTAGTCAAATACTTTTCAAATCTTGCTTCTTTTCTAGCCTACCATTTCTTTGTAAAGGAAGGGAAAGGGGGGATCCAGTTTTAGGCCTTCCCACACAGCCATATAACCCAGAATATCGAGGTAGATAATCCACAATTTTTGCTTTCAACTGGATTATCTGAGTCCAAACTGCCATATAATCCAGTTCAATGTGGTTTTTATACAACTGTGTGGAAGGGGGCTTAGAATTTACTAAAGAGGAAGATTGGAAACTAATAGGACTTCCACAAATGTTTAGCAAACCCTGTTAATTTCTGGACACCTACTGCAGTTCAGCCACAAATTGAATTCAAGTTATGCAAGAACATCGTGTTTAAGAACAATTCATCTAGATCTCAATTACAATAATTTATATGAATTATATTTTCATTAACATCTATTTCAATTTTGTTTATATTTCTGCAGTGTATAAACATATTTTAATACAAATGTAATGTTTTTTTTTAAATATATGTAAAATGAAATGAAATCTAAATGCTTTAAGAATTAGCGATAGCTAACATAGGATTAATAGTCTTAAAACTAAAACCTAGCAAGAGACTTAAAATATGGGTTATCCGGAAATTAAGGTTACAAGGCACGTTGCTCTCATGGGGAATTTTCCCACATTCAAGACTTCACCTTGATTAGTGTGTCCAGTTCTGGCCACCACAATTCAAGAAGAATAGTGACAAACTGGAATGTGTCCAGAAAAGGGCAACTATGGTTGGATCTACACTGCCCTATAAAAACCAGATTATCTGTTTTGAACTGGGTTGTATAGCAGTGTAGACTCATATATTCCAATTCAAAATAGATAATGTGGATTATTTGCTTTGATAATCTGGATTATATGGCAGAGTAGATCCAACCTGAAATGATCAATGGTCTGGATGCCAAGTCCCACGAGGAGCATCTTAGGGAGCTGGGTATGTTTATCTTGAAGAAAAGAAGGTTGAGAGGAGACATGGTAACCATGTTTAAATATTTGAAAGAAGGAGCCAGGTTTGATTTCTGCTACTATAAAGATTAGATGGATTCAAATTGTAGGAAAAGAGATTTCACCTAAACATTAGGAAGAACTTCCCAATGGTTAAAGCTATTTGCCAGTGGAATATGATGCCTCAGAGCATGGAAGAGTCTGCTTCGCTGAAGGTTTTTAAACAGGGTGGCATCTGCCAGAAGTACTTGATTGTGTTTTCCTGCATGGCAGAATGGGATTGGACTG
Organism: Anolis apletophallus; assembly: GCA_030556195.1. Classification (NCBI taxonomy): domain Eukaryota; kingdom Metazoa; phylum Chordata; class Lepidosauria; order Squamata; family Anolidae; genus Anolis; species Anolis apletophallus. Next base: position 100,894,481 of record JARBWK010000006.1, on the reverse strand, counting down.
GATGGCCTTTGGGGTCTCTTATAACTCTGTAATTCTATGATTAAATATGTGCATTTGTGTTCCAGTTTTTCAAGAACCAGCACCATATTTATGTCCCATTGATACAATTGTAGTTGTCTTTCTTATAAACTCACCAGGGACAGCAAGCAATGGTCCATAGACAGGATGTAACCCAGGGACCACCACTTTGAATAGTGCAAGTTTAGGGAACTTTAAAGGCCACAAAAATGTCCTTGGGGATACATATGCACACTTGCCTACCTGATTTATAGCTTTAAAGGTAACTACTAGCATTTTAAATGGCGCCTGCAAACATTTTTTCATTGCTTCTATTAGCACCACTAACAATTTCAATTTGTATGCTGCAGCGCAGAAACGCAAGAGAAAAACAGGAATTCACACCCAAGCATCATTGCAACAGTCTAGTCATGTCATAATTCATGTCAAAACCCAATGCAGCAAAACACATAAACAGTTGTTGATTTCAATAATGCTAACACAAACAGTATGCTATGTACCCCTGCTTTTTGCTTTCTCTCTCTCTTGGAAACACACTTAAAAAGAGAGAGAGAGTGAGTAAGAAGAATTAATGTAATGGTACCAATACATTTTTTAAATGCCCTTGACTCAATATACACAGCGAATGAATGAACATCTGTTAACAATTTTATTGGGTGTAGTCAAGAGTCAAGCTCAGATCTACAACATGGTATCATCGAGAGAGAGAGAGAAAACAAAGATATGCTTATCCACTCTACAAATCAGAGAGGTAACGTACTATTCCTCATACTGAAAAGACTGAACAGGGCAGCAGCGGTGGGGAAAGAGTGTGGCTTATATTCTCCAAGATATGTAGACCAGGTTTCATTCTGCAGATTATTTCTTAAAAACAACACCCTACCCAACAGAAAAAGAGTTTCAGTGAATATCAATATGAATATATGTGATACTGTTAAGACAAAACTTCATTGGACAGAAAACATTCTGGCATTCCAGAAACAAAGCATCATACCAATCCTTTAATCACACGATACTCCATTTTATATGCCAGAATCAGCTTCTTTGTCCATATTTCCACAGCCTTCCCAGGTGCTAATTTCTCCATTCATGTTTCTCTTGTTATATCCAATGTATCCCAGTCCCACCACCTTAAACCATTAGAGGATTCATGCTCCCTCAAAAGATTTAACTCTTCCATACGTTTGCACTGCATTTCAAAACATTGGTCTTAACCTATTCTAAAAACCTCAAGACCTATCTTTTCTGTGAAGACCTCTGCTCAATCTTCTAATGTCTATCCCACACAGCAACCAGGCCAGAGTACCTGCATCTGAATTTATTGCATATCTTTTCCATATATGAGCTCCCCTTTCTACTCCCCCTTCCGTCTTGCTGTTTGGAGATTAGTCACAAGGCTGGCAAAAAGAGCAGTATCAAACAGCAATAAACTATTACTTATTCAGGGCAGAGACATAACTTCTTTTATTCTGAAAAGCATCTCAAATATAGATGGTACTATAACAGTAATAGTATTATCACTATCAATTAAGAATTAGGAATTAAGGTCTTAATCTGTTACCGGACAACATGGCACCAACATGGGATCTTCTCACTGACCTAGGATGCATTTAGTTGGTGAGGCACCAGCGGTCTTTGCCAGTAGAGGATAAAAAGCTTGCAAAGTAACTTCCATTATTCCATAGCAATGAGACATAGGAGTTAAAGTGATGTCAAACTGCATTAATTCTACAGTGCAGATGCATTCTTGCAATCTCATCACATGAGGTACTGTAGTTTTCGGCTGCATGCACCAGTTCCTCAATAGTTTTATGATGGAGTCTTCCCATGATGTAAAACTACTCCTGGTGGAGTTCTGTTGTAAAACTATCTTGAAACTGCTGTGTGACACCACAGCAGCAACAGAGGGGACTTCCCATATTCAATATGAGTGAATAGGGATAAACTAGCCAGGTGGCGGGCACTTCCCCTCACGTGGGATGAAGTAGAGGGGAGCCAGGCGATGTGGGGTGTGGGGCAACAGATTTCCCACACCATCCACCGTCCAATGCATGGTGATTCTGGCAGCAAATCCGATGCGATCATTAGTGAATAATTCCAGAAATCACGGTGATTCTGTTATCACTCCTTAAATCTGTATGTTACTTCCAAGTTTCACAGAACCTTCTCTTCAAACCCTTCTTGACCTTGTACAAAACATAGGAACAGTCAAACCAAATACACAGGAACAGTAAAAAAAGGAGGCGAAACAGAGCATTTTGAGCAAGGAAAAACCGGGGACAGACAAGCTAAGTTATCCTAAATGATTTCTCTAAAGGCATGAAATTTTTAAGGAGGGTCAGCCTGCCCTCTCTCTGGAAATGGCCATGCCTGGTGTTAACAAGTTCCAAACTACAGCTGAGCTTGTTAGCACTGAGATCTCTGACATGGAAGATGACAAGAAAGCCAGCAGCTGAAGGCACACAGCAGAGACACCAGCCGGAGCTAGCTAGCCTACAATTTAAAAAATAATTATTGACATGGAAGGCTATATTGGGTGGGAATTTTTAATAGCTGGTTGGTGTTTCACAGCTTGGAAAGAAAGAAAATGTTGTGTCTCAGGCTTCATAACCAACTAATTGCAGATCTAAAATTTAGAATTCACAATGACAAAGAAACAGCTCTCAGGATGCTAAAAATATGTTCTTTCTTTGCTAAACATGAATTTTGCCCTGTGAAGGATCTTTGCACTTTCTTTGGGAGGCTGTGTGAAAATCTCAAAAGGCCAACACTAAAACATGTTGTAAGAGCATTAATTACACTAAGAGCATAAGAACATTATATTTACATACCCACTTTACATCAAAGCTGCAGAAGTTTCTGAGCCAGGAAATCCAAAAACCCTTGTAGAACCAAAGGTCATCTATGTCAAGCCAACATCAGAAGAGGTTTTTAAAAATTAAAATTTGTGATTTACCATTCCTAATCTTTCCCCTCAGAGAAATTAATTTTACTAAAAAGGGCCATCTTTTTATGGGGTGAGGGGGCTTTCATCCCCCATGGGGACCTCAAATGATACTTCATATGGAACTTTGTGAAAGGTGTTAGGAAGTAACCATGCTGCATGGGTATTTCATGGCTTCCATGTTAGTGGTGTGGTGCCATCACACCCAGGCACTCAAAGGCTAAAGCTAAGATGTGCTCTCTATCTAAAGCCTGGAGGACTGCGGGTGCCTTCTCTTGAAGCTCAGGGGTCCCAAAAAGAAAAACCACCTCAGGATGGAATGAAACAGAGTCCTTTATTTGAACAAAGTTCTTGAAGAACTTGGCGCAGATCTTAACAGTTTCAATAACACAATGAAGCAATCTCCCTAGATGGTTCTTTCTTTCTACTTTGTTGCTGGGATAAAGGTTGAAAAATCCCCCTTTGCTTCCACCAATGATAGGAAAATCCGGGGATATTCCCTATCCCAACTCTGGCTGGCTATTTAGGAGGAGCGGATCTTCCCCTATTTAAGCATAGAGTCAGTTTTATAGGCAGAGCCAGTGAAGCTGCAACCAGATAGCCCCCAAAATACAACAGGATAGTGCAGAACTATAACAAGGTATATTGGCTAACGATCCACACTACAACAAACACAGATGATATGATAGGTTATGTTAAGATAGTACTTACCATTGCCATTGCCTGTCTAAGCTGACCTAGCTTGACCAAAGCACATCTGAGTCGTTCCCTAGCCTGGAGAAGACTGAAGAGAGATTCCAAAGTGGAGAACACATCCCCAGGGAAAAAAAGGGGTGGGCTCCGAACCAAAAGGATACATTTTGCAGGGCACCTAGCAGCAAACTCTGCAAAACCAACTGCAAACTTGTTAATGATTAACCAACAGGGTGCCAGCGTGTCTCTGACAACCCTAAAAGAAAATGCAAAGGGATGCTGTTTTCTGGAACTGGGGGTAATACAAGACAGATGTCTGGAAGACAGAACAGGTGTGGTGAATTTGCTGTGAGATTTAGTCCAAACTGCGAGGGATGTTAAATTATATGCCTCAAATAGATTCAGTATCTTGTCTGGCTGCTTTAAAATGCAGGCTAAAACACAGACCAAACAGACATCCCTGCTAGTGCCACACTCACAAGCTACTGAACTTGCTATTGCCCCAATTTCTAGCGTTATTTCTGTACAAATAAAAAAGTTACATGCAAAAGTAATATAGAATATGGATTTCTCTTATTCAATGAAAATATAATAATTGGGCATTTTAAAAGCCTTATAGTCTCAGCAGGGAGGTACACAACCTCAGGTGGACCAAGGAGGGCTGAGAGTGAGAATCATACTAGTGAGACTCAAACTTCAGGCATGTCTATTCAAATACAACCTTTACACACAAGTACAAGGAAAAGAGAGAAATCACAACAGTTCTGTGTTTACTCCTCCTCCATTCTGAACACCTTTTCTATACATAGAGTGTAACTTATCTTAAGGTGAGAAGCTTGACTGCCCAACCTTGTCCTCAAGATTTTGGAATCCTGACACATCAAGATTTTAAGAGCTTGGGGGCATCCTCTGTGCAGAGACAAAGTGTTATCCTTTAGATACAGGCAGTATCCAAATTACAAACGTGTGACTTACATATGACTCCTAGTTACAAACAGGGGTGAAGCAAGAGAAAGTGAGAGGAAATCTACACCTAGGAAGGGAAATTCACCCCAGTAAGGGTTATCATGGGGAACAGGTGTCTCCATTGAAGCCTTATCACCAATCCTTGTTTCCACAACCCAAAATTTTCAAAATCTAGTTGTCACAGGGACAGAAAGTGAGGTCAAATCTTCTGAACAGGCTCAGACAATAAAACAAACATTCTAGGGATATTGATTTTATTTATTTATTTATTTATTTATTTCTAACCTGCCCTTCTCTACCCCCGAAGGGGGACTCAGGGCGGCTTACAAAAGGCAATAATTCAATGCCGCATACAAGAACAGAACAACAACATATCAAAACAATTACAACAAAGCAGATTAAAAACAGTTACATATCAAAATCCCCCACAATCCCCATTCCATATTCATAGGCTGTCAGCCAATCCACAGTCCGCCAACACAACCCAATCCGGAGGGGCCGGAGAGATAGCACAGCGGTAACAACCGCTGTGCTGGCAATCTGAAGATCTGAAGATTGCAGGATCGAATCCTGGGCTGAGTTAGACGCCAGCTGTAAGCCCCGTCTACTGTTTACCCAAGCAGTTCAACAGCCCAGCTGTGAATTAACAACAAATTGGGGACCATAAAAGTGGGGAAGGACTTTTGCACAGACTTGTCTGAAATAGGCTGACGGAGAAGGGGGAGGCGGAAGTGGTGGAAACAAGAGGCTCCTGTCATGAGGATGGAACAACAGCACTCCCTTGTGACATGATGGCGCAATGAAGCTGGGACATAACAACAATGGAGCAGTCACACCCGATGATGCCCACCTGTATGACGTAGCCAGGAAAGAAGTCCTTCTAAAAACCGCACTGTATTTGTCTATGTGTAATTGTATGTCTTTCCGACAGGGACTGTCTGTTGTATGTGTATTGTAATCCGCACTGAGTCCCCTTCGGGGTGAGAAGAGCGGAATAGAAATAAACAGTATTATTATTATTATCCTACTCAGATTGTCCGTCCACTGCTTCCCATCAACCAAACGCCCAGTCCCACAGCCACATCTTTAGCTTTTTCTATGCTATCCAAAACTAAAATAATGTTTTCTGGCTGGAGTTACACTTAAAAATGTTCCTGTTCTGACTTATGCACAAATTCAACTTAAGAACAAGCCTACAAAACCTACATTGTTTATAATCTGGGGACTTGTAATATCAACTCCATGTGTAGAGCACCATATGAATGCAGAGAGAGCCTGGTAGTGCTAGGACTTTCATCTCTTGCTTCCTTTCCTCACATGTAAACTTTACAGGTAAGGAGACTGTCTCAACAAGGCTTCAGTCATGCTCAGAGTATATCCACTGAAATTGTTAGCCATTGTTTACTTGCTCCATAGATTTCAAAAACCTGGATCCAACCCATTATTACTTGAAAATATTTTTTGCTTAATGTCATTATTATATTTATGTATGCTCCCATTTTCCCCTCAAGACTGAGACCCAAAGCAGCTCATTAGTTAAATTAAAAACATAAAAGGGTAAATGTTAAAATGGAATGAAATATTAAAAACACACACAGCTTGTTTGATCCAAAACAATGGTTCAAAACTCGTTTCGGATGTAGGGGCCACTGGTGGTTCAGATCTAAAGTCAATTCCCATTTTCACAGACAAAAAGTTTGAAACTTTTCAAAACTTCCGAGACATCTGAATCCTTTGTTAATGGTTTCAAAATGCTATTTCCTGTTTCATTGGGTGGTCTTTACTTTGAAAGTAGTTGTTTTACTCCAGAAGGAGGGGAGCAAAGGGAGCAAATTCATCCACTCAGTTTTAAAATGCTTCCCAGGCTCACGAGGGGAGACGAGAGGGAGGAAAGTCATCCACTGGGTTTTAAACCGCTTCCCAGGCTCACGAGGGGAGACGAGAGGGAGGAAAGTAATCCACTGGGTTTTAAACCGCTTCCCAGGCTCACGAGGGGAGACGAGAGGGAGGAAAGTCATCCACTGGGTTTTAAACCGCTTGAGCCGAGGTCAAGGACCAGAAGTGGGAAAACGCTGAATCATTTCCGATTCACTCACTGTTTCGTAACAGAAATGACGGAAAAAGCTTCGGAAGGGCAAAGGGACTTCCGGTTTCCTTAAAAACTTCAAAATTGCTTCAAAAAGCAAATCTTTCCGAATTTATTCCGAATTACTAAGATTCCGAACGAACCTAACCATGCCTAATATGTAAGTATAAATAAGTTGTTAAAAACAATTCACTAAATGAATGCAGTAGATCCTTGCTCTTTCTTTCAAAACTTCCTGCCTTGAAATGCTGTCTGGATAAAAGTGGTTTTTGGCTGGCCATCAGAAGGACAACAAGGCAATCCCAAAGTCAAGGAACTGCCACTGAGAAAGCCTTCTCTTGCGACCCCACCGACTGTGCTTCTTCTGGGCCTCTTCTGAGGATCTCAGGGCCCAGGCAGGTTCATACTGGAAGTTACAAACTGCCAAACAGCCTATACCTCAGGCTTTCTGTATTATAACCAACCACCACTTTGAATTGTATCCAGAAACAAATTGGCAGCCAGTGAAGCTGATGTGACAAGGCAGTTGTGTGGTCCCTGCAGCTGGGTATATATATTTCAAAATGACGGTCACCACATAAAATGCCATTTCATTTCTCCAGTGATTTTTGAACCAGAATATAAAATCAATATGAGCTATTTTTAAGGGTTGGATTTGGCTGAAGAGCAATCAATGACTATTCCCTCCCTCATCTATTATGTGTCAAGTGGATATTTTGTTTAATTTTTTAAAAAAGGAACTCTGCAGAATCAATCGAAAGGCTAATTTTGGTTGGAGTATGTATACACTGATCTCTGGGATGAGTCCTGCGAGTTCTCCATTTTTATATAAGGGAAACATCATCGAAATGGCCAATATGAGACCTTGAATTTTTAGCACTGCATCGTGCCCTGGAATATTTTACTGTTCAAAACAGCAGCAGCAGCAGTAACAGCAGGGGCTCACCAGAGAGACCTGCTGGGAACCAAGCCATTGTTACAGGATCTTGAGGAATGGCTAATCTATTACATTGCAGATTAGGCAGTTTGGCTAAAATGACAGGAGACTTCCCAGAGGTCTTCACTTCCTAGCCTACCAAGAGCCATCTGTCAGCAAATCCTTATTGCAATTAATCACAGCATAGCCTCTTTCCTCCAAACAAAACCAAACAAAAAGACATACAGCCAGGCTGGGAAGGTGAGGAGTTTACCTAGTTAAGGGAAGGGAGCTCTCCTATGTGGATGCAATAAAGTGATCATTATAATGCAAGGGGAATAAAATTGAAGTATGAAACCTGTTAATAGGTACCATCTCGGGAAGGCAATCTGGAATCCTTCCAGCCAGAAGGCACTATGTAAATGATGGCAAAATTACTTGGCCAGTTATTAGCTCCTGAAATTCTGCAGGCAAGAGCAATGAGGAGATTAAGGGTCTGCATAGTCACGTCTTTGAGAACGAAAAGAAAAGAACCCCGAAAAATATATGTATGCCTCTCTTTTTCAGAATCAGAGATTAATCTTCAAGGCTACTTCATGCTACTTGAAAGAGACATACGGTAGTATATGGCAGCTTGTGCTAAAAATGGCTCAACATTTAGGGATTTTCCATAGGCATTAATGGGATCAAGACCAGGCCAGCAAATGTTAATCACTAGAGGTATGCAAATCTTCATTTTTAAATTGTAAATTGTGTCAAATTCGTAAGTTTTGTATATACATATAATATATGTAAGTGGGGAGGCAAATTTTGACTGAATTATGAGGCCATTAAAGAACTCCAGGAACGCTGAGGAATGCAGAAGGGAACAACAAGGGACGCTGAGAGATGAGGAGTGCGTCAGCTCCCCCTGGTGGCCAGAGTTTGCCTCTGTTCGTCTATATGTTGTGTATGTGAAAAACAGCAGGAATTGTCTGCTAGCATGTGTACCTGTAATCCGCTCTGAGTCCCCTTCGGGGTGAGAAGAGCGGAATATAAATAAAGTAAATAAAATAAATAAATAAACATACAAACAGATATTAAGAAGACTGCTTCTGGAACATGGCCACACAGCCCAGAAAACTCACAGCAATCCAGATTTTAAGAAAAATGGAGGGGCGCCCACACAAAAACTTAAAAATAAAAGCTCATCCAATACTTTTCTATTTGAACTCTGTAATGCTCAGAAGTCCATTTCATTTTCAGTGCAAGCAAGGCAAAGCCAAAAAGGCTCATATTCCTTTTAAAATTAAGAATAGAGAGGAAAGCAGCAGAGTGGAACAAACTGAGTGATCTAGAAAAGAGATTGAGAGAGCACAGAATTCTGGGAAATGTAGTTTGGGAAAGCAAGGAACCCTTTGGCAAAGAATTCAAAAGGCCCTGCCTTAAACTACATTTCCCAGAATTCCCCTCAGAATCAGAAAGCCCCAATTAGGATAGGGGAGAGATTTGTCTCTCTTAGCAGCAGTCAGAGTTCTGCAAAGATGAGAACGGACTGATACTTCAATGCAAGTAAGTAATCTGGGCTGGGCTGGGAATAAATCCCTAAATTGGAGTTCTACTGGTTAAAGACATTCAGTGAGATAGCCATTGAGGCTTCTTTCTGTCTTTATTAAAAATGTTTTATTTATTTATTTATTGCATTTATATACTGCTTTTCTCACCCCTGGGGATACTCAAAGTGGTTCACAAAATAATCAATGACAAAATTCAGTGCCTCACAGGTATAAAACATCACATATCAAATCAACAGCATATAACAATAAATTAAAACCATTAAAACTTTAAAACTATAAAAACAATCACAACATAAAACATTTAGACTTTGCAATGATCCTGAAGTGTCTTTAACTAGTTCCATATTTCCAGATTCCTGTCATTCATCAAATGCCTGCTTCAATAACTAAGCCTTAAGTTGTTTCCTAAACACTAGGAGGCAGGGGACCAATCTAATATCACTGGGAAGGGAGTTCCACATCTGAGGGGCCACCACCAAGAAGGCCCTGTCTCTCGTCCCCTCCAGGACTGAGATCCAGACCTCCCCAACAGATCTTAGTGTTCTAGCTGGATCATAAAGGGAGATGCATACAGACAGGTAAGCTGGACCGGAACAGTTTAAAGATTTATCAAAACTTTGTCAAAACTTTAAAAATCAAAAATCAGTAGATCATGATCCCTCATTATCTTGTGTCATTGTATAGAAAATTATGGAGAGAGCTCTTGTAGGTTTTTTTGAATGTTTGTTTGTAAAATCTTTGAAAATTCCCCAAAAGTCCTTGGATGAGTGAAACATTCTGAAACTTGATGGACTAACAGTGGTAAATGTGTTCTATAATAGGAGCAAGTTTCATCCCAAGATGGTTTTAAACAGTGTATTTTAATGTTGAGACAAATATTTTTAATGTTTATGTATGCATATAATGAATTCATGTCCCGGCATTTAATGTTTGCCATTTGTATGTTGTTCCTGAGTCCCATTCAGGGTGAGAAAAGCGGAATAGAAATGTTTTAAATAAAATAAAAATAGCTCTAACAATGAGGGAGAAAGGAGCCCCTGAAGTTTCCCCATTGGCACAATTACTTAACGAAATGTAACCAAAAAAGTAGTTAACTCGTTATAGTTACGATACAAACCCTGTCCAATTTCGGGGAAAAAATTAGAAACAATTTTACCTCTACCCTCTAATTTCATAATGAGTATTGAAACATTTTTATTGATTACATAGGCCTATTAATCAGTGTGTTCTGTATACATTCGTCCAGTTCCTTTGTACCACAAACATTTTATTAAAGAAAGCAAATTTAAGATTGCATTTATACCCCATAAATTTAGATTACCCTGCAATAATCCTTGTATATCTGCCTTCCTTTCCATCCACTTGCCCTTTATATCATTTTTCATGTATCCCAGCAAGTTGATTAAATTAGTCTCAGCAAAACAAAACACCTGGGAAGTCACTTTTGCGGTGTTGTGCAACATGTTGTCAGGGAACCTTTGGAGTGCTAAATAGCTAGAACACATTAATCTTAAAGGCACCAGAAGGCTCTTTTTCCTCAATTCCTCCCCTGTTTATATGTATGTGTGGGTAGACGGAACTTTTTAAGAGTACTGAATGGCAGAAGAATACATTAATTAATTTACTGGTTGATTGATTAAATAGCAGCTCTTACATACCAGTTACTTATGTAACTGTTGTTTTATCTGTTGTTTATGTGGGGTATCAAATTGTTGCCATCTGTAAGCCGCCCTGAGTCCCCCTTAGGGGTAGAGAAAGGCGAGGTACAAATATTTGAAATAAATAATAAATAAATAATACCAGCCGTAGTTGTGGAAGCAAAGGTAGAGGATTGATGCATAGCTAAAGCTATGATATTTCTTGTTATTGTGGCATGTCTACTTGTTCCCAAACAGCACATGGCCCAGGTTTCCCTGAAACAATACCTTTTCAAGAAGCAAGTAGGGGGATTAGGGGGCATGTTTCTTTACTTCAGAATTAGTATGATGGGGTTTGAGCCCCACCATCTCCTGGACATTTTAGGGTATTTTCTATAGCAGGGGTAGAGAAAGTGAAGCATTTCCGCTATAGACTACCCCAAGGCTTCATTAGACCAGATACATTCCCTCTGACTCACAAAATTAAACCCCGATCACTCTATCACAGACATCTAACACTTCTAATTGAAGAAAGGGTCCTTTAATAATCCAGTCTGTTCCTTCAGGAGTACCTACCTACAACCTAGAAATGCTTTCACTCTGCATCATCTCTCTTGTAATATGACATACTCCTATAATGCATTTTAGCAGGGAGCTGTCCTAGATCTTGTCCTCATCTGCACTTTGCTTTCACCTTAACTTTAACTTCAGCTAATTTAACTAGATTTTAATCTCTCTCTCTCTCTCTCTCTCTCTCTCTCTCTCTCTCTCTCTCTCTGTCTCTCTCTAATGGAAATGAATTGCCTTTTTATAGTGATAATATATGTGCATGTGACTTCACCTATCAATGTATGGATTTCCCTGGGTTTACTTAGGAATACTCAGAGGTGGTTTTGTCAGTTCCTTACTCTGAAATATAGCACCTCATATTCATTGGCCGTTTGCCATCAAAATACTAACAAGAACTTACTCTGCTTAGGCTGGGTCTACACTGCTCTGTAATCTCAGGATCTGACCCCAGATTATCTGCTTTGAACTGGATTATATGAGTCTACACACTGACAGATAATCTCGGATCAGATCCTGAGATATAGGACAGATCCAGCCGTTGCTTCCAAGATCAAACAGAATCTTGTGCTGTTATTGTATTTGGGCTAGTAGCCATAATATCTGTATACCTTTATAAAGCGGAATGTTTGTATGTATGTGTGCGGAGGGCAGAAGGGCGGGAGGGCGGAAGGGTGGAAGGGCGGATATGTGGCAGCCACTTTCACAGGCCACAGCAACCAGCGCGGGTGATGGACCTGCACCAAACTTGGTACACATAACCCCCCTAACCCCCTTTACGTCCTGGTGCGGTTCGGGGGACATGACCCACGGATTATGGGATTTGTAGTACTTTCAAACACTTTGGTTCCCACAGACCACTGAGGCCACCAAAAAGGACCAATACAGACCACACTTAGCACACACAGCCCCCATGACCCATTCTACGTCCTGGTGCAGTTTGGAGGAGGGTGGACCATGGATGATGGGACTTGAAGCACCTCTACTCACTTCCCAAGTTCGCTGCAACCCTCATCCAATCACTGATCGAGACCAAACTTGGCATACATTACCCCTATGACTGCCTTCACGTCCTGGTGAGGTTTGGGGGAGGACTGACAATGGATGATGGGATTTGTAGTACTTTCACACCCCTCTGTTCCCACAGACCACTGTGGCCCCCAACAAACACTGATAAAGACCACACTTGGCACACAGAGCCCCAGTGACCCACTCTACATCCTACTGAAGTTTGGAGGGGGCCAGAACATGGATGATGGGACTTGCAGTACCTTCCCTCACTTTCCAATCCTGCTACAAACCTAATCCAATGACTGATCAACACCAAACCTGGCACACAGAGCCCTCATGACCCACTCTACATCCTGGTGCTGTTTTGTGTGAGACGGACCACGGATGATGGGACTTGAAGTACCTTCACTCACTTCCTAAAAACAATGCAACCCTCATCCATTCACCAATACAGACCAAACTTAGCACACAGAGCCCCCATGACCCAATCTACATCCTACTACACTTTGGGGGAGGGTGGACCAGAGATGATGGGACTTCCACTACCTTCAGTAATTTCATGATACCACTGCAACTCCCAATAATGATGGATCAAGACCAAACTTGCCACACAGAGCCCCCATGACCCACTCTACATCCAGCTGCACTTCTCAAATGACCCGGCACCGCCGGGTCCCCAAGCTAGTTGTAAATAAAGGTAGACATTTTCACTGTTTTTAGATGCTTTCTCTTATGACAAGGCTTTCACTCATGTGATCCTTAGTAAAATCTGGATAAACTGATATTCTGGATTACGACTCCTCCTTCCCTCAGCTACGATGGCTGAAGACTCCAGGAACTATAATCCAAAAAAGAGAACAATTCCATGGTCCGATCATCAGATGACCATATATTTGGGAGAGTGAATTTACACCTGGAGAAGCCTGGGTATGTACTTCCTTTTTCTGCTTTTTTGCTTTAAGAATATTTATTGTGAAAAATGATCTGTTTTGTTTGTCACTCTACAAAAAAGTTTTTTTGTTATCCTTATCAAAGCTCCCCTGTGAAATCCCAGTCAGCAGGACAATGAGAAAGCCTGGAGAGACTTTAGTACATTGTATTCTCATACCAGAGAAGGTGTCAAGGTGAAAACTTCATCAATTGTACAGGATTACCTTAATACAACACATGAGATTGCTAGGACATATTGAGGCAATGTGATGGCTGTCTTTGAAATTGCCCTCCTCAGATAATTTGTTTGAGCGAACACTTCTCTCTCTCCCTCTCGCTTGACTGTACAAGTTTGGAGAAGATAAGTAATAGGACAGTTCCATTTTTAGCTTTTTATGATTCTGTTTTTAACTAGGCATTTCTTACATATTGATTCCCATGTCAAGCCTTTGAATGGAGCCCTGAGAAATGTAACTAGATAAAAGGAAAATAAAATTAAACACAGCCATTAAAGAGTGGGTGGGGGATACATTTCTTGCATTCAGCAGAATGGTGTGGTTCATTTCTTGCTTAAATGAAACATTCCTTCAATATAACAGAACTCTCTTTAACTCAGTGGTCGCCCTATATGCTTTTTGGAGCCCTTGGGGGAGATAGGCTAGCAGTGGAACATGATATATGGCTTTAGTTTTAGAAACAGAATATGCATTTGATTTCTGTTCTTTCCTGAGAGGTTTTCCAAAGTGAAACCATGAATCATTTCCTGAGGTTGTTAGATTTATGATCCAGAGGCCTTAACCTGGGCATTACCCCCCTCCCTCCTCCATCCCTCTGCAACTTCTGTAGGGAAGGATTGGCTGGTTTTTTTAAAAAAAGAGCATAGTTAGGTTTAGTTAATCCTTATTAGATGGCATTGAATTCGGCATCACTAAAATGGAAAATTAAAACAGATCCAAGTACTTTTCCCCCTATTTTGCAGAGCTGAGGAAAATAAAATTAGATTTGACGCTGCTGAGGTTAAGGAACCAATATGGCTGGTGGCTATACCAGATTTTTCTCCAGTGCTACATGTGAAAAATGGCTGTGTTCTTATCGCATGCGATAATACTAAAACCCTGTCAATCACAGGCTCCAGGGGATGGATCAAATTAAGCTCTGAATGTTCGTCATTTTATGATTTCTTTCGCCAAAGAAACTAAATAGGAATAGAAAGGCGCAGGGTACCACAAAATATTATGAAGCCCTGAAAAATCCATAGCCCGTGTATTTATATCTGTAAATACATAATGGGCCTTCCAGGAAAAAATATATAAAATGATTAGCAACATCCCATGTTATGATTTTAAGTCACAGCTTGCTGTTTAAGTATGGATGGATCTGTTTGCTTTCTCCCACAGTTTATCTTTTTCTAAAGAAACTCAAGTTCTTTCCATCCTATATACGATGAAGTACTTATTCAAAAAGGAGCTGAACCATCTAGACTTGCCAAAGGTAAAAGATATAATTGTTCACAACTTTGACTAGAGAAGTGGTTACCAACTTGTGGCTCCCCAGATTTTTGACCTTCAACTCCTAGAAATCCTAACAGCTAGTAAACTGGCTGAGATTTCCGAGAGTTGTAGGTCAAAACACATGGGGACCCACAGGTTGAGAACCACTGGAATAGACCATGCTCTAAGTGCTTGACATATTGATTTTGAAGAGGAGAAACCTCTCAGGAAAAGAAGATGGCCACTATAATATGTCTAAATGCAAAATGATCCAAGGCCAAACTGTAAAGAACTAAACACTCAAATCCCTTTGCCACCCTAGATGGATAAATTGGTTTCCCTTTGCATTCAAACATTTGAAACTTCCAAGTTCTCTTCATTCTTTTGTGAATAAAGAGAATTGAACAAAATACTATTCACTGACCAAACTTCTGGTCACTTCTGGACCACTGGAGCATTGCAGCGCACCCAAATACTTGGGAGTCACTCTGGACTGTGCTCTGACCTACAAGAAGCACTGCCTGAATATCAAACAAACAGTGGGTGCTAGAAACAATATCATACGAAAGCTGACTGGCACAATCTGACTGACTGACTGACTGACTTTATTATTTCAACGTTAGTGCTGGGGAGTATTTAAAACTAGATTAAAATATTCAGTGGTTAAATGCAGGGGCCAGGTTCGGTATTTGAGTTCCTGGTTCTGCATTAACCATGGGCAAATAGCCAGGTCTTCAGAGCGGTCAGGAACTGGGGCAGGTCGACTGGTGGCAGAAATTACGGAGAACGTTTCCGCTGTGGTCATTGCAAGCCTGGGGATCACAACCACGAGGTGTCTGCACCCTACACCACTGGAGAAATTACACTGTTTAGCTGGCATTGCACCACCTGACATCCGCCGGGATGTAGCAACCAATAGTGAAAGGACCAAGGCAGTGACATCTCCGACCCATCCCCTGTTTGGGTATCAGCCAACATGCCAACAACTTAAATCAAGAAATAGTTTTCTAAGATCTACAGAGGCACTTGCTGGAACACCTCAGCAAGTGAGAGTCCAAAAGTGGCAGGCTAAAACCTAGATCCTCAATCAATGGCTGATACCAAATGAGAGACTCCCTCCTGGGCACACAGAAGACTGGGCGACTAGGAAGGCACTGAACAGACTGCGCTCTGGCTCCATGAATTGCAGAGCCAATCTTAAGAAATGGGGCTACAAAGTGGAATCCACGACATGCGAGTGTGGAGAAGAGCTAAACACAGACCACCTACTGCAATGCAACCTGAGCCCTGCTACAGGAACAATGGTGACCTTCTTATAGTGACACCAGAGGCACTCCAAGTGGCTAGCTAGCTACTGGTCAAAGGACATTTAATCAAATACCAAGTTTGCAAACTTTGTGCTTTGTTTGTTTGTTTTTTGTTTGTTTGTTTAATGCAATACAACTGTTTGGTTCGCTTCTGACACGATAAATAAACTGACCAAACATGCTACACTGTACAAACATGCACAAATGCATCTTTGTAGTTCAGGCAGATGTTATACAGCTATGTCCAAACCTCTGAAACAGGTCTCTTCAACCTAGTCACCCAGGTGTTTTGTATTTCAGCTACCATAATACCTGACTATTGAACAAGCTGGCTGGGGCTTCTGAAAGTTGGAGGTCCAAACATCTCAAGGGCCCTTGGGACTCCACAGAAGCATACTAATAGGTTCCATGCTTCTCTCCCTCTCCAAGGCATCCCTCCTCTATCATGCTCCTATCCCTCCCTGCCTTTTTTCCCTGCCTCCCTCACCATCAAAAGCCTCCCTTGACACCAAAAGCCTTTTTCCCTCACTTCTCTTGCTGCCAAAAGCCTTTTCCCCCTGCCAGTCTTGCTGACAAGCCCCTTTTCCTCACTTTCCTTGCTGCCAAAAGCCCTTTCCCCAACCTCCCTTGCCAGCAAAAGCAGTTTTCTTCACTTCTCTTGCTGCCAAAATCTTTTCCCCGCCTCCCTTGCCATCAAAAGTCTTTTTCCTCACTTTTCTCACCTTCCTTGCCTCCCAGATCCTTTCCACCTTGTCTTGCTTGCTTCCAAGATCCTATTTCCCTCCCACCGCTCAAGGGGTGCTTTGATTGTGCTTTTCCTGCATAGCAGAAGGGAGTTGAACTAGATAACCTTGGGGGTTTTGCTATTATTATTATTATTATGCTACAAAGGCTGGATGGCCACCTGTTTTTCCTGCATGGCAGAAGGGAGTTGAACTGGATGACCCTGGGGTTTCTGCTGTTGTCATTATTATTATTATTATTATTATTATTATTATTGAAAAGACTGGATGGCCATCTGTTGGAGGGTACGTTGATTGTGCTTTTACTGCATGGCAGAAAGGGGTTGGACTGAATTGCCCTTGGGGTCTTCCACTGAAATACTGTTAAGTTTACATTGGTTAAAATTGTTCTCCATTTTTAATATAACATTGCGCTTTCTTTCCTTTTTTGCACTACAAACGAGATACGTGCAGTGTGAATAGGAATTTGTTCATGCTTTTTTCAATTAGTTCACACAAACACTCTCCATCCATCTGCCCCTAGCCCGACCCATCTCTCAAATTTTAAAACACAATGCATCAAAATGTTTGCCCATGCGCTATATATATATATATATATATATATATATATATATATACACACACACACACACACACACACACATTTCTGACACACTCTGTTTTCCCTTTGTTGCACTACAAGTTTGCAGGAGCTCATTTCCTTGCATTTTATTTTGTAGGTGACTTTCTTGGTTTGCATTTATGGGCCCAGAGGGCTGCCAATCAATCTAGAGTTGCAGATCCGAGTTTCCGGGACGAAGATGGCGGCAGGTCGGGCACTTTAGGGGCTCCTAAAGTGCCTCCGTCTCCCCCGGTCGGAGGGCGATCGACGCCTCCACCTTCGGACACAGAGGTGTCTGGAAGGGTCGCCAGGCCGCTGGGCAGGCTCCGCTGGCTCCAGGGACCTCTCCCCCCTCAAGAGGGAGAGGTCGCGTGAGCCCGGGTTGCTGCCGCGGCATAAGAGCGGGCCGAGGAGAGGGACGCGGGCAGCGACCCGCACGCACTGCCGGCCCTGTCCCCCCCCCCCTCGCCAGCGGACGGAGGGAAGGAGAAGAGGACGAGATCAGAGGGCACAGCGGGAAGCGGCCGTAAGTGAGGGAGATCCCCGGCCGCGAAGACAGAGGGTGACGCCATTGTGGAGGAGGGGGAAAAGCGCGCCCCTGACACCAAGGACCCGCACGGCCCCTCGCGGACTCCCTCACCGGTACCAAGGTAGAGTGGGAGAAGGCCCAAGTAGGGAGGGACAATTAAACCCCTCTCTAAAATAAAAGTTAAAAGGGAAAAAAAAACAAAAAGAAACAAAATCATTCCAGGTGACAGGGGAGCCAAGATGGCGGGCATGCCTTCTTAGCCCCTGAAGAAGACAAGCCCCTTGTTGTTTTTTTTGGCGGGAGCGCCATTTTGAAGGGAAAAAGAAAAAAGAAGAAGAAGGAAAATAAGACAAATACAAGAAAATAGAAAGGGGAACAAGGGGCCAGAAAGGAAGACAACAACAGGAGGCAAAGAGCAAAGAGGGAGGGGCCGTGGGTGGAAACCACCCATCCATTTATTACAGAAGGGAGGAAAAGAGGAAAAAGAAGAGCAGGATAGTAAAAGGCAAAGGAAGGGGACAACCCATCGAGTGGGGATTAGCAAGCGAGGATTGCACAACGAAAAAGAGGGACAAAGACAAACCTTCACCGCCTCTAAAATCCCCCCCCCCCCTCCCACCCCAGCAAACAGGAGCACTCCATCGCCGCGCCTCTGGCTGTTAAAAACGCAGCTCCAACACCAAAGGCGCGCCACATACACCCTGTTTGGTGAGAACGTAGAGGGCAAGGCAACGCAGCGGACACCAATCAAAGGGATGCGACCATTGGACGTCGCGCCAGGCAACCTCAAAACAAGGGAGATGACAACTCCGAAAACATTTAAGGACGCCAAGGGTGTCCAGAAACGACTTGCCAACAATGAAGACTCAACTCTAAAAGATATCCTGAAAGAGTTGCAGAAACTCTCTGAGAAGCAAGAAATGACGCAACGGAAAGTAGGCGCGCGGCAGCAAAAAAAGAAGCGCAGCACAGATCAGTGCAGGAACAACTACTGGACATTAAGTCAGATCTAACGAAGGAACTGGCCAATATGAGGGATGAAATACACTCAGCCAGGCGAGAGAATGAAAAGATCATGACGACACAAGAGAAGATGCGCAGCGCATAGAAAGTCTGGAATCACGAAATGCAAAGCTAGAGCTGGTCCAGGAGAGAATGGCACAAAATTCTCTGGAGACAAGTCTCCGTTTCAGGAACTTGCAGGAAGAGTCGCAGGAAGACATTCAAGCGATCATCAGCAAACTCTCCTCTACCATCATAGGCAGAGAGGAGGGGGAGATGTCTCAAGAAATAGACAAAGCGTACAGGGTGCCTTCGGCATATGCGAGGCAGAACAATGTGCCGCGGGATATAGTGGTTCAGTTTTGTAGGAAAAAGGTCAGAGATGAGGTGCTGCTGAAACAAAAGGCAACACCAATACTGCATAAGGGCCGTAAAGTCATAGTGTTGAGAGAATTTACAGCATCCTCCATAAGCAAGAGGAAACATTACTCCTTTCTAACAGAGGAGCTAAAAACTAGGAAAATTAGATTCCGATGGGAGAAGTCGGAAGGAGTAATGGTTACCTTTGAGGGAGAAAAACACTGGCTGACCTCGGTACCCAAGGCACAAGCATTCTACAAGAAACTCCAGGAAGAGCCTGGCCCGAAGACTCCTTCCAGACCCGGTCAAAGCGAACAAGTAAAGAGACAGCGATTCTCCTCCCCGAATAGGAAGCCAACCCTGCCGACTCGAGAACCCCGAGACCGGACAAAAGGCGTGACGGCAAAGAACCCTGATACCAATACTGACGAACCGGACAACACAGAGGAAATGCAGGATGTATGATCCGCTACTACAACTGCGGTGTTATTCCAACAACGTCAACGGGCTGAACTCGCCGGCGAAAAAAAAAGCTTTCAACCAGCTGAGAAAGAACAAATATGACATCTTGGCCCTGCAAGAGGTCCATATCAAGAAGGCTCATGAACATCATCTGGCAAACAGAAGCATGGGAACGCTGTTCTGTTCACTAGCTAACGAGAAGAAAAGAGGCGTAGCGACGTATGTCAGCGACAACCTACCAGCCAAACTGGCATTTGCAGACCAGGAGGGGAGAATCATAGGAGTGAAAATTGAGGTGGGATTGTCCCGGCTCCTAGTCTGCAACATATATGCCCCGAACGGCCCTAAGAATGACTTTGTGCAATCTTTCTCGAAGTTGCTAGAGGAGCAGGAATATGATAATCTAATCGTTCTGGGCGATTTCAACGGAGTCCTCGACCCACACCTGGACAAAACACACCCAACCAAAACAACTAAGGAAGCAAAGCAAGGCCTGTCCAGCACTCTCTCTAAGGCCTTCTTGCAGCTCAAAACGGACCACTCGCTGCAGGATGTTTGGCGGCTCCACAACCAAGGGGAGAGAGATTACACCTACTACTCGCACAGGCACCAGAGTTGGTCCAGAATAGACATGATCTGGATGTCAAACGCCTTAGTGCCAAGAGTCTCGCAGATAACAATACAGCCAAGAGACATATCGGATCATTGCCCGGTCACTGTAGTACTCAATCACAAACCCTCAACAAGGCGCTGGAGGCTTAATGACAACCTGCTTAAAAAAGAGAAAGACGTACAGAGGTACAGGGAGCTGGTAACAGACTACTTCAGGACCAACGACATTCCGGAAACAAAACCGGAGGTGGCCTGGGATGCCTGCAAAGCAGTGCTCAGGGGTCATTTCATACAGCATAGTGCGGGCAGGAACAAGGCGAAGAGAAAAGCTCTGCAAGATCTCCAAAATAAAATCGCCCAGGAGGAGGCCCATCTGAAACTGCACCCTAATGATCAAGCCGCTACCACCGAACTAGCTTCCCTAAAAAACAGAAACACCATCTGGAACTGGAGCAAATCTCCAACGACCTCAAATTTTTGAAGCAAAGGCACTTCCAGAACGCCAACAAACCGGGAAAATGGCTGGCGAACAGGATTAAGAAGAAGAAGCAAATGAGGTATATCACAAAGCTCAGAGCCGGTGACAAAATGGTCCTAGGGGAAGAAGAGATAATGAGGGAATTTCACACCTTCTATTCAGATCTGTACGCCAAGGTTGGAGACAAAACAGGCAATATCAAACATTACCTGGAGACGCAAAAGCTGGACAAGGTACCAAAACACTTCAGAGACATACTGAATGGGGGTATCACCGAAAAGGAGATAGAAGCAGCGATTGGGAAAATGGGCACAGGCAAAGCCCCAGGGCCGGACGGCCTTACGGCCAGATTTTACAAGTCCATGAAATGTGAACTCATTGCCTTCCTGAAGAAGATCTACAATAGAGTGCTCACGGAGGGAGTGGTACCGGAATCCTGGAGGGAAGCGAATGTGGTCCTCATACACAAAGAGGGCACGGAAGATACAAATGTGGCCAACTACAGGCCCATATCACTCCTCAACACAGACTATAAGATCCTGGCAGCCATTCTGGCCGAAAGTATGAAGCTCTGGCTGAGTGAATGGTGCGCACCAGACCAATACGGATTCCTCCCCGGCAGACAGGCCATAGTCAACTCGAGGATAGTCGTGGATCTGATCCAGTACTACGAATCGAGTCCCAGAAAAGAGTGGCCTTCCTCGCCCTGGGCGCGGAGAAGGCCTTTGACAATCTGAACTGGGACTTCCTCAGGTACTCATGTCAAAGATAGATTTAGGCCCCCAGTTTCAGAGAGCCATCGGGGCAATCTACAAGAACCAATCGGCAAGGATCTGGGTTAATGGACGGCCTACGGGGAAGCTCGCAATCCAAAAAGGCACGCGGCAGGGATGCCCTCTCTCCCCGCTGCTCTTTATATTCTCCATGGAGGTCCTCCTAAGAGCCATTAGAGCCAACAATCAGCTTGCAAGCCCAACTGTGGGAAGTTGCACAATCAAAGTCAAGGCGTTTGCTGATGACGTAATTTGTTTTATTGAACGTCCGGTAGATACTATTCAGGCCTGGCTAACAGAAATAGATAGATTCGGCTCCGTGGCAGGCCTAAAAATCAACAAAGTAAAGACGAAGATTCTGACGAAGAACATGTCCAGGAAACGTCAAATCGAACTAGAGGAGGCCTCGGGTCTCCAAGCCAAACAATCAATAAAATATTTAGGACTCCACATATCTGCCCAGAACTGTCATTTGGAAAAAAATAATTACGAGACACTCTGGAAGAAGATCAAAAAGGATCTAGACGGCTGGAGAAGCGCTAACCTCTCGCTCATGGGCAAGATAGCGGTAATAAAGATGAATGTGCTTCCCCGACTACTCTATCTGTTTCAAAACCTGCCAATTCTCAGATCCACGAACATCTTGGACAACTGGAAAAAGGACATTCTCAATTTTATATGGGACTCAAAGAGAGCTAGGATAAAATACACTACACTGACGGACAGAAAGGAGAGAGGGGGTCTGGACCTGCCGAATGTGAAGCTGTACTATGAAGCATGCGGCCTGAGCCATATAAAGGACTGGATCAACCTAAAAAACAATGAACTACTATCCCTGGAGGGTTTCGACCTCCACACAGGATGGCACGGTCACTTGTGGTACGGAAAGAGGAGGCCGAAGGAAGACTTCAAAAAGCACCCAATAAGAGCAAGTCTCATGAACATATGGGATAAGTACAAAGGGAGGTTCTTCCAAAAGACACCCCTATGGCTATCGCCCATAGAAGCCCACCAAAGGACTGTACTAGGATGGTGCAAATGGCGACCTACGAGGATATAACGGTCAAAGTGGGGAGGAAGAGATGCCTGAAGTCGAAGATGCAAATTCAGGCACAGTATAAGTCCCTCACATGGCTTCAATACTTAAGCATCAGGACGTGTTTCGAAAAGATGACCAGCTGGGGTTCGCAGAGGACGAGCGACTATGGAAAGCACTCCTGACAAAAAAGAGACGAAACTCATCTCAAAAGCGTACCTAAAACTTCTGGAGTGGTCGACAGAAACAGAGCAGGTGAAGGCATGCATGATCAAATGGGCTCAGAACATCGGCCGCGCAATCAGCATGCAGGAGTGGGAAGAAATCTGGAAGAAGAAGATAAAAATTGTGTACGCCACAGACCTCAGGGAGAACTGGTACAAAATGTTCTTCCCGGTGGTATATGACTCCTCACAAGCTGGGCCTGATAGACAAGAGCGCACAGTCTAAATGTTGGAAGTGTGGAGCGCAGACCGGCACGTTCTACCACATGTGGTGGACGTGCCCGGAGGCCTCAAAATACTGGAAAGAGGTTCACATCCACATACAGAAGATACTCCAGACCACTCTAGAAAGGAAGCCAGAAGCCTGTCTGCTGGGGCTGGTAGACGAGGAGGAACTGGCGGACAGAAACGCTGAACGCCTGTTCATGTTCCTCTCCACTGCCGCGAGGATGGTGTATGCGAGAGTATGGAAAATGAAAGACATACCCCGGATCGAAGATTGGATAGCCAAGGTCCAGGACATTATGAGTATGGACAAATTATCGTACTACATAAGCGAGGAAGTAGGAAACGGACTGGCCAAAACGGACTGGACGCTCTTCAGAGATTACCTACAAACCAGAGCCGCACAACAGCACTCTCAAGTCGGCTAGTAGGAAAAATGTTCCAGAAGAAAACAACAAGTTGGAAAGCCAAAGGGCTGTTACTCCTCATCTCTGCGACCCTCCTCCCTTGCGAGTCAACAAGCACTCCTACGCATCCTCCCACCTCCTCCCCACATTGTCTGTATACACGGGAACATTGAAAGAATTAGACAAAGGAAACGGCGAGCTCAGACCAAAGACTGAATGCCCTCCCCCCCCTCACTGTCCCCCCAACACCACCCCCCACTCTCCTCGCCCGCACTACCCCCACCCAGAGACCCTCCCCCCCCCTCTCCTGCGATCCTCGCACCCCCCCTTTTTTCTTCTTTTTCCTACTATCCTATACCAAGATCTGTTCCACCTCTTTTATTGTTAACCAAAAATCCTTTAATAAATACATTTTAAAAAAAATAATCTAGAGTTGCAGACCCGCCCCCATCCCCAGGATTTGGGAGGGGAAAGGGACGTTTTTCCTCTCAGTTTTAACAGCTACTCTACTGGAGAGGACATGATTTAAGGGAGCCTATTCCTTCCTACTTGGAAAAAGGCATTAAATCTTACAGCTTTGCTGGGGTAACAGATCAGCTTTCGCTGAAGAAACACAGAACAGTTTCACAGTCTTTTGTGAAGGGATCATCTACAGTCCCAACAGCCTGGCTAATCGACAGGAACCTTGCCTGGTACAGGACATCTGGCTATCCATAATGCAGCTTGGAGTCAGAAGAAGGGGCCTCACACCAGCAAGGTAAAGAAAAATTGCCCAGGGAAGGGTCATAGGTTTTTCCCCAAAAGGAGAAGACCAGTATTGCCCAGTTTGTCAGCCCTGTTGCTGCAGACTAAGAAAGTCACCTGTTTGAAGCCTTCTGGTTTGTTAAGATTTAAGCCCAAATAAAGAACTTTGTTAAACTTATCTCAAGCCTTGAAGGACTTTATCATTGGGGAAATGAAGGGGCCTTTCCAGCTGAGGCACCCCGGCGTACCGTTGGGCAAACAGAAGTCACATCCTAGAAACAGCCATTCTACGGGCCCAGCGTACGACAGCACAATATATATATATAAATATATAATACATTTTTGGGGCTCCACAATAAACTTTTGCTTCAAAAAGTCTCTGTAGCTGAACAAGTTTGAGAACCCCTGATCTATATTATGGAATTAATACAGTTTGACACCACTTCAACTGCCATAGTTCACTGCTATGTAATCCTGGGAGTTGTAGTCCACACGGTCTTTAGCCTTCTTTGTCAAAGAATGCAGGTACCTCACAAAACTACAACTCCCAAGATTCCATAGCATTGAGTCATGGCAGTTAAAGTAGTACCCCAACGGCATTAATTTACAGTGTAGATAGTTACACCATTTGACAAAATGTTTCTTGAATCTTTTCATGAAAGAAAAACCACCATGCTGATGGATAGTAAAATACATGTGGAGTTCAGGATGGGAGTGATGTGTATAAAAAAACTGTAGCTCTCAGCAAAGATAAACTCTAAAATAAATATCTTCTTAATCCTATTACTAATGCTAAATAACTGAGAATATCTCTATAATAAATATCTAATCTTATTACATCAAGTCTCATCTTAATATTTGGTTTAGATGCCAATGAATTTCACTCTTTTCAAGCATTTATTACTATTAGATTTGTCATATGCTTGGAATGAACTGTGAAGGCCACTGAATATAAAGGGGAATAAGAACATCCGGGAATGTGGAAGATCTTTTCCATTCACCTAAAGGGAAACATTTATTTTAATTTGAAACCGATTTACCAACCACTGAATTATGAAATGAATTTATTAATAGAGCACTAATAATTGAGTTGAATTAAGTGGCAATTGCTCTCACACACGGTTTGCACCAGATGAACACCATTTAATCCAATTAATTGGAGATGATTACAATTTGCACTACTGTGGGAACTAAATACACTATGTCACAAAATTAGAAAAAATATCTGTTCCTGGTTTGAAAGTGTTATTTCCCATTTAATTGTGCAGTACTTACTTTGAAAGTAGTTGTTATACTCCAGAAACTTCCATTTTTGTGGCTGCCACAAACTATGTTGCAATTGAAAAATTACAGAAAAATGTGCTGCAGGATGTCCCACAGAAGCAAAGTTTTGTAGTTTAATAAACTTTTTCCAAGTGTTTATGACAGATCCAATTAGGAAATGACATTTATAACCCAGGAACAAAAAATGTGTTACATAGTGATATCAACCAAGCATATAGGATGGTTTTGCATTCACAAGCATAAATATCTATAAAGTCTTCTGGGATGAGATAGGATTTTAGGTGTATTTAGAAACACCAGAATTTTGAACCAAAACAAATCAGGCAGCCATACTGCCAAAAGTCAACTCATCTTATTCGAAGCCTTGGAAGATATTATACTGAGATAAAAACGCTCCAAAACCTGATAAATTTATGTTATGCCTACAATGCATTTTATAGCAGTTTGATAGCATTTTTATCAAGGCTCCATCCTACAGATTTTCTGCTTCAGAGGGAGAGTTCCAATACTTTGTTTAGGAGGCTGGACCAGAATACTCTATAAATGTTTGCTGTACAGGCATTAAAACCCATATTTACCGTGAATTGGCTCCTGGCTGTCTCCACAAGATTGAGTTTTGTGTGTTAAAATTGGGTAATCTGGCTTTGCCCTGTTTTAAAAAAGGTGGGGGGAGTTTGCTCAAAACTCTGGAGTATCCCGCAGCTTTGGAGCAGTGTGGACATCAATATCGGATTGATTTTTGATCATTCAAACACCATCACTTTCCTTTTTTCCCTCCTGAGCTCATCAGTACAGGGGAAAGGAGATGGATCATGCATGTGTCACCATGTCACTACCTCCAGATGACCACAGAGCTCTTTGTGAGTATACATGACCAGAAAAAAGATGGGGACATTGACTCTCTCCTTAGTCATGCAAGCACCCCTGATGATGTAACTTTGGCTCCTGCTTGTCCAGTGTTGATGGAAACTTTTCAATTTGTGCAGCCTGGGAATGTGGACAAGATCCTTGGAGAGGTGAGAGCTACCACATGTACTCTAGATCATTGCCCTTCTTGGCTGATCAACAGGCCAGAGGGGGGCTGGCAGAGTGGGTGAAGGGGGTGTTCAGTGCCTCCTTGGAACCAAGCAAAGTTCAAACTTGCCTAAAGGAGGCAGGTGTGAGGCCTATATTTTAAAAGCCATCCTTGAACACCTCTATAATGGACAACTATCAGCCAGTGTCCAACCTTCCATTTCTGCGCAAGATTCTGGAGCATGTGGTGGCCTCCCAACTCCAGGGATTTTGGGATGAAACAGATTATATAGATCCATTTCAATCTGGTTTCAGGCCTGACTATGGAACAAAAACAGCTTTGGTCGCCTTGGTGGATGACCTACGAAGAGAACTAGATTGTGCCCCTGTTGGTTCTCTTGGATCTCTGAGTGGCTTTCGACATAATTGACCATAGTATCCTCCTGACTTGCCTCGTTGGGATGGGACTGGGAGCTACTGTCTTACAGTGGCTCCTCTCCTTCCTGGAGGGTTGTTCCCAGAAGGTGATGGTGGGGTGCTCCTGTTTGAACCTCCAGCCATTGACCTGTGGGTTTCCTCGGGGTTCTATTCTGTCCCCCATGCTGTTTAGCATGTACAGGAAACTGCTGGGAATGGTCATCCAGATTTTTGGAGGATGGTGCCACCTATATGTGGATGACACCTGGCTCTACTACCCTTTTCCACATAACACCAAGGAAGCTGTCCTGACCTTAAACCAGTGCCTGTCATCAGTAATGGACTGGATGCAGGCAAAGAAATTGAAACCTAATCAAGACAAGACAGAAGTACTCCTGGTCAGTCAGAAGGCAGACCAGGGAATAGGGATTCAGTCTGTGCTGGATGGGGTTACACTCCTCCTGAAGACACAGGTCTGCAGTTGTGGAGCCCTCCTGGACTCAGTGCTGAACCTGGAGGTCCAGCAGTGACCAGAAGGGCATTTGCACAATTAAAACTTGTGTGCCAACTGCACCCATTCCTTGAGAAGCCAGATCTAGCCACGGTGGTACATACCTTAGTTACATCCCATCTGGATTAATGTAATGCGCTTTACGTGGGGCAGCCTCCGAAGAGTGCTCAGAAACTTCAGCTGGTCCAAACAGCTGCAGCCAGGTTGCTCACTGGGACTGGCTACAGGGAGCAGACAACCCCCTGTTGCATCAGCCCCATTGGCTGCCAGTCTGTTTCCAGGCACAATTCAAAGTTCTGGTTATGACCTTTAAAGCCTTTGATAGTTCAGGTCCAGACTATTAGAATGACCACATCCCCTTGTACGAACTTGCACTGGTCCTGAGATCTTCCGGAGAGGCCCTTCTCTCAGTCCCACTTTTATCTCAATATTGGTTGGTGGGAACAAGGGAGCGGACCCAGGGAAACCAGGATGGCCCCCTCCCTGGTGTCCTTTTGGTGGCAGGCTAAAACCTTTTTATTCAGGCAGGCTTTTAAAGATGATGTTTAACATCAATTAAGAGGGTGCTGTGGTTTTAACTTTGTGTTTTAATGGTTTTTAACTGGGATTTTAAAAATTCTGGTTATATTTAATCCTGTTTTAATGTTCGTATATTTGTATTTTTAAAATTGTTTTGCTGATGCTTTTATATTAAGGCTTTTTGAGTCTACTTTGGGGGAGACAAAGCAGGGTATAAATATAATAATAATAATAATAATAATAATATCTTCACCAAGTGCCTGTGACATCCAGGAGTTACCACAGAGCTCCTTGTCCAGCTGAGAGCAGCAATGGCAACATAGAAGTTGAAGTGACAGTCCAGTGAAGATGATGTGGTTTCAGTCCAACAAACTCTTTAGACTCTAATGTCACCACAATGGTTTCAAGAGAACATGTGTGGCTATATCTAGACTGGCCTAAATGTATTGGTCACAATAGATATGCCCTAAGTCAACACACTACAAATCTCAGGATTTCATAGGCAGTGAAAGTGGTGTCAAAAGGTTTTAACTAGCTAGTGCACATATTCTTGGACTATAACTCCCAATATTCTCTAGGCTTGGGGAAAGGGGGATGGGGCCTCCGGACTTTCTCTTGGGCTAGTCCCAAGAGAACGTCTGGACACCCACGCTAGAAAGTGCGCGCTTTCTGGCATGGGTGTGGATAGCCCCCCCAAAACATCCGTGTTTTTAACACGTGTTTGTAGGATAAAGGGTTGTCTGGAACCACCCTAGGTTACAGATGTCTACGTAAAGGGATGTTATGGGTAATATTTCTTTGAACAGAATGCTATACAGTACTGAGAAAATGCATTGCATATCACAACTCAGCTGAAATATACGATCAATGGGAAATATAAAGATTCCCCTTACTCTCATCCCCCTCTAAAGGCTTGTTTTTAGAAGGTCAGAACACAGCAAAGCGCTGTCAGTAGAAATTAGAAACATTTATTCAAACAGTTTATAAGCACAGACCAACTGTTGGCGTCCCATAATAGTGCAGAATTCAGCAAGGATGTGGAATAAAGCAGCTTGCTGTTGGGTCAATTTACACTGCTGACATTGTTACTGGCTGCAGTGTAGACAAAATACAAACACAAATTTATTTATCTATTTATTTACTACATTTCCATACTGCTATTCTCAACCTGAGGGCAACTCATGGCAATTTACACAGCGGCACAATTCGATGCCCGAACAATATAAAAACAGAAAACATTTAAACATAGTTAAAATTCCTCCCCAAAACCTTGGCTATGAGCATGAATTGATTTGTATAGCTTCTTTATATGTTTGACAAAGAGATCTAATATTTCTTTGCTTTCCTAGTCCCCGTGTGGGGGCATGGATTGTTGACCAGCTTCTACTTTTCTAGTTTCATAACATTGCTTGCAAGATCCAGTACTATCTCTGACATTTCCCAACCAAATATGTTTGTATTATGTAATGGATGGGCTGCCTTGTAAGTAGAGTTCCAGATTAAGTATACGGAAGGGCACCTGTATATTTAACAGCTGGGTAGAAGAGGGAATTTTAGCAGACATTGCTTGTCACCTACTAAAATTCTCTTGCGTAACCATTGAAAGTATTGGAACCTTGTCCTGTATTTCATCTGGCAACCATGCAAAGATGTAAGAGAGACTCTTTGCTTCCTCTTGTATTATTCTTGCATAATTTTAAATGAATTAAATACTATATTGACAGCTTAAATCTCCAGACTTGTGTCATACATAAAACACTGAATCTAATATCCCAAAGTCAAAAGAACAACCAGAAATCTAAACTTTAAGGTGTTTAATTGGCCTCAACAGAAATCCATTCCTGACATCAAAAGAATAGCAGTTGAGTGACACCCCCCTCAAGAAAGACCAGCCTGTGACTGAGAGAGCGCTTGATGATCACTTTGCAGAGTGTGAAGTCCTGCAATTTTTGAACCAAATATTGTCTTGCTGCTGACAATATTTCCAGTCAGCCTGAAGACCCTATTATGAACTAATTTCTGCCCAGCAGCAAATACTTTACATACCATCTTGAAATGAAAATTAAGCTACTTAACAACCCAAGAAATGCACTGACACAGCTGTGACCTGTTGGAAAGAATGACAGGGTGTTAACTGCTTGCTTGCTCGTATTTGTGTATGAGTCTCCTTTTGGGTTGAACAGGCTGTGCCAAGAGCACGGAACAGCTTGCATAGTTAGAAAGAAACTACTGAAACTTCATTCACCTGTGCCATGACTCCACAGGTCACGAAAGGAAAACATGCTATGAGCTGGCAGGAAAGCAGGCCCTTTGAATGTGAAGCTTCGGTGCACCCTTCCCAGCAGCATGCCTTCCAATAATAAAAATGCTTGTAAGCTCCCTATTCCCACACCAAGAAATGGAGTTTGTACATCACAGCACTAATCTACCTTGCTAACAGCTTTTCTTCACACCCTGTACTGCAAATTCATTTGTCGTTGCTGCAGTTATTTACTCATTTACACCCTGAATTTTCCCAATGCTGTGATTCAAAACAGTAAAGATTAGAATGAATACTGATTAATATGCATACAAAAACATCAATAGAAAGGTAGGCAAGTTATTATTAAAACATGGTCAACAGTTTCAATCTGAAAGAAATCAACAACATTGATGCAACAAGACTGCCTCATATGAAAACTTAAACTTGAAGAATTTAAACCATTTCACAATAATACTCTATCTTGCAGTAGTTTCTGCATTTGGTGTTTTAGCAAACTATTTTGAGAATACTTAACAGAACGCTTAATCATTGTGTTTTTGTTTTTTGTATTTATCATATATTATTGGCAATTTACTCATTGAATGAAAGTGCCACAATTTACTTTCTCAATGGAGACTCCAATGGTACAGCTGTAAAAAGATCTCCAAATATTGGAAAGGAATACATAGAGAAACTCAGAAAATAATCAAAGCAAAATATAAAATGGACCCGCAAATCTATTTGCTAGGATTTTCAATACCCACATTAAATACAAACCAGGACAAGATGCTTTTTCTACTGAGCACCTGCGCTCAACTAATTCTGGCAAAACAATGGAAGCAAAACTCTACACCATATATAGAAGAATGGACTTTAAAAATTATGGACATCATCCAAATGGACTTTTTAACACAGAAATTAAATGGAAAAAAAGAAAAAATGGACTGGTCTGGCTTCAAAGAATATATACAAAATAAGGGAATAAAATTTACACTATTTATTTATTTCAGGATTTTACCCCGCTCTTCTCAACCCCCGAGGGGGGACTCAGAGCGGCTTACAGCAGGCACAATTCGATGCCACATCAACAGCGTAAAACCCCAAACCCCACAACCCATTAAAACATTAAGGCATTAAAATACAATCCCTCAACACATCTACAATCATTCCAATTAAAACAGTATTCAACCCTAGAAACATTGACCCTCTTCCTCCCTCCCATTAAAATTCCGTCTCACATGCTGCCTAGTGCTGGTGAGGGAATGCCTGATCCCAGAGCCAGGATTTCACCTTCTTCCTGAATGTCAGGAGGGATGAGGTGGACCGTATCTCCGTAGGGGAGCGCATTCCTCAGGCGGGGGCCACCACCGAGAAGGCCCTGTCCCTCGTCCCCACCAACCGCATCTGAGAGGTCGGCGGGAGCGAGAGCAGGGCCTCCCGGATGATCTTAGGTTACGGGATGGGACGTAGCGGCCGATGCGTTCGGACAAGTAAGCTGGGCCAGAACCGTATAGAGCTTTAAAGGTCAAAACCAGCACTTTGAATTGAGCCCGAATGGACAGGCAGCCAGTGGAGCTGACACAGCAGGGGGTAGTGTGCTCCCTGTATGTAGCTCCCGTTAGTAGTCTGGCTGCCGCCCGCTGGACTAATTGCAATTTCGAACTGTCTTCAAAGGCAGCCCCACGTAGAGTGCGTTGCAGTAATCTATTCGGGATGTGACCAGAGCGTGGACGACCGTAGCCAGATCAGACTTCCCAAGGTACGGGCGCAGCTGGCGCACGAGTCTCAACTGTGCAAAAGCTCCCTGGCCACCGCTGAGACCTGGGGTTCCAGGCTCAGCGCTGAGTCCAGGATCACTCCCAAGCTGCGAACCTGCGTCTTCAGGGGGAGTGTAACCCCGTCCAACACAGGCTGTAACCCTATACCCTGTTCGGCCTTTACGACTGACCAGGAGGACCTCTGTCTTGTCTGGATTTAGTTTCAATTTGCTAGCCCTCATCCAGTCCGACACAGCAGCCAAGCACCGGTTCAGGGTCTGGACAGCCTCCTTGGTGACAGGTGGGAAGGAGTGACAGATCTGGACATCATCTGCGTACAGATAACACCTTACTCCGAAACTCCGAATGATCTCTCCCAGCGGTTTCATGTAGATGTTGAACAACATCGGGGACAGTACTGAACCCTGAGGGACTCCACAGGACAACGGCTGTGGAGCCGAACAGGTGTCACCCAATGACACCTTCTGGGTACGACCTTCCCGGAAGGATTGGAGCCACTGCAAGGCAGTACCCCAAGCCCCATATCTGCAAGGCGACCCAGAAGGATACCGTGGTCAACGGTATCGAAAGCCGCTGAGAGGTCCAGCAGAACCAACAGGGACACACTCCCCTGTCAAGTTCCCGGCGTAGATCATCTACCAAGGCGACCAAGGCTGTCTCAGTCCCATGCCCCGCCTAAAGCCAGACTGTGCCGGATCCAGATAATCAGTGTCTGCCAAGAACCCCTGGAGTTGCGAAGCCACCACACGTTCCATGACTTTGCCCAAATAGGGGAGATTGGAAACTGGCCGATAGTTCACTAATTGAGTGGGGTCCAGTGAAGGTTTCTTCAACAGCGGTTTTATAACAGCTTGCTTTAAGCTGGCTGGAATCTTGCCCTCCTGTAAGGAGGCATTAACCACCACCTTCACCCACTCTGCCAAACCCCCTCTGGCTTCCTTGATCAGCCAGGATGGGCAGGGGTCTAGGATGCATGTGGTGGGCCTCGCCTCTCAAGGATCTTGTCCACATCCTCAAGCTGAACCAATTGAAACGAATCCATCAAAACCGGACAAGCAGATGCTCGTGTCACATCCTCAGAGACTGCCGTTAAAGTGGTATCGAAATCGGAACGGATCAGAGCCACCTTATCCGCGAAGACCTTAGCAAACTCATCACAGCGTGCCGCCGAGCCGTCAGGGATCTCGCACTGAGGCGGATTTAAAAGACCCCTAACGACTCGAAACAGTTCCGCTGGACGGTTCTTCGCGGCGGCCACCTTGGCCGCAATAGATGTTTTTTGTGCGGCTTTTATTGCAGCGTCATAGGTCCTCAAATAAGAGACCAGGCGCGCCTGAGCTGATCCGCTCCGTTTCCTACGCCACACGCACTCTAGCCTCCTCTTTTCGCTTCATTGCTGCCAGCTCCTCAGTGAACCAAGGAGCTGGTTTAGCTCGGTACTCAAGAGGGGCGTTCTGGAGCGATCGTGTCAACAGCCCTTGTCATCTCCCTGTCCCAGAGTGAGACAAGAGCCTCGACAGGGTCACTTACCGAGGAGGGGGAAAATCCCCAAGAGCCGTCAGGAATCCGTTCGGATCCATAAGTCTCCTGGGGCGGACCATTCTAGTAGGTCCACCACCCCTGCGGAGGTGGAAAGGCCCAGTGAGTCTAAACTTGATCAGGTGGTGGTCGGACCATGGCAAAGGAATGATGGTCAGTTCCTCCACTCCGCCACTTTCATCCCATCCCTGGCAGACTTAAACGATGTGTAACCAAAATAATATGACAACTATTGCAATCTTAAGCTCTTTAATATATCTTTATTAATGAAAATATTACTTGTAAAACACAAGAAATTCTTGGGAAACTTTTGGGAAGTCTTTTTATACTACCTGCACTCTCCTTCCCCTATCTCCACCCCCACCCCACACACACCCAATCCCTTTACCCCTCTCCCCCATCACTTCTCCTCTCCCTATCCCCTGGATGGATCTACCATCATCTGTTATTGTATCAAAATGCACAATAAAAACCATAAAAAATGGAGACTTCCATGGAGTACTGAATGTGATATAATGCACTGACATGCTGTATTTAAGCAACCAAGAAATATTCAACTTGCCCACAGCTTTGAGGATAACATTATCTCTCTAGGCCACTCCTGAGGTTCTTTTGGAAGGTGAATAATATCTAAATGTGACTTCAGTGCCAACAATAACAATTGGTCTTTCATTTCAGTGGCAATAACAGTTATTACAGAGATGGTTTGATGCATTTGTACCAGGTGCACGATTTATGCCAATGTTATGCAAAATGGGTTGTGGTCTATGCAATGGTGTTGGCTCATGTACTATTCTTTGTGCCTGCCCTTAGCATATTGGAGAAAGAAATCTTGATAGTCTCTTTCATCAGATAGCTTAAGAAGCACAGGTTTGGGCAATCAGGTGGTATCTGGATCTTTTGGCTGGAAAGTGCCACAATTCCCAGAAGTTGTTGATTGTGACTGGCATTTATGGGCGTGACCACCCAAAACAGCTGGAGGACACATGGTTGCCTATTCCTAATGCATTTTCCATTGGTAAATTCTAAGAATGGTAACATAGTTGTATACATAAATCTTGCCTTTTCTTGTGGAACAGCTGCCTTTCCCCAAAAATCTCCCAATACAGCCAGTGATCATTCAGGGATAGAAATGAGGGAGGTTGTCCTCCATAAACAGGGATTACTGAACCATATATGCCCAACAGCTGCTGCCCTGTAGGGCAGGAGGAATATACAGTTACAGTCTGAAAGAAGTCAACAACATTGATGTGACAAGTTTGCCTCATATGGAAATTTAATCTGACCTGATTTCATCTTGGGCTTTGGGTTTTTTTAAATTATAGAAGAAATGTGATGCATTAAATTCTCTAAAACTATTTTGGCCATTTCTACAAAATGAATTATGCAGAACCAACAACATAAGTCCTGTCCGCATTAAAGACTGACAGATGTTCTTATCGAAGAATTCACTCCATGCCTCTCTAATAATTAATAGTGGTTGAAGACAGTAATAAAATACAGTAATGTTACAAAACAACATAATAAAAATAGGCAATTAGTACAATTGAAATATTAGATTAAAATTATGACTAAAATGTCTGCTGGAACAAGTAGGTCTTTGCCATATGACAAAAGCAATAAAAAATATAGCAACCTAACTACTGAAGGCAAGGAATTCCAGGATTTTGGTGCAGGCACTGAAAATATTTTTTCTCTTTTCTTTATTAATTGTGCTTCTGCTATTGATGAAAAGCAATGTATTATTATGGCATAATAATGTTTTTATGCTGACCTTCTCCGCTGAAAACTGCTCCTTTTTTGTCTTATTTTAAAAAGAATTTTGAATTAATTACCATATTTTGAAATTGTTTTTATTATTTTATGTTATATTGCTGGTGTATTTCAATGACAAGTGTCTATAAAATGTGATACATTGGGACTAAATATCAATATAAATCTTTCAGTATGATAGGATGCAGGAAGACAGAGTGCTGCGGACTATTCATTAGGAAATAGTTTTCATAATCTAAAATATAAAGATGATTGTACAAGATCAGAATACAAAAATGAAAATACAAAGATCGTATCAGTTAAATTAATCAGTTAAAGACATTGTCATCTGTGCAGTGCAAGGGTCAATTTTTCCCATAAACCTTGAAAGTTCACAGAATGTTAGTTACACTAAAAGACTTTTGAGTTTACAGTTCTCATAATGAACCATTCTTTGGATTAGCTTGCAGTGTTAAAGCCTGCTAACATTAATCTAATTTGATATTTTTCTGGTAACCAGTAGAAACAGTGGGCCATACTTCAGGATGTGAAAGCATGTGCAAAATTTCTCATTCTTGATCAGAGGAGCTTTTGTGGCAGGATGCTAAAATTGCCCCATCTGATGAGGCCCACAGATTTGACTCTGTACCTGAATGCCCAGGACAGGTTTTGGTACAGGCTAGAAGTGTATTTGTACACTTAAGGAAAGTACACCAGTTATGTGCATACAGGGGCGGTCTAAGGTAATTTTAAATGGTAGGCGAACATTATTTTGGTGCCCCCAAAAACATTATTTTGCCCCCATGTAAAACAAATATACAATTATAATATCACAATACCATTAGTAGTATTATATTGTATCAATGTACTGTATATACAATATATTATACCATACTCATACTATATTATATCATAATTATATCATACTACATTACAATATAATTATATTATAATATATTGACATTATAATACAATATAACATTCTATTATATTATTATTATAAAATAATAAATAAAATTATTTATTTAAATGAAATTATCCTCTACTAAATATTTTCATTACTCCTATAAAACTCAAATAACCCAAAATAAAGTAAAATAAAATATTGTATATAACACTATTTTGTACAATACCACTATACTGCAATATTGTTTGTAATATTACATGTAATATAAAATATATCATTATTCTATTGTTATATTGTATTTTTATTATATTGTATGACAATATTAAGCAGAACTGTATAATAAGCAACAAGAAATGCAATGTAAATGCATCAAAATCAGAATATTACCTACCACCCGTCTCATAATTCATAGGAGTCTCCCATAAATCCAAAATTAGGATCCCAATGTAAATGTAAATAGAAAAACAGCCAAAATGCTCAAATGAGGTCGAACACAGGCAGCACGGCCTGGGCAAACTTGGGCCCCCCTCCCTCTAGGTGTTTTGGACTCCAACTCCCACAACTCCTCATAGCCTCAGGCCCCTCAGGTCTAGACAGAAATAGAGCCGAAGAAAGGAAGGAGGGAGAGAAGAGGTCACAGAGGAGGAGGAGGAAAGCCCTTCATTCATTCCTTCACTTACACGTCCTTCACTGATTCTTTTCTCCTCCCCATAACGCGCGGCGCGGCGGAGACAAAAGGAGAGGGGAAGCACTCCCTGCCTGCCCGATAGGGAGTGCTTTGCTTACAGGCTTCTGCGCAAAGGAGCTACTGGGCATGCACGGAGGTTTTCGCGGATGTGCAGTTGCTCCTGCGCTCAACTTCAGCTCTGGAGCAACTGCGCCTGCGCGAAAACCTCAGCGCATGCCCAGAAGCGGCATCAGAGCGCACAAGGCCGGGGCCCAAAAGCAGGCAGCTGCGGCACTGCCTGAGGAACATCGGCAGGGCCAGGATGGTGCCCCATGCAGCCAGGATGGTGCCCCCTTCCCAGATGGCGCCCTAGGCGGCCGCCTACTTGGCCTACTTTGTAGGACCGCCCCTGTGTGCATACCTGTGAAGCTCAACTCTGTATTGACACATCTTGATTGAATAATATTCCAACTGTTGTAATGATCTTTAGCCTCCCCTTGTCTCATTATTCATGGCTCACCTAGGCCCAACTGATTTTAATGGGTATATTCTAGATATAAATAAGGCAGAGCCTATCCAATATATTTGCATATGTGTTCAAATTGCCTGTTGACTTACGGGGACACACATTTATTTCTCAAAGGTTTTCCTTAGGCAATAATACTCGGAGATGGCTTTGCCAGTTCCTTCATCAAAAATGCTACCTACAGCACCTGGTATTGTTGGTGGTCTCTAATCCATGTATTAACCAAAGCAGAATCCAACATCATAAAAATAACTATGTGCTGAAGTAGGGTTATCTTGTGATAATGATGCCTCAACATGATCAACATTTTTCTTTATCATGCAAGGATAACAGAATCCATTGTGATGCTTCTACATGCATTTGTAGAGCAGGTAA
Source organism: Anolis apletophallus (assembly GCA_030556195.1). Taxonomy (NCBI): domain Eukaryota; kingdom Metazoa; phylum Chordata; class Lepidosauria; order Squamata; family Anolidae; genus Anolis; species Anolis apletophallus. The sequence goes on along the minus strand of JARBWK010000006.1, from coordinate 100,856,633 downwards.
AGAATTCCAGGTAATTCATGCTGGAAAAAGCATCAGAAAAGGGGGAAATGAGCCAATATGACTAAAAGAACAGACTGAGAGAGTGTTTCTTGCAGCATTAGAAAATGGTAGGCATTCTCCACTGAGAGGAGAAGGAAATTCAATCTTAGATGCCTCTTAACCTGATTGTCCTATCTTCTGACTAGGCTTGTTTGATTTTTTTTAAAAATGGTTCAAAACATTTCGGATGTACGGGGCACTGGTGGTTCGATTCTAAAGTCAATTACGATTTTCACAGGAAAAAAATGTTCAAAACTTTTTGAAACTTCTGAGACTTCCACATCCTATCGGTAATGGTTTGAAAGTGTTATTTCCTGTTTCATTGAGTGGTCTTTACTTTGAAAGTAGTTGTTTTATTCCAAAAGTGTGTGTGGGGGGGGGGGGAGCACTTGGCTTTAAAATGCTTCCCAGGCTCATGAGGGGAGACGAGAGGGAGGAAAGTAATCTACTGGGTTTTAAAACACTTCCCAGGCTTACAAGGGGAGATGAGAGGGAGGAAAGTCATCTACTGGGCTTTAAACCGCTTCCCAGACTCACGAGAGGAGATGAGAGGGAGGCAAGTCATCTACTGGGTTTTAAACCGCTTCCCAGGCTCATGAGGGGAGACGAGAGGGAGGAAAATCATCCACTGTGTTTTAAAAAGCTTCCCAGGCTTGAGCTGAGGCCAGGGACCAGGAGTGAGGAAACGCTGAATCATTTCCTACTCACTGCTTTGTAACAGAAATGGCGGAAAAAGCTTCGGAAGGGCAAAGGGACTTCCGGTTTCCTTAAAAACTTTGAAATTGCTTCAAAAAGCAAATCTTTCCAAATTTATTCTGAATTACGAAGATTCCCACCAAACCTAACCATGCCTACTTCTGACCTTGCAGAAGAAGGTAATAAGTTTTGTTTAAAGTGTGCCCTTGAGCAGGGAGGAAAGTGTATAGATTGGCAAGAACCATAGCCAATCCCTCAATGATACCCTATCAGAGGGTCTAAGGGCCCTTCACACAGCCATATCAAGGCAGATAGTCCACAATATCTACTTTGAACTGGATTATCTGAGTCCACACTACCATATAATCCAGTTTGATGCGGATTTTATACAGCTGTGTGGAAAGAGCCTAAATTAGAAGCAATCTGTTGTTTAAGGAAGAAGGGGTGCCGCATTCCAAAATGATGTAGGGATATACATATCTACTACTTGGATAACAGATTTGCTGGTGGTCTACATGAATTTATTATTCTTTTCCTTGGAAGAAATAATTTTTTCTCCTCTGGAGCCAAATAACCTCATGGGAGGGAAGTAAACCCAAATAAACCTGCTCTTTCCTCACATACTTTTAACAAAATCCGTGAAGGGCACAGGAAAGATCAGAGGCTTCAGCATCCAAGAACTCTGTCAGAGAGCATAGCATTGCTCTCTTATATGCAAAAACAGCTTGGCCACATTATCTCTCAGTTTTTATGATCATCATAAAATGAAATGTCTAATTTGTTAATGATGTTTTAGGGGTTTTGTGGAGGTTGCTCTAAAAATTACCTTCACCAAGCAAATGTTTACTCCCCATTTATGATCTCTCAGCAATGTCATAAACCAGAGAAGCCATGACTTAAAAAAAACAGCTTTAATTTAGTGAGCTTATATCACTTTCTAGCCATTGCTTTGTCCTTTACTTTTAATACTGCATCACTATTAGTCTGCATTGCCTGCAGAAGAAGTACTGCCTCCATTTTATACTGTTTGCTGACAAAGCAGGCTGTGAAATCCGTGCCTCCTACTGGAGGAAATCCTGAAATGTACTCACTCCCTATCAAAGCTTAGAACATTAAGTTTGAAAATTAATTTGATAATGTTAAACTTTAGACACTGGAAAATTAATTCACTAGCGTAAATACTACTAATTGAAATTATTATTTAATTTTTTACATCATTGGTAGAAATGAAGGTGTTGAGCTAGAGCATTGCGTTTACAAAGAATGGCATTGAGGATCTTACTGTTGATCTTATGAGATCAAATTTTGTTCCTAGTTCCTTCAAAAGGTCTATGTCTGTCCATTAAACAGTCACCTTCCTCCAACCTGGATTTCCCCCCAACACAAATACAAAGCCCATAACAGAACATTTGACTTAAGAATGAGGATGGTCCAACATATCTGGGAACTGTCAAGAGAATTAGCATCTGAGCGACGTTTGCTATTTCTCTTTCCATTCCACCTCTGCCAACACCTGAGTAAAAAACAGAATGAAAACAGCTTGGGGAAGGGGTAGGACAAACCAAGAGATAAAGAAATCGGTGGTTTGGGGGGGGGGGGGTCATTTCACTTCATCATTCAAGAGCCCCACAATATGTGTGTAATACAGAATATCAACTCAGCACGAATAATATAATAATGTGTATTATATGATAAGAAATCAGTCCAGAATAAAATCAATGGAGGTGAAATTACTGAAGACAGTGCATTTCTCAGAAAACTACAGGCATTTTAATTTCACACGGGCTTGTAATCACTTGCCTTTTAGTTGGAAAAAAAGCTGAACATCTAAAAGACTTCTCTTAAAAGTCGAGATAAAATTACACAATATGTATTATATGTATATAATGTATTTAATATACAATAATATGTATATAATATACAATAGAAATAAGAACATAATCAATAGAAAATTACTTCTTCCATATAAGGCTATGGGGCATTTTAAAAGGATCTTGGTCTCCCACCAAGCAAACAACTTTTTTCTTCCTCGTCCCCATTTCCACCCACCCCCAACCAATGTAGACTTCTTTGTGTCTTTGTTCAACAGAAACCAAGGTGGCTGTGATGCCTTTAAGCCGCCATGTGGTCAGATCGCTCCAATGCTGCCCTCTTGTTCTTTGGTATCAAACAACTTAAGAAGGCCAGTCTAGTACAACTTCCAACATTTCGCAAATGAAAATATGGACATATGTGTCTAAGGTACATAGTCAAGAAGACAAAACTCACAAGTTAGGGGAAGCGGCAGCATACGTTTTTTGCCTAAGGTTAGTGGAAAGACAATTTTCCCACTCCAGCCCTGATTAATCAATTGGAAGCAAATTGCTTTTGAAATCGGAACTCAGTTTGAAGCAACTCACATAAGCTGAGTATAAAGCGGGGAAGAGGGGCTTGTCTACAGGGAATGCTGGCTGTTTTCAAAATGTTAAACTATCCCCAATGAGATATATCAGAGTGTTGGGATTTAAACCAACTTTGCTCTACTTTTGAGCAAACTGGGAAGATACTCCACAGTTTGCCGGAAATGCCAGAGCATCCTGAAGTTTTAGGGCAGTTTAGACAGCCAGATCAGGTCTTATTCTGCCCAACCCATTGTCCAGATAAGACACCAAGGCCATTAATCTTTCCCTGCACACCCGTCTGGCCATGGAGTTCTATGCAAGTTCCTAGTTATTGTGGGCACATCTGCTGACACCAGAATGTGGTACCAGCATGAACAAGGGGCAATCTTCCCTCCTCCTTTGGATGTCCATAATCAGAATGGGAAGCCCATACACCCATGCGAGCACCCCTTGCTGGTGTCAGCAGCAGTGCCCCCAATGTTCCAGAGTTCACACAAAGTTGGTGACACAGAGGAGCTATGATGCATGTCACCGCACCAGAGCAGCTGTGCTCTACAGCCATGTAAACCGTGGGCCTGAATACAGCATGAACATATCAGAACCAAGGTCCATCTGGCACATTTACACTAGGCTAATCTAACAGGAATGGATGAGACTAGGGAGAGAGAAATTGGGACATTTAAAGCAGTGATAACTGGAGTAATAGAGGCTTAAATGAGGCAGTTTGGGGAAGGTGCTCAGCGTCTGCACAACTGTACAAGGGCTTTTACACTAGCACCGAATTGAGGTAGAATATAACCATATGAATAACAGCATACAAATACATCATAAGAAACAGCACAAAACATAAAAAGGAACAATTGGAGACCATTGGCTGATCACATCAGGCAGTAGATGGTGGATGAAGAGCAGCACTACCCTCCTAGCTGTTTGCTCACCTGGAAGATTCAGTGTTCCAGAGAATCTGTGCTGCTGGCTGTAAACTAACCTGCTACCCACAGCTTAAGTGCAGAACATTTTCCCACCAGATGAGTTGACAAAACATTCAACTGTCAGTCTAGTCTGTTTCTAATCACCTTAATACATTGAGAAATTTCCCAGTCATAGAACACTTCAGCCTCTTTTCAATCATGGAGAGGCACTGAGGTCATCACATGAGTTAAACTACTTCTAGTCATCATGCATAGCTCTTTCTGGTTAAAAAGAAGCAGAAGTGTTCTGAAAAGAGGGAACTCCCGCAATCAACCTCATCACATTTAGAAATTTCCCCCTAGTAGGACACTTCAATCTCTTTTCAAGCATGGAGAGGCACAGAGCTCATCATTACATGTTCCAGGGTTGGCAAGAGGGAGAAATGTCCTGAAAGAAGGGAAATCTGAACATGGGCCAGCAATCATGTTCAGATCTCTTACCTCTTATCACACTTTACTCCCATGGTTCCAACTGAAAAACAGATGGAATGGGAACCATCAAAGTTTCAGTCCTGTTTCATTGCCCAACCGTCAGCAGTATCTTGTATCTTATGGGGTTTGATGCAGAACAATAGGATCCCATTGAAAGAAATGGTTTTAACATGGATCACTTTCTCTTATATCCTATGGGTTTGGGGGCAGAAGAATATGATCCCATGGAAAGTAGTGGTTTTAACCTGCTGTCAGTCTCCTTTAATGTAAGGGCCTTTGGTCAGGGCAAAGGATCTCTTGTTTTTCAGATATGGTTGTTTCCCCTGATTTAAAAAAGTAATACTGACCTTGTGATGAATGCAAGATGAATGTATTGCTGGCTCTTAGGATTCCACATGTGATGGGGAGGACAACCTTTAAATGAGACTGCTGATGATATAAGAGGAGTGATTCTCTATGCTAAAAGGATGGTCACTCATGCTTTCTTTTTTCAATGTGATGAAGTCGTCAGAACAAAAATGGGTAGGGTCACCAACTTGTTCTTTATTTCAAAAAGCAGGAATGATATGAATGTTCCAGTCTACACTGTTATTCATATGCTTATATTTCATATCAGTTCAGTGCTAGTATGAAAACTCTTGTATAGTGGAGCAGACACTGAGCACCTTTCTCAAATTGTTACGGTCAGGTTGAGAGACCCAATGGACTGGATTTCTTTCCCAGCAAGTTCCTCAAAGTAGAGAGCAGTGAACAAAAAGGTCACGTATAAGCACTCAGTCCAGTCTGTTTATGAGTACAAAAATTGAGGAAGGAAGTCACCTTTCTAAATTTAGATATATTTAAGACTTGTTAGCTTAATGAAGGCTGCAGTAAAATAAACCATGTTACTGGAGAGCTCTCTGATTGCCTTCTGTGGACATTTGAATCAATATGAAGTTAATGTAACAGAATGTGCCCAAATCCTATTAGTGCACTAATTTGAAGGTATATTTTTATACCAAACTCTCCTGACCTCTCCTATACACATATAGCTTCATTTCTTCAAAACAGCCCTTGCTGTAGAGAATGTTGACATGTTTTATGGAAATGGAAATTATGGAAAAGGTCTAACCGACAGTAGAAAAAAGGGATGCTGTTAAGAGCTGTGGATTTACTGAAATCCATTAGCAGGTACATTGTGAGTTCAAATGCAGATCACTTAAAGCAATCCAGCTTCTTGCTATATGTGTATGTGAGTGTGCATAGTTTAATGAAACTCCCAACTGGACCTTTTCTGGCACTTTTATTCCTTTTTATCTGTCACAGATGGGGTGGGGGTGACTTACTTCACTGCTTTTCTATGGGGTTTCCCTACAATAGAAATACTATAGATTGTCACCACAGACTGATCACTTTAAGGGCAGAGATGGACACAGTTGCAATATTATCCAGGTGGCTAAGTTTTACACAGTTTCTAGAGATACATCCTGTGCCCATTTGGCCCATCATCTGGTTTCCAATAATCTCTAGTGCTTGTTGGAGTAAGGGTATGGAACAGAATTGGCGGTCAACCTTCTGTCCAGTAGCTTGTCCAATGATTTTGAGTGTGTTTAGCCAGTGAGTGAAGTTTCAGACCTAAGTTTGACATTTGTGACCCATCCACTATCAATTTCAATCCACAGTACCATGATTCACAGTATTACAATATTAGTGGAAAATCTAGCTTTTGGAGGAAAGTCTAGCTCAGTGATACTCAACCTGTGGGTCCCCAGGTGTTTTGGCCTACAACTCCCAGAAATCCCAGCCAGTTTACCAGCTGTTAAGATTTCTTGAAGGACAAAGCATCTGGGGATCTACAACTTGAGAACCACTGGTTAGGCTGCAGTGCTCCTCCTAAAGACTTCAATAAGAAAAAACAAGGGAGAGCTCCTTTACCTTTAACATAGAAAAGGAAATTTCAGCAGGTGTTGCTTGTAATCTGATAGGAGAAGTAACACCTGCTGAAACTCCCCCTTTTACTCAACCATTCCAGACAAGTAGTTGTTATATGGCTTCAGGTCAATTCTGACTTATGGTGACCCACTCAGAGGATATTCTTAGTAAGGTATGTTCAGGAAAGGTTTGTCATCTTCCTTTGAGGGTGAGCGAATGTGGCTTGCCTCAGGTTTCCATGACTGAGTGGGATTTGAACCCAGGTGGTGTTGCCCAGTTGAAAATGGGAGAGGGTGATATCAAAATGACTATCTATAAAAATTTCTGTGCAATGTTTCAAAAATAAAACTTCCCTTGTAGTTAGATGTAACCAACTTACATGCACTGCATCAATAGACCTAGAAGGCTAAAACTATATGCTAATTTACTTTTTGAACCTTCTAGTGTTCATATGCTCCACACAGAGCTTTCATTGTTATTCAATTGCAATGCTGCTTTTAAATATCGACTAATAATCACTGTTGCAGCTTTTACCTTGATTTGTTGCAATGGTTCCATGCTTTTTATGAAGTCTTTAGGAGGAGCACTGCAGCCTAACCAGTGGTTCTCAAGCTGTAGATCCACAGATGCTTTGTCCTTCAACTCCAAGAAATCTTAACAGCTGGTAAACTGGCTGAGCTTTCTGGGAGTTGTAGGCCAAAACACCTGGGGACCCACAGGTTGAGTATCAGTGAGCTAGACTTTCATCCAAAAGCTAGATTTTCCACTAATGACCCTTTGATAGCAACCATGCAGCTGATGTGGCCCTTGGTGAAAATGTGTTTGACACCCCTTACCTAAAGCAATGAATACATAGCGATCATGACTGCAAACCAGTCCTGACTACATCACTTTGAGTTACATATTTATAACTGCTTTAGTGACATTCCAGCCACAGAAGACTTTACAAAGTAGTGTGAGATCACCGGGACTAGAATCCTATTGATAAGATCAGCTCACATAATTTCAGGATACCCAACTCTTACCTCCTTTAACAGTCCTTGTAGAAAGAAGTATTCAGTACCAGCACTCACTGAAAATACTGGAGGGCAGGCATGTAGCCGAAATTTTCAGGGTGGTCCATTTGGAAAGGGGCAATCATTCCCCAATTCCTGCCTGTATGCACAGGTTTGATCCAGATCCATCATGGGCTCGGTTCAATGCCCTGTGTTGTTGTTGTTGTTATTATTATTAAAAACAGTTATTCTACATTAAAATGAAGTTAGTTATGCTACTAATATCTTGCCTCCAAGGGCAGAATATGTAATTTAGAGCCTGTATATTTAAGAGTAGGGGAGGAGTCAGGAGCCCTAGCTTTAGAATTCTGGGTTTTGGAGTGGGGATTTCTGGGTAGTTTAGAATTAGCAGAGAGTTTGCTTGAAAGGAAGACAGAAAAGCTAAAATGAAAAGAAGCCAAAAGAGCATAGATTTATTCTTCAAAAAGCCCAGAGAGGAAAACATTTCATCTAAAGTTAAAGGTAACTTATGTTTTATTCAGAATAACACTAAATTAACTATGTATAATACACTGCTTGCTCAATCCCTTTTCTTTTAAAACTTGTAGGTATCCTGATTTTGATGCATCTTTTTAAATATTATAATAGCATTTATATATATTAGGCTAGTAGGCCTTAAATTATCTCTCCCTATTGAAGTTCATTGTTTTGCCACAAGAGCAGCACTGAGTACACACAGTAATTTCACTAGCTTCTTTTGTACATTTAAGTTGTAAATGATTGTAGAACAATCTTGGATATATAAAACACACAATTTGTTGTCGAAGGCTTTCATGGCCGGAATCACTGGGTTACTGCTGTGAGACTATACAGAAAAGCTATTGAAATCTACAAGCATGTGGTCAATTTCAATGCAAAGCAGGAAACCATGAAAATGAACAAAATCTGACTACAAGTATTTTTTTAAAACTCTAAAATCTGGACAGTGAATGAAGAACAACAATCAGAAATTGCAGACATTTTTATTTATTTATTTATTTATTTATTGGATTTGTTAGCCGCCTCTCCCAACGTGGCTCGGGGCGGCTTACAACAATGATCAAACGAACAATATAAAAGTACATCAAATACATATAAAGCAGTATAAAAGCAATATAAGGGCTATTTCAGATTGGTCACAAATATTTAGGGGCCGGAAGCTTGTTGGAATAGGACAGTCTTGCAGGCTCTCCGGAAAGCTCTCTCTCTCTCTCTCTCTCTCTCTCTCTCTCTCTCTCTCTCTCAATCAAGGCCTGCTAACACTTCCTAACAAAAGGAGTCCCCCAGGCATTAAGCTGTCAGGTCTTGAGTTGCTAATCAAGGTGGATAATTGCAACATTCCCACTTGCCTCCAACTGACAAGAGTTCTTTCTCCCTCCCTGGAAATTGTTATACAAGTATACAATAAACCTCAAATGCGTAGTTTAAAACAGACCTCAAACCTCTGAGGATGCCTGCCACAGATGTCTTTTGACATAGGAGACATTCAACAAGAGAAGATAGATGAAAACACAAAGAAAAACATTCTTCAGTCAGTTCTCCTCCCAAAACAGCCTTACACTTTTCCTTCAACCCAAAGTAAAAATCAAACAAGAAGATTTCAAGAAAAATGGATTACAGACCCCACCTCAGGATTTGCTTTCTTGGCCTATTCTAAAAAGAAGATGCAGTTTATTGCAAACCATGTTTTTTGTTTTATCCCCATGGTATAGGAAAAGGAACTCATGAGGCTCCTGGAAAGTTGGTTACGTGTGGTTTTAGAGACTGGAAGAAAGCCAAAGAGACATTTATGAAACACTCTGCTACAGAATATCACAAAACTTGTGTTGTACATGCAGACAATTTCACTAAGATAATGTCAGGAAAACAAAAGATATTTGCTCTCAACTAGACACACAACATGCAAGGAGAAGGAGGAAAACAGAGCTGCTCTACTTCCCATTATAGAAACAATTCTCTTTTGTGCAGAGGAAGAGTTGCCTATTAGAGGAAATGAAGACAGTGGTCCTCTCTCTTTGGAAAAACCTTCCAAAAAAGATGGGAAATTTCGAGCCGTACTACGATTTAGAGCATGCTCTGGAGACGAAAATCTAAGGAGTCATGTTATTAACTGTGGCAAGAATGTGGCAAGAATGCTACATACATAAGTCCTGAAATACAGAATGAGATAATTTCAATCAGTTGCAGTTTAGTGACAGAAGAGATTGTTGCTAGAGTCAACAAGTCTGATTGCTTCTCCATTCTGGCTGGTGAAACTATGGATGTATCGGCAACAGAGCAGCTTTCGTTATGTCTTCGCTATGTAGATTTAAAGGAAAACTTACCAGTCATCTGAGAAGATTTTGTAGGATTTATACCTATATACGACCAATCAGCAGAAAATGTCACTAAAGTTATCCTAGAAAAATGCAACATGTTGAAATTGGATATGAGCAAGTGTGTAGGGCAGGGCTATGATGGAGTTGCCACCATGGCTGGCCATCTAAGTGGAGTTCAAACAAGAATTCGAGAAACATACCCCAAAGCAAGATATTTTCATTGTGCAAGTCATCGACTGAACCTTGCATTGAGTGATACATTTTCAAGTTCTTCGGTCAGAAATTGTCTTGGAACAATAAAAGAAATAACAAATTTCTTCAGAAACAGTTCAAGTGCTAACAATATTTTGCAGATTAATATTAGTGTTCATGTGCCAGAAACAAAGAAAAAAGATTGACATGTTTATGCGAGACTCGTTTCATTGAGAGGCATGACAGTGTATTAACATTCGTTGAACTATTTAAGCCGATTGTAGTTGCATTAGAAGAAATCTCAGAGAAACCATGGAAAATATCTTCTTCAGCTTCAAACTTTTGACTGCAATTGAAAAAAGTGATTTCCTTGTTAGCCTGTTTGTTTGTAAACAACTCTTCAGCCTTACTTTGCCCCTATCAGTTTTTCTTCAGGAAAAAGTCTTGATATGGCATCTGCCATAAACCATGCTAAGTCACTGTTGAAGTCTTTAGAGATGTTGAGAGCAGATGCAAAAGGTCATTTTAAAACTCTTTGACTTAGCAAGAACAACATCTGAAAACATATTTCAAAGCAACTTGACTATCCCAAGGCAAAGTTCAAGACAGGTGCATCGGGCAAATCCAGGGACTACTTCTGTAGAAGATTATTTCAGAGTTGCGGTGTTCATACCATGTGTTGATTCACTCATACAGAACATTACTGCAAGGTTCATGACAAATGAAGACATTTTAACCAGTTTCTAGGTTCTCCTCCTGGGTTTTCAGGTCTAGACAAAGTTCACCATATGGAACAACTGTCAGAATACTTTGAAAATGATGCAGCACTTGCTTCCGTCAAGGCCGAGTATATGATGTGGTGTAATATTACACCATCAATTCAGAAAGATACTGAGGTACTTAAAGTGTTGGAACTGTGTGACAAAACCTACTATCGGTCAATACATTTCCTTTTGACTGTGTTAGCTACTCTACCAGTAACAACATGCAGTGTGGAAAGATCGTTTTCAACCATGAAGAGAGTGAAAAGTGTATCTAGAAGTTTAATGACAGACCAAAGACTTAGTGGACTAGCAATGATTTCCATCCATCGGGACATCACTATCAAACCAGAAAAAATAATTGACAAAATGGCTGGGGAGAAGAAAAGAAGACTCTTGCTGTAAAGTAAAAAATAAGTTTTAAAAGTATTCTAAACATTTTGTTAATGAAAGTAAATAAATAACATTTATTATTTAAACTGTTATGTGTATTGATATCATGATCTGATCACCATGCTCAATATATCTCATATGCATGGGGGTATTGGGATAAAGATACAAAAAATTTTTTTAAAGGTTTGCTACGGTAGATCCTCTCTCACTCACATTCAGCCCCCCCCCCCCCCAACAAAATCCTGGCTACGGCCCTGCTGGAGGGCCATATTAAGTCTCATCTCCCAACAGCAGAACAGTGACTGGATGTTGTCCAGATGAATTACAATCTCTGTCCAGTTATTAAGTTGCCTGGGAAGCATGACCCAGTCCTTTGAAGTTTTTTTCCTGTTGGACAGTGCATGGTAGAGGCAATATGCAACTTAGTGGATAGAGCATTATGCTCTGACCTCATGGCAATGGAGAATCCATAAAGTCTAACCGTCTTGTACAAGGCATGCTTTTTAGGGGGAAAGTCCCTTTTAAATTAATGAGCTGAATATTCATATATGAAAAGAAAGTTTAGGGAGAGGGAATAGTGGACGGAACAGAACTGGAGAGAATGTGGAAAGAAGATACCAGACTTCATACATGGAAGAAGGTCAGTCCAGTTTAATTACTGGAGTAAAATCTTGTGCTTCAGAGCATATATTGATCTCCTAGTAGACATATCAGTCTGAGGCCCCATCTACATTACTATATCTGCTTTGAAGTGAATAATCTGGATTCATAAACTGGATTATATGGCAGTGTAGATCCAGCCTAAGAGAGAGAACCATTACAAATGTCCCAATATGAAGCAACTTTTCATATTTAAAAGGATGATTGGACTACTATTTTGAGTGCTTATAAGTAGCCTGCGTGCATTCTTATATGACTGAGAACCCTTGCAGTTCAGGCTGCAAGGCAGGTCAATTTGGTGCAGCCTGCAATTATTTCAAAGTTGACATCTGAAAGCCCATTAATTATTCCAAGTAAATCAAGCTTGGTTCCTGAACAATTTGCTTCCCCTTTTTAAAGGATACATTTGTAATGAATTCAATTCATAATGGAGAAACTGTTTGTATCAGGAGATGCTTATGCTTAGTGGTTTAAATTAACCCCGGTTTCATTACCTTACAGGAATTGTTTTGCCAATATGGCAATTACATGAAGACTTAAACTGAGTTTTCTGGAGCTGCTTCAAAAAAAACCAACCCTGGATTTTGCACATACCATTACCTATAGCTGCTTCACTGTAGATTTACATTCCCATAAAATTGCAGGATATTTGAAACATGGTAGCCAATTTTTATGAGCATAATTTTGTGCTTTTCTACTTTAGCTTTGGAAACAATAAAACAATACAAAGTGGTGGTAAATTTTATCGGCTGTTGGAAAAATCTTTCCACATCAGAAAATGATAAAATTAATGTTCCCCACTCAGAAAGGAAAGTGTTATGTCACACACTGTCAAATGCCAGATTGATACCTGTCCCAATTTATGGATGTGTTTGAGCAGGTTGTACTGTGTAGCCATTATAACCAGATGGGAACGCTGATTCGAAGGGATCACATTCTACAAATACTTATCTGAAAAAGAGGCAAACTTTGGGGAATTTTTAAAGAAAGTATATGAGGGCAAATGTTTACCCAAGTAAAAGCTCCTAATAATTTGGTTGGGGATTACTCAAGTGACTAGTCCACGAAATATTGTCTACAGTGCTGTCATTACATAGCCAAAGCCTGGCTATGGCTTAATCCAGTTTATGTGAAGGACCATATGTCTTTCTATTAGCCTGGTAGACATTTACAATCAACTGGGAAGGGCCTTCTCTCTGTCCCACCACCCGTTCAAGCTCTAATATATGGTGTATATTGCATGTGTATGTTTCTATTTGTTGTGGCACTGAATTATTGCCAGTTTGGAAGCTGCTCTGAGTCCCCTTTGGGGTTGAGATAAAGTGAAGTAAAAAATACAGTACATAAATAAAGAAATAAATTGTGGTGGGAACGCAGGAGAGAGCTTTTTCAGTGGCTGCTTCCAGACTGTGGAAGTTTTTCTGCAAACAGGTCAAGACCTTCTTCCAACATCAGGCATTTGGAGATGCGTAAGGGGCATATTGCTGGGGAGGTTGTGGGTGGGATTTGGAAGCATGTGTGTTTCAAAACAAATTTTAAATGTACTTACTGTATTTTAACTATGGTATATTTGTAACCTACCACACAGTACTATTTAAATGTTCTTTCCATTTTTGTATTTGCTTTGTTTTAAATTGATCAAAGTGTGTGGCTGTTAGCCACCTTAGGTCCCTATTGGGGAAGAAGACAGGGTATAAATAAAGTTAATAATAATATAATTAGTAATAGAGTGCTGGGCTATGACTTTGAGGGGTTGGGATTTGAAAGCCTGGTCAGACATCGAAACCCACTGGGCAAATCACACCTTCTCAGGCTCAGAGAAATACAATAACAAACCCCTTCTGAAAAAATCTTGTCAAGAAAACCCTATTAGGGTCAACCTGAGTCAAAAACTACTTGAAAGCACACAACAACAGAAGACACATTCACTATGTCAGGGCTGTCCAACTTCTACCGGACCTGTGGCCGGAATTCCGGTTACTGATGACCTGGGGGGCCGAAGGGTCTGCCTCCGCCCCCAGCTCCACCCCCTCCCCCCGCCTTGGACTCCACCCCTTTGACCCGAGATGAACCCAAAATCCCAGTCTCAAGTCCCTCTCCCAGGGCCCTTCACACAGCCATTTGAACTGGAACTGGATTATATTGTAGTGTGGACTCAGGGCCCTTCACACAGCCATATAACTCAGAATATCCAGGCAGGAAACCCCACAAAACCTGGAACTGGATTATATTGCAGTGTGTACTCAGGGCCCTTCACACAGCCATATAACGCAGAATATCCAGGCAGGAAACCCCACAAAACCTGATTTGAACTGGATTATATTGTAGTGTGGACTCAGGGCCCTTCACACAGCCATATAACGCAGAATATCCAGGCAGGAAACCCCACAAAACCTGCTTTGAACTGGATTATATTGCAGTGTGTACTCAGGGCCCTTCACACAGCCATATAACAGAATATCACAGCCATTATAACTCAGGGCCCTTCACACAGCCATAACGCAGAATCCAGGCAGGAAACCCCACAAAACCTGAACTTTGAACTCAGGATTATATTGTAGTGTGGACTCAGGGCCCTTCACACAGCCATATAACGCAGAATATCCAGGCAGGCCCCAGGAAACCCCCCTTCACAAAACCTATCCAGGCTTTGAACTGGGCCCTTCATTATATTGCAGTGTGTACTCAGGGCCCTTCACACAGCCATATAATGCAGAACATCCAGGCAGGAAACCCCACAAAACCTGCTTTGAACTGGATTATATTGTAGTGTGGACTCAGGGCCCTTCACACAGCCATATAACCCAGAATATCCAGGCAGGAAACCCCACAAAACCTGCTTTGAACTGGATTATATTGCAGTGTGGACTCAGGGCCCTTCCACACAGCCATATAGCCCAGAATACCTGCTTTGAACTGGATTATCTGAGTCCACACTCATATGATCTGGTTTAAAGCAAATAACATGGGATTTTATTCAGATGTGTAAAAAGGAAGTCAAATAAGAAGCCAGGGCCCTTCCACACAGGCCTATAACCCTGAATGATAAGGCATAATATTCATTCTGCCTCTGCTAATAATAATAACAACAACAGGTTCCTGGAGTAGGAGACCTCCAAGGGCCATCCAGGGCCATCCAGTCCAATCTCCTTCTGCCATAAGGGGAAAATACAATCAAAGCATTCCTCACAGATGACCATTCAGCCTCATGATGATGATGATGATGATGATAATAATAATAATAATTACAATGGGTTCCTAGAATAGGAGACCTCCAAGGGCCATCCAGTCCAATCTCCTTCTGCTATAAGGGGAAAACACAATCAAAGCAATCCTCACAGATGGCCATTCAGCTTCTAATGATGATGATGATAATAATAATAATAATTACAATGGGTTCCTAGAATAGGAGACCTCCAAGGGCCATCCAGTCCTACCTCCTTCTGCTATAAGGGGAAAATACAATCAAAGCATTCCTCAGCCATGTTGAATCAAACCTAAACTCTCATGAGAGCAACAGAAAGTACTGAACCTTGAGTTTGGGAGTTGTAGTTCTCCTCTATCCAGAGAGCACTGTGGACTCAAATAATGATGGATCAGGACCAAACTTGGCAGGAATCCTCAGAAGAGGAGGAAGCCGGAAAGGGAATGGATGAGCATCCCCCCGCGTGCTCCAAACTCGGCCCCGCCCCTTTTTGCTCTGGCCACGCCCCCTCTCACTTGGTGCACTCTCTCCTTCCCTCTTTCTTTCAAATGGTGGAAAAGGGAAGGAATGAAAGGGGGAAAGAGAGAGAGAAGGAGGGAGGGAGACAGAGGGGGGAGGGAGACAAGTAGGAGGAGGAGGAAGGGAGCCTGCTCCTCCTCCCGCCCCTCACCCTCCCCCCCCGGCCGGGGAAAAAATAAATAAAAATATTCGAAAAAAATATTCGAAAGAAATATTCGAAAAAAATTTAAAATATTTTTTTAATCTTTAAAAGCAGATATCTTGCAGGAGGGTAGGGGGCCATGGGGAAGGGGGTGGGGGCCATATACGGCCCGCGGGCCGTCAGTTGGACAGCCCTGCACTATGTGATCCTAGACTGGATGGAATTCTTACTAGTAACCCTTGCTAACAACACCAATATGCTTAATGGAAACAGCAACACATTTATACACACAATCCTAAAGTAGAACAGGTGCCATCCCTATGGGTGATTCTCAACATGCTTTAATGCTTTAATGTTTTCCTGTATTTGCCATAGTGTTTACCTTTCTTTTATTTACCCTTTGCTGTGCAGTGATGCAGTCCCACTGATAAAGGGAGGTTATTATGGTCATTTTAGATAGCTGGATACAACCATTCTGGGAACTACCGAGGGGTTGCTCATAATTCTTTAGAAGAATAGCTGCACATAAAAGTAATAGGCAAGATGAGAGGAAGACATCTATGACAAAGAGCCAACACACCACAGAAAGCCAATCCAGTTTATACTAATAGAAATAAGTCTACAGTTAATAATGTCCTCCAGAATTTGTTGGTCTTAATCCTCACATCGATAGTATATCTTGCTATTCCTTGCTTTATCTTTGTCCCATGCAAGCTCATGGTTCAAAAATCAAAGTGAGTACTTAGAAGTTGGATTTTAGCCAAAATTCACATACCCAAGCTCTACTTTACTCATCTGGCTCTTGTTTATCCAAGTAAGTCTCTGAAATGGACAAATGCCTTGACTTTGACATATCCATAGTACTCAGCATGGGACAAAAAGAGATATCAAAACCGTTCCAATTTGATTATGTGCTTTACTGGATTCTTTACCTTCAATCTGATAGTTTGCTTGCATTCTGACTTTATCATTGTCCTGATGGTTTTCCTGACACAATTCATCTACAGAACTTTTTAAAAAAGAGACAGACACCATGATCCCAACTCTACATTCTATATCACAGAATTCTAGGAAACACACTAGCCATTTTGAAAGCGCATAACCTTTATCCATTCAAAATATCTGAGGGAAAAGAGCTATGTAGGATAAAGACCATTTAGGCTTGACAGCAGGAATGCAGGAGAAGGTCTGCTTACTCCTCCTCCGTGGTGTATGGTTAGCAGACAAAATTCCAGGCTGGAAATTGCAGCCTCCCGACATATGTACAGTAAGCACATCATCACCAAATAAAGAGAGAAGGGAAAAGGCAACATTTGCAGAAAGTTAATGAAGTGAGTTCACTAATCCCCTCTTAGATTAGAAGCTTCTTAGTTTCTTGGGGCTTTAGGGACAAAGAAGCAATCGTTATATAGAACACTGAGCCCCAACCAAATTTCAAACCCTGTAATAATAACTAGTAATGCCCCTGCTACTGTAGGCATCTGTTCCAGTGTGCAATTCACCACCACACAGGCTGCCTCCTGAGATCAATCTCATAAGCCAGAAGCAGCTGCTCATGCTCCTCTTACTCTCCCTCTCCAATTCTTTAGAGCTCTGTCACTAAATTCCAAACAATAAGTTTGCATTATTACTTTATTTTGGGAGCTTGGCTTTAGACTCTAATGGCTGCAACGATTGCTCTAAAGCTGAGTCTCTTTGCTCAGACCAAAGAATTGTTTAGCTAATGAAATTAATTTCCCTGCTTAAAGACTTCCCCCTACCAACTTGTGTTTTTCTGTTTCATAAAAAAGAGAGAAAGAAACAAGATCTTTCCATTTTTAAATAAAGTGGGCTGGCAGGATAAATGAGGGGAAGTTATTTGTATGCTGATAGGGTTGGTGCTGAGCCAAACAGCAAATAGTTTGGCAGGAAGCCATGCTGAGTTTTAACTTCTCGCTTCACTTTATCTCCTGAACTCTGGCAGAATTAAGCAACTTGTGGATCTCCAGATGTTATTGGACTGCAATTCCCAATATCCCCAGCCAGCATAGCCAATGATGAGGACTACAAATGCCCATTGAACTATCACCTTTAAATTTCAGCATCGAACATCAGAGGCGGTTGAGGAGAATGGAATAGTCAAAGGACAAAAGGTTAGGAATAGGAGTATACAGTATGTGTGTAGTCCCAAAACATAACCTGACAAGAGTTTCCAAAATGGGCAGACACACTTGTTCCTAAAGTTGGCCACATTGTGTTTACAAACCCTATAAAATTTAAATCAGTATAACACCAACAACATTGTTATAATCAAATATACTAGCTATAATTTTAAATATCCACCTAATGATATGTGTGTGCATGCCATAAAAGTCACCCATTGAATTATGGTGACCTCATGTTTTTCATAGGGTTCTCTTAGGCAAGGAATACTCAGAGACAGCAGTGCCAATTTCTTCCTCTGAAACTGAAGCTAGTGCCTTAGTATTCATTAATGATTTTCCACCCAAGTACTAAATAATATGCTAACATAATTTTTCACTCATACTCCTGGAAGGATGTTTTCTTTCTGAACTGCCATCAGTGTCCTTTCTGCACCAAAGTACACCACTTACACAACTCAAAGGAAAGTAAACCATACTCTGGTAGTGCAAGAGGGAGATAATTTTTTTAGCTGAAAAGATGGGAAAATAACACAAAGCTAGAATGCAGATTTTGACACACACACAAAGGATTGGCTTTTTGGATGCTGCAACCACCACTGAGAATTCCTGCAATGTACTGCGAATTCCTGATGACCTTGACGACTGCTGAGAAAATTGGAAACGTGAATGCCTATTTATCCTGCAGGGTAAAGGGACATTTGCTGTGTACTCTGTAGAGTTAATTATCTAGGCAGTGCGCCTTGTGCTAAGAGAGAAATTGGACGATTCAAATACCGAGGAAGAACAGGGTGCCGTTGCAGGTGTGCCAAACAAGGAGGCAGCTCTTGTTCATATCAGAGCACACACTGAGCTCACCTGCTGTTATACCCTCAGGTGGTGTACTCAACAGGGTAGACAACTTGATATAACAATGGAAGAAAAAAGGCAGGTGTCTAAGAGAGAGAGGAGGAAGATGGGCCGGGGGGGGGGGGGAGAGGTCATAGCAATGACAGATGTAGTGGATAACTCAGGCAAAACAAATTATTTTCACCTTTATCTTTAATACATCCTTCAATAATAAATAATATATGCATAAACATTAATATTTATTTGTATCAATCATCTTCCTATTGGAATATAGGTATTACTGGCCTGGACTACGTAAAGAAGGTAATGCATTTGAATATCTCCAGCATAAAATATACCTTGGGGTGAAAAGCTAGCATGTCTTTTAATATGAAAACCTCATCTCCCTAATGTTAGTCTGGTGATATAGAGGTGTTTCTTTTTCAGATGGAGCAACATTAAAGCCAGAAATTGCATAATCTTTCCAGAACCATATCACTTGCTTATTCTCCATGTCAGTTCTCTGTTTTGCTTATTATGCATACAGATGCTTTTTAAAAATCTTCTTTGCACAAATAGATCTATTAGGTTCTATGATACATAAAAAATAAATAGCAATAAAAAAAAGCAAACCTCGTTCTGGCCATAAGGCAGGAATCTCAATATTTTATGAGAAATGTACCACATCTCCACTAATGTGATTGCTAAAAGTGGCTGAGAAGAGTTCAATTTATCAAATTATTACGATTATTTTCATTAAATAAAAAAACCAAAAATACCAGCATAATCAAGGAGATCAACAAAGTGCTTTCCTATGGGAGGAAATATCTTAAGAAGGCAGGAAAAAGCAACAAGGATGGTTAAATGAATGTCACAGGGAGAGCTTAAATTGTCTGGATACTACTACAGAGAAGGTGCTATGGAATCCTGGGATTTGTCGTTTGATGATTCACCTTCATGCTTTGGGAGAGAAGACCAAAAACCTTGTAAAACTATAAGTCCAGTGATTCCATAGCACAGAGTCATGGCAGTTAAAGTGGTGTCAAACTGCATTCATTCTACAGTGAAGATGTACCCAAGGACTTACAGCCTCATCAGATGGGGTGATTTTAGCATCCTAGAAAGTTTCACCTCATCTGGAGGACCGAGAGACCAATGTTGTGTGAAATCCAGCATAGGCCACACCTCCAACTGAAGTGATCATGTTGCTGGATGCTTCTATCCCAATGTGGGAGGCTTCCTATTTTGTGCTTTCTCCAGTGGAGCCAGCATGGAGCCTCCCCACAATGGTGGCACTTTCTCTAGATGATGGGAAAAGCATTGCTGAGATTTGCCCCACTGTTCCTCCTTCCCTTGTGGATGAGTTAACATATCAACACATGGCCTCATCCTAAAGAATAATAGCATCATCCACCAAGGAATGCTGGAAACTGCCAGTCCTTTCAAACTGCCATCTAGGATCCAGTTCACTTTCTTCTTTAGCAGCTGAAGAATGCAGGAAACAAAATATTTTGTTCATTTTTCGGTGTTTCCTAATCCCCACCACCCTCGGGTGATTAGTTACATCTTTTCAGGTTCAAGGACCTTATCATATTGGGGCTTTTTGCCCCTTTGAAGCACATAGAGGATGGGTCCTGACGAGCGCCATCACAGCCTTCGACAATATATCACATGATGCTCAGCAGGTCAGGTCCTATTTATCTTCCAAATAGCCACTCTTGAGTCCCCCTGCGGGGGTGAGAAGTATGGGGTAGAAATACTGTAAGTAAATAAATAAATGCAGAGGAAGCGTTGCAAGATGCTTCTTCAGCAACAACGTGGGTTTCGGGTGGCTCCAATGCATTTTATTTTGCCCTTTCTTCTATCTGATGTGGAAGGGCAATGCAATAACACACATTGTAACCAACGCACCTTCTTCTGTACCCACCTGGTGATGGGGGAAGGAGGGAGGGCGCACAAGGTGCCACAAGATGTCCAGTGCGATTGCCTGCAAAACGGAACAGGGCCAGGGACCGTGTGACGAAGTCCCAGGACAAACATGGGAGAAGTGTTGTTAGTTTGCATTGTATACACAAAAACATACAAAAACAACAGCCAAAGCAAGTAACAGTACAATACGGGAGTCCTCTGTGTCCCCATTTGACCACAAGATGACTTCATTTCTTTATTATTTGAAATTGCTTACTAGAATTGTAGGGTCTGCAATTGCCTCAATAAACTTCTGTCTGTCAATCTAAATATCCTCTTCTTTTGCTTTCTCTCCTCTCTTCCTTTCCACTTGGGAGCATTCAATTCATCTTTCAAGTAGCCCAAGGTAGCTCTGTATGAATTCATCCCGGCTGAATGTAAACAAACTAAATTTCCCCCCAAAATAGCAACATTTATTTGGGAGAAGGGTCAACTCACATCTCAATGATGCTGTGATACTTTACAAATAGTCATTAGACAGTCTCCTTTCTCACACAAAGCAATTGGTTTATATTTTTACTGTATGCCTGCTTCCAAAAAAGCTTTTTCTTTAAAAAAGAAAAATAAGTTTAGAACCCAAGCCAGCTAATGGTCCAAACAGCTAATAATAATATTTATTTATATGCTGTTTTCCCCTCACAGTGGAGGCCCAAAGTGGCATCCAACATGTTAAGAATACAATACAAAATCAAACAACAGTCAAACGTATAAATATAAAACATTGTAGGCAATCAAAATTAAATATAAATAGGCATTTAAAACAATATACATTGTTGTACTGTCCTGTCATATCTTATTGCACTTAACTCTACCCAGTGAAGGTTGAACCTTCTTGTCTCTTCAGCATAAGTTTTATTTGCTGAAGGCTTGTTTGAAAAGAAAAGTTTTCAGCTTTTGCTTAAACAATGGTAGGGAAGGGGCCATTTTGATCTCCTTGGGGAGGGTATTCCAGAGCCACGGAGCAACCACTGAGAAGGTCCTTTCTCCCATCATCACCAACAATATTTGGAATGGTGAGGGAAGCGAGAGTAGGGCCTCGCCTGATGATCTTAGAGTTTGGGCAGGTGGTTGGATAAGTAAGCTGGACCTGAACCATTTAGGGCTTTAAAGGTCAAAACCAGCACCTTGGTGCTCAGAAACAAACTGACAGCCAGTGGAGGTGCTGTAGCAGAGGGGTGGTGTTGAAGTTTCCAATCACTCTTCAGGGGCAGCTCCACATAGAGCATGTTATAGTAGTCTAAGTGGCATGTAACCAAGGCATGGACCACCATGGCTAGATCTGGCTTTCCAAGTACTGGCCTCAGACAAGCTTGGCTGCCAGACAGAGAGCCGTGGAAGGGAAGGGCTGATGGTAATAGGCCCCGAAGGTAATGAAACTCGGCCTTGATCTTCTTTCTGGCTCTTTTCTCTTCCCTTATTTCCACACTCTGGATCCACACTTTCCTGACACCCAAGGAATCCTTCAAACCCTGGGTCCTGGTTAGCGCAGCCCTGTTGGAGGGGAGGGTGCGAGAACGGTGGATTAGTTCAGATTGAGCATTAGCAAGGCCTCTCTTACCTTAGCACCAACTTTACTCTTACTATTGGATAGAACATTGTAATATGGATAAACCTTAACTACTCTAAGAATTTAAAGAAGTTTTTCTGCACCCATGGCTGGATGGTGATCTAACAAAATGCAGTATCACCCCAGTATCTATAAGACCAGTACCCACAATTTTGTTTATCCATTTCTGACAAAATACATATTTGCTAGACATTTTCTAGAGACATCTTATGGTGATGATGGGACAGGGTGCATTAGCACCCATCTCTACTGTCCCCATCAGATTGGGAAAAGGGCAGCAGTGCGCTTTGCCAGCCACCCTTTCCCGCATCATACTGAGAAAAGGGAAGGAAAGTGCAAGTAGCTCTGTCAGAGCTACGCAAAATATCTTTTCCTCCCCATGGTGGTGGAGGAAGCACTTTCTGGTGTTTCCCCTCCCCTTTGGGAGGAATGTGGATGGGGTCTGCCATGCACTGTGTGTCCAAACAGAAAATTAAAGCTGCAAAATGGGGGTATTTTGCCCCATGTGAAGAGGTCCACAGTATAACTCAAATCACTACACCACACTGGGATCAGTCAATTTACTGTAGTCTGGACTGCTGACAAAAAGAGAATGGTAAGTCTCTTGCATAGTAATTGATTGGGTTGAGCGTGTGGGTCATAACAATGAAAAATAGTTAAAATTAATTTTTGATAATAAAATGTTTCTGAAGACTATTCAATTGTTTATTGAAGGACAAACTGGTGTAGACTAGACAGAACGCTATGCTAAGGCTCTCAGTGCTTTTGCTTAAATTTGGTTATCTGGTTTCGGAGGAACATGGGAAGCTGCCTTATAATGGCTCAGACCATTGGTCCAGCCAGGCCCGTATTGTCACTCCAGACTGGCAGCAACTCATCAAGGTTTCAGGCAGGATTCTTTCTAACCCTACCCAGAAATCTCTATTTAAAAACTTCAATGGCGGAGAGTCTACCATCTTAACAGGAAAGTTACTTCATTGTTGTGGTTGCTGCTGGTATTCCTTGCTCTGGTATTAACTAGGCGCAAATGTGTTTATCTTCTGAAATCAGACAAGATTGGGTGTGCATATATAGTATACTCATATTATCAATTAATTCTTATTAATTGCTATTTTAAAAACATCACTGCTATTTTTAGTGTTAGGTGTATTCAGCTTTGTTTGAGTCACATTTCATTGAATTGAGAAGAACCCTAGTTGATTATTTCAAAATAATATGGATCTGCTAATAGAACTCTTGGCAAATTGTCACTTAGTTTAAGTACCAAACTTAAAGAGTTTGTTTATTGAAACTAAATCCTTAAAATGTTATTTTAAAAAAGAATCAGGAAGCATTGCACTTTGCAAATGCATTCAACTGAATACTGCAAAATAAAAGCCTAGAACTATTAGAAACTTAAAATTACAGCACTACAAAATTACTTAGTATTCACTGAGTAATTGCCACAGTTCCAGTAATTTTAATGCCCAAGTCACCAATGTAGCAATATTTAAAGTAAAAGATCATGCTTATCCATATATGAAATGCTCTATACAGAAGATAAAATGGTATTTAATTACTATCAACTGGTCTAATTTATTCTCCTGCACTAATCAGTGCTACACATTTCTAATAAGATATACAAATTTTCATGCAGCTTTAGACAACCTCAATTACCAGTCTTGCTATTGCTATAACCCATAACTTCAGTTACTGGCTTTGTGCCACCCTAACCCACGGAGAAGAAGCAGAAGAAACAAACTGTGCTGCAAATCATTTATACAACAGCATCTAGGCAACAGCATCACATTAAACTAAATATTACATCTTAAACAAATTGATACATGGGATGAGTGACAGAAATCCTACAATACTTAATAGTATAATAAGAACCACATTATAATTTTATCTTGGGAAGAAAGAAGAGCAGATTTGATTCATGAGTTCATCCCCATCCCCAAAGCACCATGACGAAAGAAATTGAGTTATTCTAGAGTTTTTTTTGGTGTACAAAATGTTTGACCGCAATTGAGTAGAGATCAGCCATCTTTTACTCATGATGTACAACTGCTTTGCTGCTGTGAATATGCGAATAAGGCTGTCCAGAAGTTGCACTGGAGGAGGCAGAAACTGGAATAAATATTTTGTCTAATTCAGCAAAGTGCCTATTTTAAAAAATCCCACCTGGCAATTACTTCATTAGCAGGGGTATTACATCACTCCAAAAAGGATTTGTATATTTATGTATGTCACTCCAACATGTGCTCTGCCCTGGTATTCATTACATACACTCCGTGGAAAACAACTGGGGCCTTCTGCTCCAGGAGTTGAATCATATCCCTGGGCAAGGACCATATTACAGTATCTGAGAAAGAGAGTTTGCTAGGAGATATCTCATATGGCAGTATGATGTCAACAATGTAAAACACAGGATCTGTCAGGTTAATGGAATTGCTATTGGGACAGGAAGTCTTTTCTCTGTAGGTCAAAAACAGCATTGGTTGTGGATCATTATTTCAGGTGATTAAACAAAATATTTCTTCATATTACATGTAGGTGTCAACCAATGGGTACCTTGTTTCCTAAAAAGAATGTGATAATAAGTCAAGAATCTAGATTTATACTGGAGCTGTAGTTTTTCTAGAATTATTTGCAGGTGTTTCAAAGAAAATGAGCCTGTCCTGGTTGCTTTGCTATCATAAAGCAATGTAAATTTGCCTGTGAAATTGCCATTTTCCAAGAAACCAAGAACAGCCATGATGAGGTATAAATAAAGGAATAGAAATCTCCAACAGCTTATTTTTACACTTGCTGTTGAAGTCTAGGTATAATCAAGTGCACTAATGATTCATATATATATTTCCTTATGTTTCCCCCATGGAATCATCTAGGAACAAACACTCTGCCAGTTTGAGAAATCCACAAATACAGCTCTCCTTATAGGTGATATGTAAATATGCATGGGAATTATATCCTGCCTTAGGAATCAAGGTATCTATTTCGAGTATCCCACCCTGAGTTTTAACATTTTATATATGTGCTTGCAGACCACCCTGTCTTTGTGATTTTAGATATCTAATTGTATATTGTTTTTATTTATATGTATGTATCATTTTATTGTGTTCATTGCTGGTGTTTTGTTTTTTATTTTATTGTAATTTGTTGTTTGGGCTTGGCCTCGTGTGAGCCGCCTCATTGGGGAGATGGGGCGGGTTATAAATAAAGATTATTATTATTATTATCTGACAATAATATTGAAAAAATGCAGTTAAAATACAGGGAGATTCAAATATCACACCCCAATTACAATTTTAAAAAATACTTATTTATTTATTTTACTATATTTCTATACGGCCCCTCTCAGCCCGAAGGCGACTTGAGGCAATTTACATAGGGCAATCACTGCCCTCCATATAAAACACAAATAAAACAGTTAAAACAATAACCATAAAACAATCAGCAATTAGCAGTTAAAAACATACAAATACAATTATCAGCGTCTCATTAGAATCACTATTCCATCACATCGTCATATCATTCCATGGGTCTAATTAGACTGTTATATTTTATCTGCAAACGCCTGGTCAAACAGCGAGGTCTTAACTTTCTTTCAGAATATTAGGAGGGAGGAGGCCGATCTAATGTCCCTGAGGGGCTACCACTGAGAAGGCCCTGTCTCTTGTCCCCGCCAATCAGATCTGCAAAGGAGGCGGGACCAAGAGCAGGGCCTCTCCGGATGATCTTAAACATCTCGATGGTTCATAGGGAGAAATGCGTTCGGACAGGTAAGCTGGACCAGAACCGTTTAGGCTCAGTATTTACAATGTCGCAAGCCAGAATTACAACTTCATAACTGCTGGGATTCATGTTAATGATCATTGCAATGGCCAAAAGTGTGCCCCAGAAACATAACTTGAAGTCAGACTGACCTTTGAATGGAAAGAATTCCAAGGCACTGGAAAATGGGGTGATAACTGACAGTGCATCCGGTCCTTTCCTGATGGTGTAGCGTACTATGCCAGACAAAAACATGGACACTGGTACAGTCTGTTGCAGCTCTTTTTCGTATTGTGCCCCGCTGCAAGGGGAGGTCTGGATCCATCATTGCTCAATATAGTGCTCTCCAGCTCATTAGTACCAGGAATGTGTTGGGAATGTGGCACAGCTGGCTAAGTGTCAGCTGCATAAGATCTCTCTGACCAGTAGGTCATGAGTTCGAGGCCTGCCCAGGTTGAGGTGGGTTCTCAACCTTAAGTGTAGCCTGCTGCCGACCTTTGCAGCCTGAAAGACAGTTACATTTGTCAAGTAGGAGATAAAGGTACCACATTAAAGTGGGGAGGCGAATTTTGACTGATTTATGAGGCTATAAAGAATCCCTGAGGAATGCGGAAGAAATAACAAAGGGACGCTGGAAGGAATGCTAAGAGAGATGAGGAGTGCGTCAGCTCCCCCTGGTGGCCAGAAAGTTTTCCTCTGTCTATATATGTATAATATGTCAAATGTATGTACTGTACTATACTGTGATAAATGTCACATGTTTATATGTCATATGTTGAACTGCAGAGATTGTAAGTATGTGTTCTGTAATCCACTCTGAGTCCCCTTCGGGGTGAGAAGAGCGCAATATATATAAAGTAAATAAATAAATTAGTAATCTTCCTGTTGAATTTATCCTCCTGTTGGAGTTTCTACCTTCTTTCAAAGATAGGTTTCAGGGAGTTAGCATCACGAGATGTATATTTAAAGACAGAGTTCATTTGTTGTAGCTATTTCTTTTTGGTCATAACTAAACTTGAAACACAATTTGAATCATATCAAAAAGACAAAATAAAGCCTTGTCCTTAGAATGTAGTCAAACATTTGTCTGAACAGGAATGTCTTTGCCGACAGGACAAAAGAATAAGCACAGCCCCATCCCTTGGCAGAGAGATCCCAGCATTGGGCATGAACATCAAGAAAGCCCTCTTGCATCCTCATCTGATGGTGAACTCCTCTGAATATCTCAAAGGCCAGGCAGACTTGTATGGCAATGTGTGGGCCTAAGACAAACATGATTGTATACTTCCTAACCAACAACTTGAATGATTACTTATCTATACTTAAAATCCTCTATTGAATGGGAGACTACATTAGCTTCTCAAGTAAAATGTGACATTATGAAACATTTCACACTGTCAGGAAGGTCTTCCTAATGGTTGAAATGTTTCTCTCTCTCTCTTAAATCCATTAGTCAAGGTCCTACCCTGTGTTACAACAGAAAATAAATGTGACCCATCATGAAGACAGTTACTATACTTCCTTTTAATTATCTCTTCTCCAGGCTAAGGCGTGTCAGGTTTCTAGCTGAGGATGTAAAATAAATGGATAACTCCTGGTCTAGAGTGTGGACATTTGACATCTGAATTGGACTCCCCTCTTGGATAAATTCTACATTTGGGAGGGGGACTTTAATGTCACAATCAGGCTTCCAGAAGAGGTGAATGGAGTCAGTTCCCGCATCTTCTCCCTGCTGAAGTCACAACCTGGGCTCTTAAGTGTGTATATATGTGTGTTTTGGTGGGTGCAAGGACAAGACCTTTGTCTTCACCTTTTTGATCCAACATCCGACAATTCACTGCTTAAGTTCTGTGGTCTTCCTCCTCCTACCATTCTTAGTAATAGTCCTCCTTTTCTAGCTATTTCTGCTATTTAATTTTTCCTACTCACGTACTTGGAGAAGTTGACTAATCCATGAGCTGTGATCTTCCTCATACTACTCAGCAGCTTTTCTTCACCATAATTCAAAGAGCTGTTGAGGCTAACCATATGCATGGCATCCTCCTAATGTAGACAGCTAAATCAGCTTTCTTTCTGACACTGAAACTGAGTGTCTCCTTACATGGTTCCTGCTGCAGATATTCCTTGGTGGCTAGAGGACTAGATACAAATAACAGCAACACCCTCTAAACTTCCTACATAGTCACAGAGTAATTTTTCTATTCCTGTAATAATTGTGCAAAGGTACTATCAATAAATTTTGTTCATGTTTTCTAATGGGTCTTGATGTCCAGCCACTCAGCTTGCTTTTCAAAGGAAACATGTATTCTACTCATTGTGAAAGAGAGTGAACCAAAATGAAAACATTTCAGATGAGGTGCTTTTCAAATATAATAATAATACACTTTATTTATTTTCCGCTCTTCTCACCCCGAAGGGGACTCAAGAGTGGATTACAGGTACACATACTGTACTTCTCCAGTAAATGCGACATATATTGTATTAATTCGTCGTAGGTACAAGGAACATCATGAGTACAAACATATCACACATACATTATATATCTCAGGTGAGTACCAACATCATAAATGAACGAAAATAATGGCGGTGAGCAAGCTCGCACAAGCGGCGAGCCAAGACGCCCGGGCTCAAACGAGGAGAGTCAATGGTAAATAATGCAGGCACAGGTCCCGGACGCCTCTCCCAACCCCGTAAATCTTCGAAAATATATCACAATGTGTGGAAAAGTCTCACAGAAATAATATCAGGGTGGGAGAAGGTCGTCCACGGGCCGACGAAAGGGTCTCGCGCGCCTTCGTTTCTATAAAAAGTAAAAGAGCCTTTTAGCCCACAGTGCATTGACTATGTTCTGTTTTTGTTTTCAAGGCAATACACAGACAGCATTATTTTTGTATCTGTGTTTCACACTAAACTATCACTTGTTTGCTACTTTCCCTATGACACAGATTTGCTCTTTTAGATAATAATTAGGCAGTGATCGCATCCTTTAGAATGACACCATAAAAATGTTCCAGCACACTAAGATTAACATTTGCATTTGTAAGTTGCCTAGTGGAGGCCTCATTATCTAATCAAATTGGAGGAAAGACAGAAAGAAAACATCTCAGCCACTCTCTCTCAATCACTCTGCCTCAGCCAGAGATAAAAAGCAAAGGTTGTGCCACCTTTTCCTGCCTTCATCTATTCGTTGTCACTCTCCACTTGAAAAAAAAACCCGACTAAAGGTGACTTGGTAAAAACATCCCTGCATCTTGATCCTTCCTATGATTGTCTCTGAGCCCATCCTCCTAAGCAGAGCTCTTGCTACAGTGCCCCTTGCTTATCCTTGCCTGAAACAGTTTTTGCTGCTTCCTCAGTAATAGGGATTAAGGAGAACATGTTGACCTCCACATGTTTATTAATAGAGTGCAGCTCCCATTGGCTATGGAATTCAGCAGATCTTGGAAATCAACATTAAAAAGAAAGAATATAATGAAATGATGAAGCCATCAATAACTGAGCTTCTGAGTTAGATGTGAATCAAGTTCTACATCTCTCTGATTATGCTGATATTATTCAGCCATATAATTGAGAGTGGGTTATTTTGAAAATTTGTTTACAGAATTACAGACCCTCCTCCCCCTGGCCATGATTTTCTATTATGTGCTTCTGCCTTTATTGCTAAATAGTATTTAGAAGTGTTGCTTTGATTCATTCTGCTTCAGAGGAGTCTTGCTTGAGTAAGTCGTCTTCCAGTTCAATTCAGGATTCAGAATTCATTCCAGGTACAAAGTTCTTATGAATTCAGAGGGCAATCAGGATTTTTGCAAGTATGTTCAGAAGGGGGCAAATAGTAAAATGGAGCTTTCTGTCACATACATCTGTATAACAGCTTGAGCACTGACAGTATAGTCATAGCTTTAGGGAGCTCGATGCTAAATCATATTTCTTGGGCCCATAACCCTGCCATTCACAAGAAACTTTGCTCCTCTACCAGTACTCATGAACTCCTAATGGATCTTTCACAAAGTTATATAATGCCCCGTTTACCTCAATTCAAGGTCAGACAAAATGATAGGAAATCTGACTGCTTTGCTCCTTGTGATAGGTGCCTCGACTCTTACAGGTACGAGTGGGTATCTGTAGAGCATCCTAATATCCTGGGAAATGTTGTTGGACAAGATCTTTACATAGAAGCAGATTTTGATAAATAACCCTAGGTCAGTGGTTCTCAACCTGTGGGTCCCCAGATGTTTTGGCCTTCAAGTCCCATAAATCCTAACAGCTGGTAAACTGGCTAGAATTTCTGGGAGTTTTAAGCCAAAACACCTAGGGACCCACAGGTTGAGAACCACTGCCTTAGGTCATCACTTTGCAAGCTGGCAAAATTAGCCTTTACTAAGAATGGGCTATACACATGCTATCTGCATGGATGCACAATATTTTCTGCAAATATTTCTCTATGCAAGCCATTTAAGTTTTACATGTCATATCACTGGCAATCTCATACAAAAGCAGAGACTGTCAGAATTTCCATATTGCAATCCAAACCAATGAGGTTTGGAGAGATTCCTCTCATTCTCAGAACTGAATCAAGCCTGCGATGTTGTTTCCTTCACAGAAAATAGCACTGAAAAGGTCAAAGTTGTATTTTAATCATTTTATCAGAGCTGAGGTAATTTGAGTAAGGGAGCACACGGCAATTATCTAGAAGATTGTAAACACCCTGAATCATAAAGCACTTCCTTCATTCTCAGATCAAACCCATCGTACACCTGCATTTAAACCACCTCCAATCTTAAATTGTCTCCCCATCCAAAAGTGAAAGTTTTACCAAAAGAAAAAAATAGATTCCACAGTCAAGTAATTATTTTTATTAGCAGACTGAATAGTCACAAACTATCATACAAACTTTTGAGTTCTTCCTCGAGTAGAATATTTAAATTTTAAAAGAAAGGGAAACATTTTATGTAGTTGGTGGTAGTTTGCACTCATACGAAATGATTATCCATGGATCTTTTTTCACTAAAAATCTCAGTATTTTATCTGCAAAGGCAGCATCCTATGAGATCCTGGAATTTGGGGGGGGGGGAGGTATTTGTGATTCTTACCAAATTGTTCTATTGCTTGCTTCATCAAACTAACCCAGCATTATATAGGATAGAACCATATTTGTTAAAGTGGAATAATAATGCTACAATGGTAAATCTCCCTCTATTCTCTTTGAATATTTGTACTACACTTTTCCAACACATTCATCCAAATCTGCTTGCAGTAGTCCCAATAAAACCACCTTTGGAATAATAGCAGAATGTAACAATGTAATAAAAATGAAAAGAGCAACCATGTTTGTTTTTTTAAATAAAAAAACAAACAATAACTCAATAACAACCAGCTAAAAATCTCAAAGACTTGATGAATCAGGTGGATCTCAACAATCAATGATGGTGATCTCATGGTCTTTCAAGGAACAGTAATTCCATAAACATGAGATTACTTTCAGATATTCTGGTCTGAGGCAGGCCCTTCTATATACAACACCCATTTGCTCATACTGAGTTGCATAGCCATACCTTCTACTAAGCCTATATCATGAGCTTTATACACCATAGAACATAGATTAGCTGCCTGTGACATTAAAGCTTTTAGACAAAGAGCAAGCAACTTGAGGTTTCCCTGCTGTTGATGGACAGCAACATCATCATCCTTCACCATTGACCATGCTGACTACGGCTAAAGAAGATTCTAGATCAGAAGCATCTGAAGGGTTGCATGTTACTGTCTTTTGTTTTAGACCAACCTGTCTCAGGGATTGTCCATACTAACCAAAAACCTCATTGTCAACCAGAAGTCAAGCTTAAGGACTTCCAATTCATAAAACAAGGTAAAACTAGGTAAACCCCATGTTACAAGAAATGCTCCAGATTTTGGGTAAAACTCTGGGCCAGCCCTGCATTTTAAGGTTCATGTGGAACAGCTAGACTGACTCTGCAGCACAAGAGAAAAGACATTGAGCAATGTAATCTCTCACTGTGCCAGCCAGCCACAGAGCTTCAGAGAGCTCCTGGCTGTTACCAGGAACCTTTGCTGGTAACAGGATCCACCCTTCTTCATGCTGGTCACCTGATAATTGTCAGGAGCTCTCCACAGACTTTGGCCAGCTGCCACTATGACAGGTCGGTTAGGGCCTGAATCAGATTTGGCCAAACTAGATAGTCTCAACTCTGCTTCCTCCTCTGTCATGGGCCGGGGGCAGAGCATCTAAACAGCTCAGTGGAATCCAGAGTCAGTCTGAAGCAGAAATGCTCCAAAACATCCCTGAATTTCATTGTACGTGTAGATGCATCCTCAACTTAAACTGAACCATACTAACTAGGACAACAAGTCATGTTGTTATTGTAATGAAACCAGATTAGGGAAAGTGCTTTAGACTGATATTGCAATAATATTGAAGCCAATGAAGTCACCTTTACAGGGGGAATGTGGTGTTCCTTGGTGAATAATCAGTCATAATTTCACTATAACATTTTGGACTAACATCAAGTTCTCAAAGAGACATTACAACTGTTTAATCTGCATGTAAGCATGGTATAGATCAGGGCTGTCCAACTGCCGGCCCTGCAGGTGTTTTGGACTTCAAATCCCAGAAATCCTAACAGCTGGTAAACTGGCTAGGATTTCTGGGAGTTGAAGTCCAAAACACCTGCAGGGCCGGCAGTTGGACAGCCCTGGTATAGATAATGGTGACTTAATTCCACACTTTTGTATTTCTGAACAATGGGAAATTGTAGTAGCACACACGATATAATCAATTTCCCTGTGTAGACACTAGACCTGGTTAGGTTCTTCAGAATGCTTCTAAAATTGGAATAAATTCAGATTAAATTCACTTTTGAAACGGTTTTGAAGCTATGTAAGCAACCCGGAAGTGAATTTGCCATTTCGAAGCCACAGTCGCCATTTTTGGAAAGGAATTGGTGGGTTTCCCTTCCCTGGCCTTCCCTTGCCTTCCCTTCCCTGCGTGGCTCTCGCCCCAGTTCTCATGCGGAGAAAAGAAATCCGCGTTAAACTGGCATCGAACGAAAAAAGATCAGACTCACCGCCAGCTCCCTCCTCCGTTCCTCTGTGAGTCCAGAACCAGGAAAGTGGGTGTTGGGGGGGATGACTGAAAGAAGCTGGCAAAGAGATGGGGGGGGCTTGCCTCAGGCTTGTTCCTGATTTGGCAGATTGTGAAGCCTGCAGTTCAAGGGTGGAGAGGAATCCCGATGCCAACCCTGTCCCTTTTCCGGAAGGGAGGAGGAATGGAGCCTCTTTTCCTCCCCATCTTTGGCCCACAGGTTAACATGAGGATGCCGGGAAAGGGGCGGACAGCCACCTATTCGGCAGCCAGAGAGCCTTAAGGTGGAGTGTCGTTTGTATCTGTCAGGGTGAATTAAGCCTTCATTGTTTCTAGCCCCTTTTTGTGTAGTCCCTTCACCCCACTGAGCCACTGCTTGGAGTGCAATCCATGAAGGACTTCGCCTGGTGCTGCGCTCTGCCTTGTCTCCTCCTATCAGAATGCATACGGGTTTCCCCACTTCTTCCCACCCACGTTAAGCAAATACAGAAGAAGGCAGGGTCCTTCCACTTTTCCACCCATCGGGATTCCCACCTCTCCACCCTTGAACTGCAGGCCTCACGACCCGCTAAAGCAGCAACAAGCCTGAGTCAAGCCCCCCCCCCCAATCTCTTTGCCAGTTCCTTTCAGCCCCCCCCCCAACACCCGCTTTCCTTGTCCTGGACTCACAAAGGAATGGAGGAGGGAGCTGGCGGTGAGTCTGGTTTTTTTCCGTTTGACGCCAGTTTGACGCAGATTTCTCAAAGGGAAGAAATCCACGTCCAAACTTGGTTAAACATGCATGTCCACCATTAACAAATTAATGCCAAAATTTCAGAATTTTTCCGAACTAATTTCGATTTTTTTCCCGAAAAATTTCTGAAGGCATTCAGATTTGAAGCGCCAGCACCCCCTACATACGGAACAAGTTTTGAACCATTTTTTAATGGATCGACCAAGCCTAGTAGACACAATATCAGATGCATGGAGTGTTTTGCAATGTAACAGTTATAACTACAGAAGCTAAGCAGGAGTAGACAGACTGACAGATAGCTCAGCAAATAGGTACACCAGTATTTAGGATTTCAAAGCAACAGTAGCCCCCAAGAGTGAGCTTTGCTACTTAATATTAGATACATATTTTTTTCTTTCTCCTGCAAGACCACTGGGCAATTCCAGAACATCAGCTCGCTCAAGACTCAGAGCTTTGAAAAAAATATTCCTTTAAACCACAACAAAATCTTTTAATCATCACATCCAAGGGTGGCTAATGTGATCCTTTAAAAGCCCAGGTTTTCCAAGTACTTGTCAAGATGCACAGCAATACTCAAAGGTACTTTGGCACCAGAGGTAGAAAATCTTCCAAGTACTTTCTTTGCATGTCAAATAAATCAATAGTAAAATAAATGACAGCTCCTTTATTAGCTGTCTGAGAGAGATGCCTCACTCGACTTAATGTCAGGAACAGCCCTGTTCTCTTCCTGGATTTTGACCTTCCTTCAGCCTCTGATAGGTAGGTGGGACGCAACCCAAATTACTTGTACTTGAAGTCATCATCAGACTATACAAAGGTGATTAAGTAAATTCCTTCAGGTATCAAACTTCATTAAAACCCAAACGGGAGGTCATTCTGCCTACCCAAGAAACATGGTTGCACTTGTTTTGATTTGTGTATTTTAAAAGAGCAATCCACAAATCATCCAAGAGAGAGTAGTCGTAATTTAATGTATGTAGTTCCACCAGTTCAAACCAAACATAATTTCAGTTTAGGTCACATCTTGACCTTTCTGAGCTCTTCCTTTTTGAGATTAGTCTATCCTACATGGCTGATGTAATGATATGTGTGCAAAGAAGCAGCTGATTTGTGCCTTCAAGTTGCCTGTCAATTTAAAGCAATTGAATTTCATAGGGTTTTCTTAGGCAAGGAATTCTCAGGGTGCATACAGACAGAACCTATAGTGCGCGCCCTTCTGCGTTTTCCCCTACAGCATCCAGATGATGCTGTTGGGAGAAATGAACGTTTTCAGCACAAAGCAGGAAAACCCTGCTTTGTGCAGAGGTAATTTGTATGCTGGAAAATCCCATGTCTTTCAGAAGACCTGTGTCTTTCCAGGTGTGGAAGCTGTGTAGATGGGACTGGGGATCGCACTATATGACTTCTGGTACCCATTTACACATCTGTCTTGGGTTACTTGGGCTCCTAGAGGACAGCCCCCACCCCTCCCAAAATCCCTTAAAATGCCTTTTAAAAAGTAAAATAACTCACTCATCTTCCATTTCCCCTCCTCCAGAGTTCTCCTGGCTCATACTAATGACATGCCAAGAGAAGGAGGAAGGAGACAGTACACAAAACTAGTATACAGTTTTGTACACTAAAAGTCCTGCTTTCTCAAATCTACAGTATAAATCCAAGTGCAAATTGTTCTCACGTTCTCATTCATATTCATCTCATTTAGCAATAGAAATGTCTATTTCGGTACTTCTGGCTTTCTTCTTGTTAAAGACGTTTGGGATCCCTGTAATGGGAAGCATTTAAGTTGTAATTTGTGCTCGTCCAACAGAGTTTCCTTTAAATATCTCTCTTTTTTCAGCACTCTCATTCTTGATATTTATTTTACATGAGGCATTTTATGTGAGCAGAAACAAAATCAAGATCTCAATTCCTCGGTGGCTTCAGCATGTCTGTTAGGATTTTCCTGATGCCAGAATAATATCGAATGTGTCCATTCCTCATGAACCTGGTAGAATTTTACATGGAGCCAGATTGTACAGCCACGTGCAAGCTAAAAGCAAGCCCTAAACATTCCAAGTGTGAAGACACAAGAATCTTCCAGTTTATGAATCATATTAATACCAATATTATCACTACCATGGGTATCACTCTCAGGTAGTTCTGAATGTGCAAAAGCATTAGCTCCCTACATCAGGGAGATACTGGTATTACATAGTGGCTGTGGATAATGTGGTTCTGTACACTTATTCCCATGATCACACAATAATAAATCTGTTGTAGGTGCTAATCCAAACTTTAAAGAGTTACTCTATATACTTTGTGCATTTTGGAATAGGGTGAGCTCAGTAGTAGTTGAAATAGAGCTATTGAGAACCTAATGATCCTGAACCTAATGGTTTAAACTCATTGGTTAGCCAAGAGTTGACCTGAGTGAAGACTGGGTCTCCACTCAGGTCTAGGAGAGGGTTTTAAAGGCATCTGTCCAGCAGTTGCATTCAGACTTCCAACCCACTCACTCTTTGTCTGGACTAGTGGAATTGCCCTCTACTATTGTATTAACTTTGAGGGCAGTTGGCATGGTCCTGGAGCCAGAATTGGAGAATTACTGCCTCTGTAGCATTCATCCTTGGTACGGGATCCCTTCTGGTAAATTCAGGGGTGTGTGTGTGTGTGCATGAGGTGGCTCCAGACCAATGGTGGGATGGATGCCTGTACAGCACCCTCTGGTAGTGAGGGAGAAGGCCATCAAGCAGCTTGCCATGCAACCTCTCCCTAGTCATCCCCAGAGCCTCTAGATCAGACCTGGGCATTTGCCGGCCCTCCAAGTGTTTTGGACTTCAAATCCCAGAAATCCTAACAGCTGGTAAACTGGCTAGGATTTCTGGGAGTTGATGTCCAAAACACCTGGAGGGCTGGCAATTGCCCAGGTCTGTTCTAGATCCAGCCATAGCATGAAGCTCATCAATCAGTGGTCAGGTTTGCGATGCCAAGATCCAGGTCCCACATATTGAGCCAACCCTATTGTCAGCTGTAACCATTAAAGTTGTGGCCAATGTTATTCCACTGCATATCATGTGTGTCATTCTTGAGAATGGATGGGCTTGCCCAGGTGACAGAAATGATCATGTTCAAGAGAAAGCTATGGTGCAAAATAGAGAATTTTTTAAATTTAGGATCAAAAAGCCTAAGGAGAACAATAAAAGGGGAGATACACCTTATGTACAACCCTCCAAACAGAGCATAAATATTTGTGGAATAATTCTGAGTTTCTATTGTAGGGAATGTAATGGAATATCCTAGGAAAGGGCATGGCGGGTAGAACATTGAACAAGGCCAAGTTTGTTGCAGATTAACAGCCTGACACCTGCACACAAACATACAAATTAGTTGGTAGAAATAACAGTGCATTCTGCAACTCATTGTGCTGATGCTATTGCCTGAAAATCTGCATTCCCTTTACCCTACACCACCCCCTGCACAGCCTAGCAAGCTCATTAACTGTTCTCTGTATGAAAAAGCCACTGAAGATCATTAGCAGAGGAGTCTCAAGCCAATGTGCCAGCATAATGAAAAACAATTCAGCAGTTCCGTATGGTCTGCTAGTTGTGTTTGTCATAAATGACTTGTGGAGATTTGGAATGAATGATCCATATCATATTGAACTGTCCTTTTTATTGCTGACAATTGAAGGTTACTGAGAAGCTGGGTCAGTCTCAGACTGTGTCTAATTGGAAACCTTTCCTCATTAATGTCTGGTGTTGACTTGTATAAGTTGATGAAATTAGGAGCACAGCGGAATAGATTTTATTACACAGAGTAAGCGGGTCAAGCTCTGTTCCACTGCGGTGTTATTTTAACACCACACTGCCCTGTTTTCTGTAGTCGAAGATTCCCTGTAGTAGGGTGAACGTTGAGTGAGGCCAGCTTAAGAGGATCCAAATGACTGAAAACATCAACATGCTCCAGGAAATTGAAACCATATGCATATTCGTGCCACATTCATTTCAATAAATCTTTTGTAAAAATATTTCTTATGGCTCATTTGGGGTTATTTTGTGGGTTTGAGTTACAAAAGGAGCAAAAAATGTTTCCCAGGTTTAAAAGGGGGTGTCATTGTAAATGGAACTGACAGTTTCACCCTCATCCTGCAGTTTTGTGGGAACTTGCGACATTTAAAATAGTTTTATAAACATGTGGTTCTCAGCATAAAAAAAACCAAGGGAATGGAAGGAGAAGGAGTAGGGAGCGAGAAAAAAATGCTCCTTCATATTCATCTGATATTACAATTTAAAATGCTATTTTACATGTTCTCAGGATATAAATGATCACTGCTGTGTATAAGTGAATTCAAATCTAAGTTTGACAGATGGGAAGAAATGGTCAGAAAATCAATGATATAGAAATGGGTTTCTACCAGGAGTGAAGAACTTTCTTATTTCATTGCTGCATGGAAGGATAAATCAAATCAATGTTTTCTTCTTGCTGGGTGAGATTATAAGGATTTTAATCCATTTTGCAGTGGACGCTTTTGAGTATGTGAACAGAAATACAGTGATTCCCCCAGGCACTCACAAGCCACACCAAAAAACTGCCAGGCCACCAAATGCTAATCAAGGTGGCCCATTGAAACACTCACACCAAGCTCCAACAGACATGAGTTCTTTCTCCCGCCCTGGACATTCCACAGATATATAAACCCAATTTTCCTAGTTCCAACAAACCTCACAACCTCTGAGGATGCCTGCCATAGATGCAGACAAAACATCAGGAGATAATGCTTCTAAAACATGGCCATATAGCCCAAAAAACCTACAATGACCCAGAAATAGTGTTTTCTAACCACTACCACCACCCCAAAAAGAACACACTCCCAAATGAGATAAGATTGGTTTCTTCCCTCCTGGCTTTCAGGAAGAAATTAAAATCGTGGTTTTGGGACCAGGCTTTCGGACATAGCTAGCACTTTAATAGGACATTGACTGGAATGGCAATACGGCTGATGAGATCGTTTTTACTGTTATTATTGTTTTTTATTAATGCTTTATGTACTGTTTTTAATTATGGCTTTTTGTATTTAACTGTGGTTGTATTATTGTAAATGTAGCGGCATCATATCGGTGCCTAGTGTAAGCCATCCTGAGTCCCCCTTTGGGGGTAGAGAAGAGACAGGGTAGAAATACTGGAAATAATACATAATAAATCATTTTGAAGCTCCCTTCTAAAAAATTTCTTGAGGAATTGAAATTACAATATCATGAAGTATATGTTCCCCATCATGGAAAATATGTTCCTAATGAAAGAAAAGATTTCTGGTCCAGAAATACAGTTACAAGATAAACGAGCAGGCTGATAACAACAGGCACAGAACAACAGTGTGTGATTACCAGATGGTAATAGACTGTATACACCAATGCAAGTAAGGAATAACACAACCCCAACAATTATGAAAATAGCACTCTATTGGTGAGTTAAGAAGGTTCATATAGCATACAGTAGTGGCATACATATAGCAGATACAGTCTAGGCAAACAAGGCGCAGCAAGGCAGCCCCCCAATGTACTTGCACGATGGCGATGACTGTGCTGAGCGACGTCTGTAATAGATGGAAAAGGCAGATGCAAGCGTTGCTGCTGGGGTGCGGCGTGAGCCGGTCTGGCACGGCGGGCGGCGTTAGTGGATGACGTATGCCCGCAGAAGACGTCGTGGACGTAAGGAAATGTTGGTGGACGTCAGCACGTACGGGGCGCGCGGGAGGCAACGACGAATGATGTAGTTTTGAGGGGATCCCCGATGGGAAATCCCAGGCGCTCCCTGGCGTCTGCTCGCGAGAGTTCCCAACTCTCTTCCCCTTTTGCCAGGTTAATGGCGGCGGCGTCAACAAGGGCTTCACAGGCAAGAATCCCGGGAACCAAGACGCGGAAGGGGATGGTTGGATCTCAAGTGGGGTGGGTAGGATTCACAAACATGCAGTAGATAGTCTATTCAAAGGCATGAATGCCCATAGAGGGAAAATTCCCCCAAGACTCGTGTGTGGGAGGAGGCGGTGTGGCTCCCTCTCTACACGTGGGCTTGGTGAGTAGCAGAGCCGACGGCCAGCTTAATGCTAATTCCTGCGCGGCCACATTAGACCGTTTCGGGGCATCATGTGTGGGCTCCTTTCTCAAGGCTCTAAGGCTAGGCCCAAGCAGTAGTCACATATAAGGTGTGCAGATACACATAACCCCGCTCAGTGGAGTCTCGGCGTATGCAGACGATATGGTCTGCGTAATAGAAGATCCTTTGCAGCAATGGGAGGTGTGGTGGAAGGAACTAGAGGCCTACGGGAAAGTCGCCGGGTTAAAAATAAATAAAGAGAAAACTAAGTTTATTGTCAAGAATATGACGGAAAAGAAAAAAGAGACTCTGCAAAGAATAACAGAAATCAAAATAGAGAAAATGGTCCGGTATTTGGGGGTTTTTTTGACAGGAAGTAATGCCCATCTACTCCAAAATAATTATGAAAGAAAATGGAGGGAAATAAGGTCAAAATTAAAAAAATGGAGTAAGCTGCAACTCTCACTGATGGGTAGGATAGCCCTGGTTAAAATGTCTGTGCTACCCGAAATATTATTTTTGTTTCAAACAATACCAGTGCTAAGGACAAAAACAATTTTGGAAGAATGGAGAAAGGATATATTAAAATTCGTGTGGCTAAATAAGAGGGCCAGGATAGGATTTCAACAGTTGAAAGATAATATTACAAGAGGAGGCTTGGCACTGCCGGATTTCCAAATTTATTATGAATCCGCGGTACTAGTATGGTTGAAAGAATGGGTAACACTGACAAAAAAGAAACTATTGGCTTTGGAAGGAGAAGACTTCTGCCGGGGATGGCATAGCTATCTCTGGAGAGACAAGGTCAAGGTAGAAAAAGGTTTTAGGAACCACTTTATAAGGGCGGCTCTTATCAAGGTGTGGGACAAGCATAAAGAAAGATTATGTAAAAAAACTCCACTGTGGTTCTCCCCGACAGAGGCAGACCATAAGAG
Source organism: Anolis apletophallus (assembly GCA_030556195.1). NCBI lineage: Eukaryota > Metazoa > Chordata > Lepidosauria > Squamata > Anolidae > Anolis > Anolis apletophallus. The sequence goes on along the minus strand of JARBWK010000006.1, from coordinate 100,815,883 downwards.
GGAAATCCCGAGGGAGAGGTGGTTGACGTACAAAAATGTTTTAAAGATTAAAGGGCAGGAAGTGGACCTGATGACTTTGGAGGAGATACAGAGAGTAGAACCGGGAACAACGTGGTTCCACTACTGGCAAATAAAGGAGAGCTATAAACAAGACCGGAAAAAGGGGTTTGAAATAAAAGACTCTAGTTGGTCTAAAATAGTAAAGAGTGACATTAAAATAATACGGAAATCTTACCAACTATTACTTGGCTGGGCCACGGAAGAAAATGTTATCAAGGAGGTAATGGTAAAGTGGGCCAGACTGGTAGGCCATACCATAGATTTGAACAAATGGGAAGAAGTGTGGTCTAAAAAATTAAAACTTACCTATGCGATTGAGATAAAAGAAAATTGGTATAAGGTATTTTATATGTGGTATTTAACACCAGAAAAGCTTGCGAAGTTTAGCAGAGGTAAACTAAAAGCAAAGTGTTGGAAATGTGAAACGAGTGTTGGGACTTACTCCCACGTGTGGTGGGATTGTAAATTGGTAAAGAAATTTTGGTGGGAGATATTTAAGAGGTCAAAGGAAATCTTGGGAAAAAAATTTGATTTTAAGCCAGAATATTTTTTGTTGGGGATATTCGATTTTGAATTAGACAAAAATGAAGACAAAATCCTTTTTTATTTGGTTGCTGCCGCAAGAATAAGTCTGGCAAGATTCTGGAAACTTAAAGAAGTACCAACATACCAAGATTGGTTAAGAAAAGTTTATGATATAATGAATATGGATCTGCTAACACAGAAAGTAGCACAAAATAGGTCATTCGAAAACAGAACAGACTGGAGTAAATATACCAATTATCTAAAGGCGAAGAAATACAAACTACTATGAAAGACAGTAATATAGAAGAGAAAACATGGAATAATCGGACAACAAATTTCCAGTTCACAGAAAGGGGAAGCAGAAATACCCTTCTGTGTTTTAGGAGAATGAAGCACGAGCCTCTGCAAAATGGACTAGGAGGGCTGTAAGGGGAATGTATCTGTGTCGGTGTATGGTGAAGGAGCGGGGGTGGGGTGGGAGGGGTATTGATTTTAGGCTCTGATATTGTTGGGTGTGGTGTATGACTTTGTTTACGTGTATGCCGACGACCAGGTCGGCAAGTTGGTGTTGTGTTGTTATGTTTGGTGTTGAAATGAATAAAAATTATTTTTAAAAAAACCTCAATAGGGGATTCCTGGACACTTAGAGTACAGAACTTTACTTTACATTTCATAAGCCACACATATAGTGTGTGTGTTCAAAAAGTAACGTTTCAGAACAGAAAATGTTTTCTGCCCAAGTTATTTTGCTAATAGAGATAGACAATGTAAATGATACTGTTTTCTGCACACACAAAAGATGCTGTTCTCATGATATGTTATTGAGCTTTACTATGAACATTCCTAGATGACGTATAACCTGTTAGAGTTGTTCAAAACAGCATAAATCCATTTCAGGCATCGTTTTGAAATTTGGATTAACCCTGTTTCATTTTGAGAAGTTGCAGGAAGATACAGAGAAGGACCATTTCGATTCGTGATTCAAATTCAAAAATTTTGCTATTGTTTTAGTAAGATTTTTTCCATTACCAGCAATGGGGACACTTTTGAGGTGCATTTCTTTGTCATTTTCTTTGTCCCAGGAGTCAAATCTCCCGCAAGTCGGGCGGTCGCTGCCCGGACCTCCTCCTGGGGCCCAGAGAACCACCGGCCAGGGGGAGCGCAAGGCCCGCTCGGCCTGGACCCGGACCGCCGGAATCTACAAGAGGAGGAATGCGAGGAGGGAGAGGTGCACAGGAGGGCTGTGGCCTCCTCCCGCAGTGGGCCCCTCCCGAACTCGCCTGATCCGCCGGACCCCGGGGCTCCCGAGGGACAACCGGAGCGGCTGGAGGAGGGATGTCGTGAGGCCCAGGAGACCCCGCAGCAGCCTCCGAGCGACGGCGAATGGACTGCCCTGGGAGGCCTCCCTTGTGAGAGGGGGTCTCCGGCCGGGAACGAGGCCGCGTTGGGGGTTGTGGCGCTGCCTAGGTGGAGTCCCTGGCGGGCTCTGGGGTGCCAGGCCCCCTCGCTGAGGCGGGGTGTTGGCCGAAGGCCCCAAGATGGCGCCGGCCTTGACTTGCTCGGCGTCCTCGGCGTCCCTGGTCCCGCCTCTCGGGCCTTCCCTGGGGGCCTTGGCCACACACCCCTTCGACTCTGCCTCTGACCCCTTTCCCAGCTGTGCTCTGTCGGCAAGTCTTCCATCTGAGGCACTGAGCGTTTCCCAGGTGCTATCCAAAGTCCCTGGGGAGCGCCCTCGCCGCAGGGCCTGCAAGCTGACCCGTATTCCCTTCATCCCCACCTGCCGGTCCCCCACAGACCGCCACCTGGTGGCTTGGGACAATGCCCTCGCAGAAGGAAGAAGACCAACAAGCATCAGAGAAGGTCCTTTCGACCGCGGACCTTTTGGGGGGCGGGATTTGACAGGAAAGAGAGCTCCCTGGGCCTGGCCTCTGGTCCGGCCTCCGTTGGTGACGCCAGGAGCTCCCGCGAGGACCGAAGTGGACAGCTAGATAGGCCTCCCCCAAGGACCAGCCGGGGGAAGGATCTATCGGGTGGTGAACGAGCCTCGTCATCTCTGACCTCGACCCCCCAAGTGTTG
>JARBWK010000006.1:100010371-100206131 GCA_030556195.1 Anolis apletophallus | reverse complement strand
TTTATCGATGGAGCCTGATTTCTGACAGTGTATTGGCACGGTTTTTAAGTGTTTCCAACAGACACTGTGGGCTTCTTTTGTAACTGTAAATTACCCATTAACAGTCATTTTCAGTTATTTTAAGACCTGAAACTTTATAACTAAAATATAAATTTGATTTCTATATACAGTATGTGCATATATATATATATATATATATATATCAGAAAGAAGCATGTAATTTAAATTATTTTGTGTTATAGAACTACTCTTTAGATTTGCTAAAGAAAGGTTTCAAAACACACACCCCGCATCCCACTTTTTTTTGTGACTACAGCCCTGACCTTATCTTAAAGTGGATATATTGAAATGTCACTTTAACTTCCAGAAGAGACTATAGTATTTCAAAATGAAAGAATATTTGCCTTTTTATAACTGTATGTCTAAAAGATAACTTCAGCTTGAATATTCCCGTATAGATACCGTTCTTTATTGCTGAAGCTTTAAACAAAACTCTGTAAACTCTGACGGTGCTAGTGGATGCCGCTATTTGTTTAGATGTAGGGAATCCAAGCTTAAATCTCTTTTCAAGCAAGCTATCTCACACTATCAGATTTAGAGGGCACCTGCTAAGACTTATAATCTTTTTCTCTCTTAAGAAGGACTTATATAAAGCTTGTGACTTACACATGAAGTCAGAACTAAGGGCAGTTTTGAGATTAGAGATACAGATAGCAAAAGTGAACAACTGAAATGAGAGCATGAACAATGGAATCATTAATAATGTTTCACCATGTATTGCTTAGTTAACTGTTTGTTCGGTAAGGCTTGTAAAAACATTTTTGTAGGGTGGACTGCTCTTATTTAGAAGCTAATCAGCTAGCGCCTTCCACACAGCCATATAACCCAGGAAATCAGAGAAAATCCCACAATATGTGCTTTGAACTGCTATCTGAGTTCACATATATTCCAGTTCAAAGCAGAAAATGTGGATTTTATTCAGCTGTGTGCAAGGGCTCCCAGGCAGTTGTCTCATTATCTAGGGCAATATTTTTCAACCTGGTGGTTGGAACCCCTGAGGAGTCACAAGGTGGTTTCAGAGGCATCGACAAAGATGATCACAAAAACATGTTACTGATGGTCTTAGGAACCCTTTTAGCAGAGAAGGCTTAAGATTTTTCCGCCTGTCCTTCTCTACCTTTTTGGAAACAGACATCGAATGCTCCCACCAAAAGCCCTCCTCTGCTGGGATTGGCTGTCCCCCCCCCAATCCCACCAGTATTCAAATATGGGCATTTCGAGTATTTGTGCCAAGTTTGGTCCAGTGAATGAAAATACATCTTGTATATCAGATATTTACATTATGATTCATAACAGCAGCAAAATTACAGTTATGAAATAGCAACAAAATAATTTTATGGTGGGGGTCACCAGAACATGAGGAACTGTATTAAGGGGCAGGCCAGGATTACCCATATAAGGCCAACCTAGGCCATGGCCTAGTGCAAGCTGGGGGCGAGATCATGGGCCAAAAAATAATAATAATAAAAATGTTGAAACAAATAAAAACACAACGCGCATGGAGATGAGGAAGGAAGGATACCGGAGGTCCTCCTTTTCGGCACCGCCCTGCCCCTTCCTGAATACCAGCTCCTGCCTCTGCTATTGGTGCGCAAACGGCGTATTTTATTTATTTATTTGCTATGCTTCTATACCACCTCTCTCAGCCCAGTTCATGAAATGTATATCAGATATTTACATTATGATTCATAACAGCAGCAAAATTATAGTTATGAAGTAGCAACAAAAAATAATTTTATGGTTGGGGGACACCACAACATGAGGAACTGTATTAAGGGGTCGTGGCATTAGGAAGGTTGAGAAACACAGATCTAGGGTATCCCATTGCCTCCCGTATTAGATAGGATTCCATACCTTTTCAATGTACTCAGTCTTCACTGAGACTTGGAATTGATTTTTCTCTCTCAATATGTTATGATCAAAAACTCTTTAACAGCAATCAGACGTCTGTGAAAAAAAAATAACTGAAGCTCTGAACATTTTCAAATGGGATATCCTGTGCTTCTGCTAGCACAAAGCTGGAAATCATTAAATTTGGCCAGAAGCGGCATTTAATTACCCAATGAGTCAGAGTTGGGCAACAGAAGTCCTTGTGCTTATTGCGTAGCTGCCTGGTACAGATAACAAAACTGATAGGAGGTGTTGAAAAGGCTGAGCTTTTTTTTTTACCAGCTGTGCATATTGCAAACCATATTTAGTATTAAAAGATGAGTACTATTTACTTTGATAACACTGAGGACAGAGTATAATAGCCTCTTATCATTTCACAGTGTGTACCTTTGCACCAGGTGGAAATATCATGAGAGAGGGAAGACTTTAGAAAACTGCACCTCAATGGCAATATTATCATTCCTAACTTTCTTCTTGCAGTATTCGCCAAGATAGATTTTAACATTTTTGTGTGTTCCTGGGAGACTGTAAATGACAAAGGCACCTGTAACAGATAACCAATAAAGCAGAAATCCTGTTACTGTAAGCAGGCAAGCTGAGGTCATGGAGGGTAAAATCCAATAAAGTAATAGACTTGTATAAAGAAAGCCAACTTGTAACCTTATTTGTATGTAGAAAGACAAATAATACCTCCCATTTCTTCTCTGGACCTGGAAAGGCAAATACACGATCAACTTGTATGTCTGTTAGACTAACCAGAGATGATTTCAATATATGACGTAAGTCCGTTACCTTGATGCAGTGTTATATTGTCTCACTGGAACTTGGTATTACACAGTAAGCTTTAAATACGTGTCAGTAGATCTACAGACCTATGCTTACATAAAAAATTAATATTCATCTTTGGTGGTCATGTCCAAAAGCGACAAAATTCTGGAAAATGATCCACAAAGAAACGGAAAAAATAATTCAAAAAAATATAATAAGGAAACCAGAAACATTTCTCTTGGGAATAGTGGACTCTGGTTTCAAAAAGCATGAGAAAAAAATATTTATATTAGTAACCACAGTCGCTAACTTATTATATGCAAATTATTGGAAATCGAAGAAAAGTCCGACAAGAGGAATGGACTCAAAAAATTATAGAAACAAGTCAAATGGAAATCCTAACAGATGCTCTAAGAGAAAGAAACAGAAAAGAGGATGTAAATTCAAAATGGGACTGGACTCTGCTACAAGAATATTGTAAAGTGGAGTGTAATATAGATTTAAATGTAAAAATGTAATATTTAATAACAGATATGTTAAACTTTAAATACTTATACTTTGTCTTAGATTCTATTATAGACGAAATAATCAAAAGTCAAGACAAATAAGAAGATCTAAAATATTTAAGGGTTTTCGAATGATATTATATGATAGATAGGTATGCCACTAAAACACCATTTTTTTCCAATCACCACTGCTGTACTCTGTTTTCTGTATTCTTCGCTTTTATTTTATTTCGCTTTGTTGTGTTGTGTTTTCTTTTTTATGTATTTTTCATTATTTCTTTTTCCCTGCTTTACTTTTTGTATTTTACCAAGAAACTTTAATAAAAACTTACACACATCATTTTTAGTGTGGAAAATGTTTTATGTTTCTTATCTCAAACTTACTGGCAATACATTGGGTGCAGACCCAAAATTAATAAGAGCATCAGCCCTGTTTTTTTCTTAATCAACTGCTGAGTATGCCTGCCCTGTTTTGCACAAGTCTGCCCACACGAAATAGGTGAATATGCACTGAATGACACCTATAGAATAATCACAGGATATCTTAAACTTACACCTGTTGATAGACTCTATAAGTTAGCTGGCATTGCCCCCCTGATGTGCGATGGGAAGTTGCTGCCAACTGTGAGAGAAATAAGGTTGAACACTGTGAAAGCTACCCACTGTGTGGCTATCAGCCTCCTCCCAGTAGACACAAATCAAGGACAAGCTTCATGAGAACCCCACTCCTCTTAATGTTCCTCCAGCAACAGCAAGGGTATCCCTCTGGGCAGCTAAACCAGGAAATCCCAACTGGATGGCCCCCACAAGGGTCTTCCTCCAGGGGCAAACAAAGAATGGTCAACTTGGAAGTCCCTGAACAGACTCAGAAGTGGTGCTGGAAGATCAAAAGACAACATGACTAAATGCCACTACCTAGAAGACTCCTCCACCTTGTGCGACTGTGGAGCAGAACAAACAACTCTGCACCTGTATGCTTGCCCACAATGCCCTGCCTCATGCACAGAGGAAGAATTGCTTAACGCTACAGACAATGTAGTTGCTGTTGCCCGCTTTTTGGTCTAGACTTGTTTAGCCGCTTGTGCTACCTCTATTTAGTTGTTGTTTTATCTGCCCAATGCTTTTGACACAAAATAAATATAAATCTCAAACTCATAATTTCATGTCCTACAAAATAGACGTGCTTGAATGTAACCTCACCAAGATAATTCAGTTTAGTAACCTCACCAAGATAATTCAGTCAGTTTGACGCTGCAAGGATTGTAATTTGATGTCCACTGTTCCTCAAAAAACTTTTTTGTTTGTTTTTGTCTGTCTTTTTGGCTGTTGTGGTATTGCCAAATGTTGGTAATATAGCTGTGGAGGGGTTACAATTTAGCCACAAGCCCCCACTTGAACACTCCTAACTTAATTCTAGTTCTTCATATTCTAATTTCTTTCCGTTACTATGTAGAACAAAATTCCACAGACGTTCTTCAGTCTAGAACAGTGTTTCCCAACCAGTGTGCCATGGCACACTAGTGTGCCGTGAGCAATCATCAGGTGTGCCGTGGGAAATTAGAACCTTCAATACCCTTTCTTCCCCTCCTGCCGAACACTTTTTCTTCTCCACTTGGGATCCCTTCCCAGCCTCGATCTTCTTGCTTTACCTCGCTTTGCTCACGCTGCCGCTTCTGCGGGAGGGGGGAGGAGGGAAGACGTGACCCGTGCGGGCGCTACTGCACAGACTCGCCTCACGTCTTCCTCCCTCCCCTCCACAGTACTCTCTGGATATAGGTGAACTACAACTCCAAAACTCAAGGTCAATGCCCACCAAACTCTTATAGTATTTTCTCTTGGTTATGGTAGTTCTGTGTGGGAAGTTTGATTCCATTCCATCATTGGTGGAGTTCAGAATGCTCTTTGATTGCGGGTGAACTATAACTCCCAGCTGTTGAGCAAGACCTTCGTGTGTGTCTTTCTGCCATTCCTGCCAGGATATCTATGTTGTGTTCATCGAAACAGGCCCAGGTTTCACACTGAGTGTATAAATGCATTTAAAAACATATTAACTATATGTATTACTGTGTTAGAGTGTCATTTTGTGTCATTTTGGTTGGTGGTGTGCCCCAGGATTTTGTAAATGTAAAAAATGTGCCACGGCTCAAAAAAGATTGAAAAACACTGATCTAGGAAACTAGAGACAGGATTTAGAGGGACTGTGAATATCTTTGGTGGAGATAGTGAATCAGAAATGTATTGGCAAAAGGAAGCTCATTGCAGCCTGGACAGGATGAATCAAGAATAGACTATACAGGAAACTGTTTGGAATGCAATATTCCTCCCATATTTTGAACTAATTAATATATGAAGCTAATTAATGTGTAACACACATTGGAAGGGTTCTGACCTAAAAGATGATATGCAAGTACTACAAATAAATATAAATATAAACATATAGCTGTGCTCTTCAGTTATGGATTTCAGTAGTTTTGCCCTCTCTTCTGGATCATCAGTTTCCTGTCTGTCCATCTTTCTCAATTTTTTTTTACTTTAATTCACCAATATATTTCTGTGTCCCATGTCCTTATCCGCATGAACATTTCAGCAGTGTAAGCAGGTGAGCACTAAGCTTCCTGGGGACAGTTTTCATTACAGTGTCTGCCTAGACATGGCAATCACACTCTAGGGCAGGCATGAGCAAGCTTTGGCCCTCCAGGTTTTTTGGATTTCAATTCCCACAATTCCACTGCCAGAAGGGACAGAGAGTTTCATCTATGCTGACGATCGTGCCATCACCACTCAAGCAGGGAGCTTTGAAATGGTTGAAAAGCTCTCCAAAGCCTTAGATGCTTTTACTGCCTATTGCAGGGGAAACTAGCTGATTCCTAATCCATCTCTAAAACATCTTTTCATTTTAAGAACAGACAAGCATCTCGAACTCTGAGGATTACCTGGGAAGGAATCCTACTGGAGCATTGTAGCACACCAAAATACCTGGGAGTCACTCTGGACCGTACTCTGACTTTTCAGAAGCACTGCTTGAATATGAAGTAAAAAGTGGTGCTAGAAATGAAATCATACAACCTGGGGATCACAACCGGACACAGTGAAACATCTGCCCTTGCGCTTTGCTACTCTGCTGCTGAGTACACATGCCCAGTGTGGAAAACATCTTACCATGTTAAAACAGTGGATGTGGCTCTTAATGGGACATGTCATATTATCTCAGGATGTCTATGCCCTACACCACCAGATAAATTATACTATTTAGCTGGTATTACACCACCTGACATCCATTGGGAGGTAGCAGCCTGTAATGAAAGGACCAAGGTTTTGACATCTCCAGCCCATCCTCTGTTTGTATATCAGCAAGCAAGTCAATGCCTTAAATCAAGAAGTAACTCCCTAAGACAGGGGTGGGCAATTATTTTTTCCAAGGGGCCACACGAGAGCCAAAAAATATTATGGAGGACCTCACCTAAAGGCTGAACTACATTCTACATAATATCAATTGAATTTCTTTAATAATAATAATAATAATAAAGGCACTACATTGCGTTTTTGATATATTAATAAGACTGATAAGAGTATATGTTATGAGCAATAAAAAGAGAGGTTGTCATAGGAAAAATGACATTCATTCACTAAAAGTTTACAAAACAATGGTTAAAAATGTGAACATTTGTATCATTTGTGATTCATTATATCAGGGATCAGGAACCTTTTTGACTCAGAAAGCCATAAAAGCAAAATATTTGGAAATTTATTTCAGGGCCCTTCCACACAGCCATATAACCCAGAATATCAAGGCAGGAAATCCCACAATATCTGCTTTGAACTGGGTTAATAATAATTAACCCATAATAATAATAATAATGGGTTCCTAGAGCAGAAGGGGACCTCCAAGGCCATGCAGTCCTACCTCCTTTTGCCATAAGGGGAAAAACACAATCAAAGCATTACTCACAGATGGCCATTCAGCCTCTGATTATAATAATAATAATAATAATAATGGGTTCCTAGAGCAGAAGGGGACCTCCAAGGCCATGCAGTCCAACCTCCTTCTGCCATGAAGGAAAAACACAATCAAAGCATTACTCACAGATGGCCATTCAGCATCGGGGGAGGAAGACACAGGAGGATGAGGATGAGGCGGTGGAGTGGAAGGAGGCGGTGGCGGCGGGGAGGAGGAGGAGGCATGGGAGAGGAGTGGGCGGCGGCGGAGGATGAAGTGGGGGACCCAGGGAGCCTGCGCTGCACTCTGCAGCTGCCTCCTCCTCGCCTGCGCCCCCAGTGCCGCTGCCGTGGGTCTCAAGTGCTTCTCGCTGGGCTCGGAGCTCAAAGGGGAGCCCTTCTGCCTCGGCTCTGCCGCCGGAAGCACTTGAGGCCCACGGCGGCGGCACTGAGGTGGAAGGGCTCCTCTTTGAGCTCCGAGCCCAGCGAGAAGCACTTGAGGCCCTCGGCAGTGGCACTGGGGGCGCAGGCGAGGAGGAGGCAGCTGCAGAGCGCGGCACAGGCTCCCCGGGTGCCCCACTTCATCCTCCGCCACCGCCCGCTCCTCTCCCACGCCTCCTCCTTCTCCCCGCCACCACCTTCCTTGCCGCCGCCTCGTCCTCTTCCTCCATGTCCTCCTCCGAGCCGGCTGCCGCGCATGGCGGGGACATGGCAGACAGGCCGGAGGAGTGGTGGCCATCCCTGGAGGCAATCCCGGCCTGCAGGGGGAGCACTCAGCGATCTGAGGCGGCTGTTCGCTAGGGTTGCCACTTTTTGATGTAAGAAATAAGAGACATTTACCTAAAAATACAGGATTTTTCACAAAAATAAGGGACACTTCATAAAAACTTGAAAATCAAACGTTAGGCAACCCTAACTGTACTCCTTTTGATGCAGCCTTGGCTTTTTCAGCTGCGGTATCACACTGTTGACTGATCTTTAGACTGGGGCCTAACAGAAGCCTCCTTTCGTATGCATTCAGGGCAATATCATCTACTTGGGCCATTCTGCAAGAAGGCACAACCCAAGCCCTCCTGACAGATGCCATCCAGCTCAAAAGCCCTCCAGAGACCCCCACCCGCCCCTCAGCCCCGGAGTGGCTGTGATTTGTGTGCCTGGCAGGGGGGTCACCTTCCTTCCTCTCCCAGAAGTCAACCATGAAGGTGGCCCCGCATTAGAGGTGGGCAAGGGTGCGGCAGTCCTGGCTCTGGGTTTCCATGATCACCAGCTCCATGCGGGCCCATATCTCCCCGTGCCTACAGCTCCCTCAGACTGCTCACCAGCGGTTCCATGAAGACCAGCAGGCCCCCTTCTCCCTCTTCCTTTTCCTCCTCCTCCTCCCCCCAGGAGCAAGGGCTCTTGGGAAATATAGTCCCACCCAAAAGGGCCACGCACGCCTCTCAATCAAGAGGAGGCAGCCTTGGACTATAATTCCTGGCCGCTCGCGGGGAGGCAAGAGGAAACGGGAGGAGCCAAAAGGGGTAGCAGGATGGAGGAGGAGGAAGAAGGACGTACAGTATGTGTGTGTATGTACTGGCCCAGCCTCGCCTCCTGCTGCCACCTGCCCCATCAATACAGGAGCCGAAAATAAGGGACAGGAGCTGAAAATAAGGGACATGAAATTTGGGGCCAAAATAAGGGACGTCCCTTAGAATAAGGGACAGTTGGCAACCCTACTGTTCGCCCTGGCGACCCGGAAGACGATCAAGTCTTCCGGGTCGCCAGGGCGATCAGCCCCCGCAGGTCGGCAAGTGCGCCTGCTGCAGGCCCGGGTCGCCTTCAGGGATGGCCACCGCTCCTCCGGCCTGTCTTCCATGTCCCCACCGCACGCGGCAGCCAGCTCGGAGGAGGACACGGGGGATGAGGACGAGGAGGCGGCGAGGAAGGAGTCGGTGGGGGGCCGGATAGAAGCAGCTGCTGGGCCGGATCCGCCCCGTGGGTCGTAGTTTGCCCACCCCTGCCCTAAGATCTACAGAGTTACTCACAGGAATACATCAGCAAGCAAGTGTTCAAAAGGGGCAGGCGAAAACCCAGAACCTCAATCAGTGGTGGATACCAGATACCTCCTGGGCACACAGAAGACTAGGCGACTTGGAAAGTGCTGCACAGGCTGAGCTCTGGTACCACGAGATGCAGAGCTAACTTTAAGAAATGGGCCTATAAAGTGGAGTCCACAACATGCGAGGGTGGAAAAGAGCAAACCACAGGCCACTTACTACAATGCACTCAGAGTCCTGCCACATTCACAATGGAGGACCTTCTTACAGTGACAGCAGAGGCACTCGAAGTGGCCAGTTTGAGGTCAAAGAAAATGTAGTATAATGCAAAGTTTTAAACTTCATTTGTGGTTTTTCTATACATTATAATTATATTCTCAATTTGCTTCTGGCATGATAACTAAATAAATTTCTGAAATCCTAGCTTTCCTATATTCAAACAGGAAGTAGTGCTTAATTGGCGATGCCATTCAGGATGAAATAGAAATAGTGCTAGCACTCCAGTTAGGCCAAGCCACAACACTCCATAAAGCATATGGTATCTACTTGCCTTTTGTGCTTTGTAGCCATGTGTCCTCTAGTTGCTGCTGCTTACACAACCAAAACAAAGACATCATTGTGTGCTAATCCCTGTGGCCTAATCACTGATTTAAAACAACAACAACAAATGGAACGTAATAGTTTCCTTCTTATAGTATTACTATAAATGAGAAATGTTTGTTTGCCCGCACAATCGAACTTCAATTACTTCATTTTTACTCTTCATCTTTGCCCAGAAAAATATGTAACTAAACCAGTTTGCTTGTTTTGGAGTTTTGTTTTTTTAAATAATTCTCTCTTTCATAATAACCACCAATAATGCCAGGCTGGGTAAAACCTAAGCAGCACTTTGCGGCCTTTGTTCAAATCTAGAAGTAAATTACTGGAATTCCATTTAATTAACATAGGCTTATGCAATTTAAAATACCGTAAGCTTAGTTCTAGAAAATCAGATAACTTCAAATTCAAAAAGAACACAAAGGAAAAGCTAGTCGTAGAGTTCCTCCATTCCACATGCTAATAAAAGTTGTGCAAATACATATCTGTTGCTAAGTAGTGTCCCTGATTCACTTCTAGGTCTACCATGCTTTGTTTGCTGTTTAAAGTGTATTTTCTTTGCTATTTAAAGCAATGCTTTTGCATTGTGTTATAGATACCTCTGAGCAAGACTTTTATTATACTTTAATGCTTGCTATCCCTCAGTACTGTAAGAATAGGCTGCTAAAAATAAGAATAGAAATCCTGTTTTCAAACTTTGAGTCTGGGGAGAGGTGATAGAAAGACCCTAGAAAGAAAATTCCCCTGAGTTTAGTCTTTAATTGTATCCAGCTGTCTATCATTACAATAGACCTCCACTACCAGAACAGTCCCCTGTTCCTTCCACCTGTGTAGTCGACAGGGTCAGGGATGCATTGAAGAAGAGAAGATTGGGGACCTTGTAAAGTGAGACGTCTTTTGTCTCAACATTAGATGTCACCCTTAGGGAATTTAAGAGGCAATTTGTAAGAAACAAGACTTGCCAGTGTAAACATGTCTGTGTTCAAGTGGAGGTGTCACTGAGGTGTAATGGTTTGAGTGATGGAATATAATTTTGAAGACCATGGTTTTTCATTCTCACTCAGGCATTGAAACCCAGTGTGTGACTCTTGAGCGAGTCAACCTCTCAGCCTCAGAAGACGGCAAAAGACAAACTCACTTTTAACAGATCTTGCAGATTTCCTATGAAGCCTGGATGAGTTACAGATGGAACAAGTCTGCTACAAAACAGGAACTTTTTTGTTGAGTTCTAGGGCCAGAGAAGCAGATGGCGAAAACAGGAGAACGGCCTGCCTCAGGGGGAGCGTGCTTGCTCCATCAATGTTCAACATTTACACAAATGACCAGCCACTGCCAGAAGAGACAAAGAGTTTCATCTATGCCAGTGGTTCTCAACCTGTGGGTCTCCAGGTGTTTTGGCCTACAACTCCCAGAAATCCTAGCCAGTTTACCAGCTGTCAGGATTTCTGGAAGTTGAAGGTCAAAACATCTGGGGACCCACTGACTGAGAACCATATAGCTTCTGTGTCCAGTCTCCGCAACTTGGATTTACCAGACAATCTTACATCGAGTTGATTTATGGCTATTTACGGCAGTTTACGGCCACATTGCGACAGAGATGTGTCTCCTTGAGTAGCGGCTTGGGGACTTACAGCCAGCGTCTTGCTCTGACAGGAGTTTCATTATGCCGTAAGCCTTTTGGTTTACTAATATTCCCTTTTGGACCCTACCGAGGACATTTTGTTGGGCCACCTCCCACCATTGGATTTTTTTTTGGCATAGAAGTTTTTTTGGCGTTATTTGTGCCTCTTGGACACATTGGACCTTTATTTCAAGGCGTCTGGTGAAGCAAACACCAGAAAGGACACACCCCTGACTTTCAGGTAATTTGATTGTGTGTATTCTTAAACTCTATTGTGGTTGTGATATTTATGAAATAGATACCAGTACACAAAAGTGATTTGTGAGTATTTATTACTATTGATATACCATTTTTCTATGGATGTATACTTTGCTGCAAATGTTGAATTTTTGATACCCTAAACCGGACCTGTCCAACAGGCGGCCTGCGGGCCGCACACAGCCCGCCAGCCCCTTGGATGCGGCCCGCCTACCCTCCTGGAAGAAATAATTTTTAAAAATAGGAATTTTTTTTAAAAAAATTGAAAAAAATGGGGGGGGGCGCTTGCGGGCATGCACGGCAGGGCGGGAGCAGCGAGGCGGAGGGCCCAGCGTACTGCGCGGCCTGCCCCCTTTTCGGCAGGGCTGGGTGACGTCAGGCGTGGCGCCGGAGCCGAGAAGGAAGAGGTGGAGGGAAGCCGCGGCCACTGCCTCCACATCTTCCTGCTCGCCGCTGGCGCAAGGCCTGACGTCACCCAGTCCCGCCGAAGAGGGGCGGGCCGCGCAAGACACCGGGCATGCGTGGCGTCCTGCGCGTCCCCCCTTTTTGGCGGGGCTGGGTGACGTCAGGCATGGCACCGGCGCCGAGGAGGAAGAGGTGGAGGGAAGCCACCTCTGCCTCCACCTCTTCCTGGCAGCGGCTTGGTTACTGACATCAGCCAGCGTCTTGGGGGGAGCACGATAGGGCACTTCATTATGCCGTAAGCATAATGGATGCTGGCGATCGGATGCTTGATCGCCTGCGCCTGCTTACCTTCCTTCTCCGAAGGAAGAGAAAGGAAGGTAAGCTCCTGGGTGGCCGATCCAGCAGCCAGGGACATCGTGGAGGGCGCCTCTCTGCTTCCCCGGCCCGCCTCCCGCCCTGCCGCGCATGCCTGTGAGCGGCCCCGCCCCGCAAGCAGCCCCATCCCCACGAGCAGCCCCGCCCCCCGCTGCGGCCCCCCAGGTCATCAGTGACCGGAATTCCAGCCCTTGGGCCGGTAGAAGTTAGACAGCCCTGCCCTAGACGGTTTTGTTTTGTGCATCCGTCAGGAAGTAGCAGCCTATAATGAAAGGACCAACGCATTGACATCTCCGGCCCATCCTCTGTTTGGATATCAGCGAGCAAGCCTTATATCAAGAAATAGCTTCCTAATATCTACAGACATACATTTGCAGGAACACCTCAGCAAGTGAGAGTTCAAAAGTTTCAAGCGAAAAACCCAGCACCTCAATTAGTGGTTGAGACCAGATGAGAGACTCCCTTTTGAACACACAGAAGACTGGACAACTTGGAAGGTGCTGAACAGGCTGAGCTCTGGCACCATAAGATGCAGAGCTAAGCTTAAGAAATAGGGCTACAAAGTGGAGTCTACAACATGGGGAGAAGATCAAACCACAGACCACTAACTACAGTGCAGTCTGAGCCCCACCACATGCACAATGGTGGACCTTCTCACAGCGACATCAGAGGCACTCCAAATAGCCAGCTTCTGGTCAAAGAACATTTAGCATAGTGCAAAGTTTTAAAATATATCATAACAGTGCCCCCCAACTCACTTCTGACACAATAAATAAATAAACTGATCTTGCGAAGAAAACCTTGTGGATAGGGTCAGCATATATTGGAAACAGCTTGGAGACACACACACACAAAATAGTATTTTGAGTAATATCTTATCTGTTACATAAGAATACAAATCTGAATATGTACTTTATAAAATATCAGGTCTATGAAAACAGAGTTGGATTTCTTCAAAATCAGTCTATTATAGTACCTTGTTTCTATGGATATTAAATAGCTTATTTTAATTTTCTAGATAGCATTATTTCTATTTATAGGTCAAGAGAACAGTACATTGGAGAGAAAAGGAGCTTAATGTACTGCCTCTTAACATACTATTTCTGCATCTGTTCCGAGAACATTATAAAATGAATACAAAGCAGCTTTCCTCAACATGGTGCCTCTCTGATATTGGGCTACAACTCTGATCATGGCTATGGCCACGGATGATGGAAATGAGATTCCAAGAGGAGTCTTCCCAGGAGAACCCAAAAGAAGCATTGATCCTCCCGGCTGCCTCTGCCGCTTCAGGCCTTTCTGAGAGCATTTGTGGGGAAACTTTCCTGCTGGGTTGCTGTGAGTTTTCCGGGCTGTATGGCCATGTTCCAGAAGCATTCTCTCCTGACTTTTCGCCCACATTTATGGCAGGCATCCTGAGAGGTTGTGAGGTCTGTTGGAAACTAGGCAAGTGGGCTTTATATACCTGTGGAATGTCCAGGGTGAGAGAAATAACTCTTGTCTGTTTGAGGCAAGTTGCCATTGGCCAGCTTCATTATTTTATTTATTTATGACATTTATATGCCGCCCTTCTCACCCCGAGAAGTCATAACTACATAAAACATACTACATTATTAGCATAATACTAATACATCATTAATAATATTAGTATTATATAATAATATATTGTTGCTGGGGGAGGAGCTTTGATGCCGCAGGAGACATGATGGAACTGTCTTCTCTGCTCCCTTCTTCACTCTGGCCCCAGAGTGGCCGTTGGTGGTGTTAGCACTGAATATCCTTGCAGCTTCAAAGGCTGGCCTTGGTGAATCCTTTGTTGGGAGGTGTCAGCTGGCCCTGATTGCTTCCTGTCTGGCCCATTCCCGGGATCTTAGCAGAAAGGAGGGCAAAACCCTTTAGTGTTGTTCTTTATGTTCATATTTTCCTCCAGGGGAATTTTAAGCAGGAAACAATCAAGGCCAGCTAATACCTCCCAACAAAGGATTCAACAGGCAGCAACCAGCCAGGCTTTGAAGCTGCAAGGCCATTCAATGCTGATCAAGGTAGCCAATTTGAACGTTCACACTTGCCTCAAACGGACAAGCATTCTTTCTCCCACCCTGGACATTCCACAGATATATAAACCCCACTTGCCTAGTTTCCAACAGATCTCACAACCTCTGAGGATGTCTGCCATAGATGTGGGTGAAACGTCAGGAGAGAATGCTTCTGGACCATGGCCATACAGCCCAGAAAACTCACAGCAACCCAGTGATTCTGGCCATGAAAGCCTTTGACAACACATTAAATTTTCCAGCTGGTTGTTTCCTGGGAAATCAATCCAGTACTAAACAAAGTGCTGTGCTGAATTTTACAAAAATTCCTGATGCATGTTATCTCATGAAAAAGCACAACTTTTAAACATGCCTTTGTTTCACTATTTATTCTAATTTAGCACTTAAAATGTCCTAAAGAACAAAGTAAGCTCCAGTGTCCTCTTTATCACAGGTACTGTATACACTCATATATAAATCAACTTCATCTGTAAATCTAAGCCAGGTTTTGGGACCAAATTCATCGATTTTGATGTCACCCATAGCTAAATCAAGGGTCGTTTTGTGAAGAAGGGGAAAGTGCTCTCTGCTCATTTACAATAGAATTGTTTTTGTTTATTCTGTTTTAGATCAATGAATATATTTATTTAGAATTCAAAAAAAGTACAAAAATTTCTCAAGTGTTTCACACATTTTCTGTGGACTAATTGCTGTAATTAGATGTGGTTATTTCAAAGCAAAGGAGGTTCTGGCACAGTTGCTGTAAGAGCAAAGTGAAGGCCTTCCCAGCACGTATGGAGCAGCGCTTAGCATTATACAGATACGCCCTGACTGATGCGACTGGGTGAGGACAGGCATATGGACGCACTAATCCCCCGCTGAAGGAAGAAATAAGGGCAAGCGTTTAGCAAGAGAATTACAATAAGCAATTACTTTTTGCAGCCATGGCCTTTTCCAATTTCCAATCAAGGGGGTTACCATAAGTGGAAGGCACAGACACATATATGGTTTCAGTGGAAAGAAAAAACACTGGAGTGATGGGTGGTATAGGCGATACGAGAAAAACATTAGGGCTAATGGTGAATCTTCAGGCATGGGTAAACTTTGGCCCTCCAGGAGTTTTGGTTCTCCCACAATTCCTAACAGTAGGCTGTTAGGAATTGTGGGAGTTGAAGTTCAAAACACCTGGAGGGCCAAAGTTTGTCCATGTGTGATCTACAGCAGTGTTTTTCAACCTTTTTTGAGATGCGGCACATTTTTTACATTTACAAAATCCTGGGGTACACCACCAACCAAAATGACACAAAATGACACTCTAACACAGTAATACATATAGTTAATATGTTTTAAAATGTATTTATACACTCAGTGTGAAACCTGGGCCTGTTTCGATGAACACAATATAGATATCCTGCCTTGTGTGCTTCGGACATGGGTATCCCGCCTTGTGTGCTTCAGACTGGGTTGCCTGGGCCGACGCTGCCCTATCATCACCACCGCTGCTCACCTGGGTTTCCCTCAGGCAGGCAGGGAGGGAGGCGCAGGCCGCTCCCTTCCGAAGCCAAGAGGCAGGCCGCGAAGGAAGGAAGGAAGGAAGGAAGGAAGGAAGGAAGGAAGGAAGGAAGGAAGGAAGGAAGGAAGGAAGAAGGCAGAAGGCCTGAGAGCAGGAGAGGCCGAGGCAGAGCCCAGGCCAGGAGAGGAAGAAGGGAGGAGGCCCTGAGCCGCCTCGGCCCCTAAGCCCAAAGGAATCCTTAGCCAGAAGGGGAAAACAGGTGGCTGAGAGGAAAACAAAGCCCAACACTCCTCTCTGGAAGCTCTCCGCCTCCAGGGAAAGGCGCTACCCGGCCCATCCCCTCCTCAGCCTCCAACCAACCACTTCTCCAGGAAGCCGAGGCCGCCCCCCTCCCATCCCCTCCCTCGGGACTTCCACCCTGAACAAACATGGTGTTGCCGGGCGGGAGACCCTTAGAGAGGCGAGGCTTGCTTCTTGGCCAGTGTTGATTGGCCCTGCTGCCGCCCCAGAGAGAGAAACGGGGAAAGAGGGAGAGGGAGGGGGAGGGAGAGAGAGGGAGGGAGAGGGAGGGAGAGAAATGGAGAGAGAAATGGAGAGACAGAGCAAGATGACTCCTGGTGGGGTGGTCGGTTCTTCCACGGCACACCTGATGATCGCTCACGGCACACTAGTTGGGAAACACTCATCTACAGTGTTGAATCAATGAAGTTTGACATCACGTTAACGGTCATGGCCCAAAGCTGTGGATCCCTGGGAGTCGTAGTTTGACAAGAGTGTGCAAGAGTGCTGGTGCCTCACCAAACTACAAATCCCATGATTGCATAGCAAGTTGAAAGTGATGTCAAGCTCCATGTCTGCTATTGTGTGGATTAGGAGTCCTCAAAAGTTTTTTTTAAGTCGAATAGTCCTTCAGACTGGGGGAAAAAAAAAACACAGAATTATAGAATCATAAAGTTGGAAGAAACGTAATGGGCCATCCAGTCCAACCCCCTGCCAAGAAGCAGGAAAATCACATTCAAAGCACCCCAAACAGATGGCCATCCAGCTTCTGCTTAAAAGCCTCCAAAGAAAGGAGTTTCCACCACACTCCAGGGCAGAGAGTTCCATTGCTGAACAGCTCTCACAGTCAGGAAGTTCTTCCTAATGTTCAGGTGGAATCTCCTTTCCTGAAGTTTCAAGCCGTTGTTCGTGTCCTAGTCTCCAGGGCAGCAGAAAACAAGCTTGCTCTCTTCTCCCTATGAGTTCCTCTCACATATTTATATATGGCCCCCATCATGTCTCCTCTCAGCCTTCTCTTCTGCGGGCTAAACATCCCCAGCTCTTTAAGCCGCTCCTTATAGGGCTTGTTCTCCAGACCCTTGATCATTTTGGTCACCCCCCTCTGGGCACATCCCAGCTTGTCAATATCTCTCTTCAATTACAGTGCTCAGAATTGGGCACAGTATTCCAGGTGTGGTCTGACCAAGGTCATTTCAGGCGACCCAAAGTCTTCAAGTTGTTTCAGGTGACCCAAAGTCTGAAGTTTAGGGTGGAAGCTGGGCCATAGTTTGGGGACCCGTGTTTTAGATGCACCCAAGGAAGCAGACACAAAATGGAGACGTTGTGATTGGAAGCCCTGTGGTTTTATGGTGTTGTTGTTGTTTATTCATTCAGTCACTTCCGACTCTTCGTGACCTCATGGATCAGCTCAGGCCAGAGCTCCCCGTCAGCCGTGGCCACCCCCAGCTCCTTCAAGGTCAAGCCAGTCACTTCGAGGATGCCATCCATCCATCTTGCCCTTGGTCGGCCCCTCTTCCTTTTTCTTTCCCTTTTCCCCAGCATCATTGTCTTCTCCAATTTCAAGCTTTCCTGTCTTCTCATGATATGGCCAAAATACTTCATCTTTGCCTCTAATATCCTTCCCTCCAATGAGCAGTCGGGCATTGTTTCCTGGAAGATGGACTGGTTGGATCTTCTTGGGATCCAAGACACTGTCAGAATTTTCCTCCAACCATACAGTTTAAAAGTGTCTATCTTGGGTTGTTGTATGTATTTCAGGCTGTATAGCCATGTTCTAGAAGCATTCTCTCCTGACGTTTCAACTGCATCTATGGCAGGCATCCTCAGTGGTTGTGCCATAGATGCAGGCGAAACATCAGGAGTGAAAGCTTCTAGAACATGGCCATACAGCCCGAAAAACCTACAACCACCCAGTCAGGCATGTAGCTGGGGGAAGGGGGCTTGAGGGGCTTCAGCCCCCCTGAAACTCTCAGGGTGGTCCGCGAAAAGGCCTTACTGGTACATTATTTAAACAGTTATGCTTATTCAGCAGCCCTGCAGCGCCTAACATCTTGCTTTGCAACAGCTCTGCAGCGGCATGGGCTGGAAGTCAGCCTGAAGAAAACGGAAGTCCTCTACCAGCCCGCACCACACCATCATCCCCACATCAGCATAGGCAAATCTGTGCTTAAGTCCATTCAGCAGTTCACCTTCCTGGGAAGCATCATCTCTTCAGAAGTCAAGATTGACAAAGAGATAGATCACAGTTTAGCAAAGATATATAGTGCATTTGGAAGGCTTCACAAGAGTCTGGAGCAACAAGCACCTGAGGCAAAGCACCAAAATCAGTGTGTACAGAGCTATCGTACTGTCTATTCTCCTCCATGGGTCTTAAACATGGGTCACCTATCGCCAACACCTACGACTCCTCGAACACTTTCATCAGTGCTGTCTTCGCACAATCCTAAATATACACTGGACCGACTATGTGATGAATGTTGCTGTCCTTGAGCAAGCAGGGATCACCAGCGTTGAGGCCATGCTATTGAGAAACATAGCTGCGCTGGGCAGGGCACGTCTCTAGGATGGAGGACCACTGCCTCCCAAAGATACTACTCTATGGTGAACTCGCCACAGGTCAGTGCAAGAGAGGCGCCTCCAAAAAGAGATATAAGGACTCCCTGAAACAACATCTCAGGCTCGGCCAGATTGATCACCAACAATGGTCCACCCTGGCCTCACATCGGGAGGCATGGAGATGCACTATCCACAATGCTGCGGCCTCTTTCAAGAAGACACGCCGAACGGGTCTCGAAGAGAAACGACAACGCAGAAAGAACCGCAACTTGGAAACAACATTACCCAAGGAGACTTTCTGCTGTGCTTTCTGCAACCGAACTTGCCTATCTCAGATTGGCCTTTTAGTCATCAACGCGATTGTAAAAACGTGGGATGAGTCCTTCCTAAGAATCTTCGTCGCGAAATAATGCCGAGAGAGAACTATATGGACCTTCATTGCCAGTGTGATATCTCTACTCTTCACTATTTTATGGCGATTGGACCTTGTTCTCCTCCCAAGAAGGAAGCGTCTTCTGATTTCCTGGCTGCAGTCATCTTTGCACCTAGAAATACAAAGTCTGTCGCTGCCTCCAGGTTTGCTCCCTCTATGTGCCAGCAGGGCCGGATTATCATCTTCGGCCGCCCGAGGCCAAGACGCCCGTGCCGCCCCCAGGGCACGGGAAGCCACGCCCCAGGGCGCTGCTGCGCATGTGCAGCTTCCGTTGCCTCCTCGCGCCTCCTTTCGCAGGAGGAGGAGGCGGCTGGTGCCGTGCGGCTTCTGTCGCCTCCTCCTCGCGACCGGAAGGAGGGCCCAGGAGGTGGACGGAAGCCACGCGGCTCCGGCCCGCGGCTTCTGTCCACCTCGTGCTTTCCTTTCGGTCGCGGGAGGAGGAGGTGGACGGAAGGCGCGCGGCACGGCTCGTGGGGCTTCCGTCCGCCGCCTCCTCCTCCTCCCGCAACCGAAAGGAAGGCGCAAGGAGGAAGGGAAGTCCTACCCTCCTCCTCGCGTCCTCCTTTTGGTCACAGGAGGTGGAGGAGGAGGAGGCGGCAGACGGAAGCCCCACGAGCAGTGCCGCGCGGCTTCCGTCCACCTCCTCCTCCCGCGACTGAAAGGAAGACGCGAGGAGGATGAAGGGAAGTCCCACCCTCCTCCTGGCCGCCTGGGCCGCCCCCTTGTAAAGGAAGGAGGCGGCCAGGAGGAGGAAGGGAAGCCCACCGGCGGGCATGCGTGCACATGCATGTATGCCCGCCGGTGGGCGGAGCTTCCCTTCCTCCTCCCCCCGCCTCCTTCCTTTGCAAGGGGCGGCCCAGGCGAGGGAGGGCGCCATTCCTCCTTCCCACTCCCTCGCAGCGCTCCCCCACCCTCTCCCGAGGTATGAGGACTCTCTCGGGAGAGGGCGGGGGAAAGCGCTGCAAGGGGGCGGTTTTTTAAAAAAAATTATGTTTTTGGGGAGCCGAATCCGCTGCCCCCCAAAACCTGCCACCCGAGGCCAATGCCTAGTCTGGCCTTATGGGTACTCCGGGCCTGTGTGCCAGTTGTCAATCAGCCTGGTGCTTGCCATCATCTTGGTTTTTTGCAACCCAGCTACTCTTCTTTGGCCTTGGCTAGAAGGCTCCTGGGCTTCTCCTTGCTTTCAGCCACCCGAGTGGTGTCATCTGCATACTTCCTGCCTGTCCACCGTGTGATGGTGGCTGGCAGGAGACAGGGCCTGGGCCAAGGCGAGGAGGGCAGGGCAGGGCGCTCCGGCTGTGTCACAAAGCCTGGCGGCGGACCCTGGGGCAAAGGTTGCTGGTGGGGGCGTGAGGGCGGCGAGCCTATGAAAGGCGTGGGCGCCCCGGCCGGCCGGCCTGCCCCTTTCCTCTCCTTCGGGCCCAGCCCGCTGCCCGGAGAGAGGGAGGGAGGTGGGAGGGGCAGGCGGCAGGTACTCTGGAGGGGGCGCTGGGGGCGGGGCCAGCGGAGGGAGCCCCTCCTCCTGGCCTCTCTCTCTCTCCCTCACTCCGCGTGGGCTTGTGTATATAAGGCGCGCCCGGGGCAGCCTCGCCGGCAGAAGGCAAGGGTCGCGCGCGGGTTGCTTTGGCCGGGGCCACAGAGAGATCCCACTCGGCTTGGCCATGCAGTCCTGCGCCCGGTGTTGGGGGAAAGTGGTGGTCCGGGGCCCCTGCTGGGGGGCCAAGAGGGCGTCCGGGCGGTGGGGCCGCCCCCAGCAGGTGCAGCAGCAGCTAAGCCTGGCCGGGCTCAGGAGCGCCTCCTCCTCCTCCTCTTCCTCCTCCGGCCAAGACAACAGAATCGCCGCCGCCGCCTCGTCGCCTTCCTCCCCGCGCACCGTTCGGCACATCGAGCGCCTCCTGCCCCGGCACGATGACTTCTCCGAGCGGCACATCGGCCCCGGGGACAAAGAGAAGCGGGAGATGCTCCAGACCCTGGAGGTCGCGGTAAGGAAACTTCCTTCCTTCCCTTCCTCCTTCTTTCCTTCCTTTCCTCTTTCTTTTCTTCCTCCTCCCTTCCTCCCTTTCCTCGTTTCCTTCCTTCTTTCATCCTTCCTTCCTCCCTTTCTTTATTTCTTTCTTCTTTTCTTCCTTCCTTCCTTTCCTCCTTCCTTCCTTCTCTTCTATTACCCTCCCTTCCTCCCTTCCCTTCTATTCTCCTTCCTTCTTTCTTTCTTTTCTTTATTCCTTCGTTCCTTTCCTCCTTTCCTTCTTTCATCCTCCCTCCCTCCCTTTCTTTATTTCTTTCTTCTTTTCTTCCTTCCTTCCTTTCCTCCTTCCTTCTCTTCTATTACCCTCCCTTCCTCTCTTCCCTTCTATTCTCCTTCCTTCTTTCTTTTCTTTCTTCCTTCGTTCCTTTCCTCCTTTCCTTCTTTCATCCTCCCTCCCTCCCTTCCTCCCTTTCCTCGTTTCCTTCCTTCTTCCCTCCTTCCCTCCTCCCTTTCTTTATTTCTTTCTTCTTTTCTTCCTTCCTTCCTTCCCTCCTTCCTTCCTTCTCTTCTATTACCCTCCCTTCCTCCCTTCCCTTCTATTCTCCTTCCTTCCTTCCTTCTTTTCTTTCTTCCTTCGTTCCTTTCCTCCTTTCCTTCTTTCATCCTCCCTCCCTCCCTTCCTCCCTTTCCTCGTTTCCTTCTTTCATCCTCCCTCCCTCCCTTTATTTCTTTCTTCTTTTCTTCCTTCCTTCCTTTCCTCCTTCCTTCCTTCTCTTCTATTACCCTCCCTTCCTCCCTTCCCTTCTATTCTCCTTCCTTCTTTCTTTTCTTTCTTCCTTCGTTCCTTTCCTCCTTTCCTTCTTTCATCCTTCCTCCCTCCCTTCCTCCCTTTCCTCGTTTCCTTCTTTCATCCTTCCTTCCTCCCTTTCTTAATTTCTTTCTTCTTTTCTTCCTTCCTTCCTTTCCTCCTTCCTACCTCCCTTCCCTCTTTTTCTTCCTTCCTTCGTTCCTTTCCTTCTTTCATCCTCCCTCCCTTCTAGTCTCCTTCCTTCCTTCCTTCTTTCTCTTCTATTACCCTCCCTTCCTCCCTTCCCTTCTATTCTCCTTCCTTCTTTCTTTTCTTTCTTCCTTCGTTCCTTCGTTCCTTTCCTCCTTTCCTTCTTTCATCCTTCCTCCCTCCTTTCTCTTCTCTTCTCTTCTCTTCTCTTCTCTTCTCCTTCATTCTCTTCTATTCCCCTCCCTCCCCTTCTATTCTCCTTCCTTCCTTCCCTCTTTCTTTTCCTTCGTTCTTTCGTTCCTTCGTTCCTTTCCTCCTTTCCTTCTTTCATCCTTCCTCCCTCCTTTCTCTTCTCTTCTCCTTCCTTCTCTTCTATTCCCCTCCCTCCCCTTCTATTCTCCTTCCTTCCTTCCCTTTTTCTTTTCTTCCTTCCTTCATTCCTTTCCTTCTTTCATCCTCCCTCCCTTCTCTTCTATTCTCCTTCCTTCTCTTCTATTTCCCTTCTTCCCTCCCTCCCTTCCCTTCTATTCTCCTACCTACGTACCTACCTACCTTTCCTCCTCCCTTCCTTCCATTCCTCTTTTTCTTTCTTTCTTCCTTCATTCCTTCCTTCCTTTCCTTCTTCCTTCCCTCTTTCCTTTTTTAATTCCTTTTTTCCTTTCCTTCTTCCTTCATTTCCTCCTTCCTTCCTTCCTTTCTCCCTCTCTCCCTCCTTCCCTGGATGGGTTGCCCCCCCCCCCCCCTTCTTGCCTCTCCCCTGGGAAAGCTTCTGCTTTGTCTTCACCCTCCTCTCACCCTGGCCACTGGCCTCTTTTCCCTTGGGAGGAAAGGGTTCCTTGGGAAAGAGAAGGAGCTTGGCATCCAGGCTCATAACCTCCCCCCTCTTGTTGACCTCAACGCCAGAATGAACCCGCTTTGCTACCCTCAAAGCCAAACTGAGCTCTTGTCTTGTCTTGACCTTAAAGCCAGGATGAATCCTGCTTCCTGAAACATCAGGAGAAAAATGCTTCTGGGACATGGCCATACAGCCCGGAAAACTCACAGCAACCCAGGGATTCTGGCCATGAAAGCCTTTGACAACACAATCCCCCTTCCCTTGGTTGCCCTCAAAGTCAGCATGAATCTCCCTCGTCTTCCTAGCCACAGAGCCAGCATGAACTCTCACAGTGGGATAACCCTCCCCTTGTTGCTCTCAAAGCCAGGATGAATCTCCCCCCACCCCTATTTCCCCTCCAAGCCAGCACGAACCCCCTTGTTCCCCAGGCCTTTCCCCCCAGACGTGCTTTTCCTTGGGGCCCCTTTGTCTGCATCTGCGCTCCAGTCTCGCCCGAGAGGCTGCCCAACTTTGATCCTGCTGATGCTCATGTGATGCTCTGCTTTGTTCTTTGCCTTTTTAGAGCATGGATGAGTTGATCAATAAAACCATCCCTGCCAATATCCGCTTGCGACGGCCGCTGAAGATGGATGACCAGATCTGTAAGTGTTCGCTTTGCTTTAAAGGAGAATTGTCTAAGGCCCCTTCCACACAGCTGAATAAAATCCCACATTGTCTGCTTTGAGCTGGAATATATGGCGGTGTGGACTCACATAACCCAGTTCAAAGCAGATATTATGAAATTTTCCACCTTGATATTCTGGGTTATATGGCTGTGTGGAAGGGCCCTAAAAGACTCATTGCAGGAGCGATAAAGTCCAGTGTGGAGTTTGCATAAACACGCAAGGCCATCTATATCCGTTTTCGAACGGATCCTGTCGTTAATCTATATTAATCATCTCTCAATACAGCATCACACTAATAAAGAATCGATTGTGTATCGAATACATTGAGCATCCCTTATCCGGAAACTCCAAAATATTCCAAATTCTGAAATTGTCCACATGGGTGGCTGAGATAATAATGACACCTTTGCTTTCAGTGTACAAAAACTTTGTTTCATACACACAATTATTTTGAAATATTCTATACATTATCTCCCTGCTATGTGTTAAAGGTGGATATAAATCATAAATGAATGTTGTATTTAGATTTGGATCCCCAAGATATCTTAGTAAAGGTTTCCCCTTGACATTAAGTCTCGTCATGTCTGACTCTGAGGGGTGGTTCTCATCTCTGTTTCTAAGCTGAAGAGCCAGCAATGTCCATAGACATCTCCAAGGTCATGATGCCAGCATGACTGCATGGGGTGTTGTTACCTTCCCTTCTATTGATCTACTTGCATTTACATGTTTTCAAACTGTTAGGTTGGTAGAAGCTGGGGCTCATCCCTGCTCCCTGGATTCGAACCGCCGTCCTTCTGGTCAGCAAGTTCAGCAGCGCAGCAGTTTAACCCGCTGTGCCGCCGGGTTACCTTACATCAGGGGTGCCCACACTTTTTCAGCATGCGAGCTACTTATAATAAAACCAAGTCAGAAAGATCTACCGAGAGAGAAGCAGGGCGGAGCAAGGGGAGGGGACGGGGCTTGGTGCACCCTGGCTCCGCCCCCCTCTGGCTTCAGCTCTACCACAGCTTCTCCAGGCTTGAGGAGGGTAGTGCCAAGCCAGTGGTGGCATAGCTAGTAGCCACTACTAGCTTGGCACTACCCTCCTCAAGCCTGGAGAAGCTGTGGTAGCGCTGAAGCCGGGGAGGGTTCAGGGCTTGGTGTGGCATGGCTCCGCCCCCTCTGAGAAGCACCCCATCCAGCTGGGATCAGGCCCAGATCAGGCCCTTTTGGCGCCCTAGGCCAAAGGCTCTGAGTCTGCCCCCAGCTCCGTCCCCAGGCGAGAAGCAGGGAAACACAGGCTGCGGGGGCGTGAGCCGAGGGAGGGAGGGAGGAGCGCGTGCAAGAGAGAGAGAGAGGCAGGGAAACACAAACACACAGAGCGACTGAGGCGTGCGAGCCAGACAAGGGAGGCAGGGAAACAGACTGGGCGCGCGAGGAGGCGGGGGCGGAGCTGGGGGCAGGGCGGAGCCGAGGGCGGGGGCAGAGCCTAGGAGAGCAGAGCTGGGGGGGGGCGGCCGTGGATGGCGTTTATGCCGCCGCGTGCATGCGCCCTCTTTTTTTTTGGGATTTTTTTTAATTTTAAAAAAACTTTTTTTGGGGGGTCCGGATTTGCTGCCCCCCAAAATGTGCCGCCCTAGGCCATGGCCTAGGGTGGCCTTATGGGTAATCCTGGCCTGGCCGGGATCAACCTCCTTCGGTCCAGGGATCGACCAGTCGATTGCGATCGACTTCCTGGGCAGCCCTGCCTTACATATATGCAAATAGAAGTATTTTGAAATCTGAGATACAAAACACTTCTGGTCCCAGGCATTCCGGGGAAAGGAGGCTCAACCTGTATTGTATGAAATGATGCTAGCCCAGGCATGGCAAGCTTTGGTCCGCCAGGTGTTTTGGACTTCAACTCCCACAATTCCTAAAAGCCATTAGGAATTGTGGAAGTTGCAGTCCAAAACACCTGGAGCACCGACGTTTGCCCATGCTTTTGCTAGCTGAATTGGAATATTCATTTCAATAAGAACACATAGGTGTAAACCTTTCAAATAAGGAAGGTGAGAAGTTTTAGCACTGTGTTTACAGGACATGCCATAATGTTTTGAGTTTAGACAAATCCAAAATATATCTGAAGCCTATTGTGCTCTTTTGCAGTCTTAGAAGTTTTCCTTTGTGTGACATTACGAAAGACTTGTCTAGCTCTGTATGTCAGTTCATTGTTCAATGAGTGCTTCTTGCTGCCAGTTACAATGCGCACAAGATCTTGACTGCCAACGTGATTGACAGAAGAGATCAAATCCTAACATCCAAAAATATTTGCTCATTTATATTAGTCTGCAATGACTCTATAACATTATCTGTAGTAATATTCTATTTTGTAACTCAGTACACAAATACACAAGACCTCACAACCTCTGAGGATCCCTGCCATGGATGCAGGCAAAACGTCAGGAGAGAATGCTTCTGGAACATGGCCGTACAGCCCAGAAAACTTACAACAATACAAATCCATTGTTGTTGTTTTTCTGGTATTCCCTTTCCAAACTGCTCCTGTTCTTGTAAAACTTCAATATGTGGAACCTTTTTTCTGGTTTATTTTAAGAGGTACTTAAAAAGTAATGACATTTGGAAGACTTTTATTGAACTTAATGAATATGTTCTTAATAATTTGTCAGCAAAAGGTTCCAGATTCTTGGTTTTCCCATTGGGGAAAAAAGCAATAAGGATTTAGAGCAGGGGTAGGGAACCTATGGCTCGGGAGCCAGGTGTGGCTCTTTTCATGATTGCATCTGGCTCTCCAGAGCAGCCTGAGCCTCGGTTTCCCAGCATGCAGCTCCTTCTCTCCCTTCTTTCCTCCATTCTCCCTCTTCCTTCCTTCCTTCCTTCCTTCCTTCCTTCCTTCCTTCCTTCCTGCCTTCCTGCCTGCCTGCCTGCCTGCCTGCCTGCCTGCCTGCCTGCCTGCCTGCCTGCCTGCCTGCCTGCCTGCCTTCCTTCCTCCCCTTCACCCTTTCCTTCTCCTTCTCTCCTTCCTTTACCCTCCCTCTCCCCTTCCTTCCCCCATTCTCCTTCTTCCTTCCTTCCTTCCTCCCCTTCACCCTTTCCTTCTTCTCTCCTTCCTTTACCCTCCCTCTCCCCTTCCTTCCTTCCTTCCCCCATTCTCCTTCTTCCTTCCTTCCTTCCTCCCCCTTCACCCTGTCCTTCTTCTCTCCTTCCTTTACCCTTCCTCTCTCCCCTTCCTTCTTTCCCCCATTCTCCCTGTTCCTTCCTTCCTTCCTCTTCCTTCCTTTCTCCCCTTCACCCTGTCCTTCTTCTCTCCTTCCTTTACCCTTCCCCTCTTCCCTTCCTTCTTTCCTCCATTCTCCCCCTTCCTTCCTCCCTCTTCCCTCCTTCCTTTCTCCCCTTCACCATTTCCTTCTTCTTCTCTCCTTCCTTTTCCCCCTCTCTCCCCTTCCTTCTTTCCTCTCTCCTCTCTCCTTCCCCCCTTCCTTCCTTCCTTCCTCTTCTCTTCTTTTTCCCAAGTCTTCCTTTCATTCTCCTTCCTTTCTTTTCACTTCCCTCTCTCTCCCCTTCTTTCTTTTCTTCTTTTCCCTTCATTATTTTACTTTTTCCTCACTCACTTTCCTTTCTTTTCCCCACCCTTTCCTTTCCTCCCCATTTTATTCTTTCCCCCTTCTTGTCTCTTTCTTGCTTTTCTTTTCTTCCTTTTCCATAGTTTGTTCTTCTTTTCTTTCTTCATCTCCCCCTCCCTCCTTTATTTCCTCTATCTTTCTTTCTTTCTTTCTTTTCCCCTTCCTTCCGTCTTCTCTTCCTTCCCAGAGTCCTGAGCATGCCTTTTGCAGAGCCAGGTCTGAAGTGTCCCGTCATTCTGCCGGGGGAACCCTTTTCTCATTGCATGTACCTATATACTCACAGTTAGTTGTGTTCAGTCTTAAAATATATTATATGGCTCTCACTGAAATAAATTTCCAAATATTTTGCTTTCATGGCTCAAAAAGGTTCCTGACCACTGATTTAGAGGAGGTATTTAAATTCAGTTGTTGTATCTTCTTGTATAAAGTATTTTCTAATGTGAAAATTATATATATATATATATATATACACACACACACACACATACTGTATATATATATGGAAATATAATAAAGACACAGTGAGATCACTCAGTCACACATCTTGTAGTCTCTCAACTCCCTGAATAATATTTTTGCTGCCTTTTTCTCCTCTAATCCAGGATAACATTTCAGTACATAGAAGATAATGTGATTTTGAGCCCTCTTTCTCTGCTTTTGATGTTGCTCATCAGCACATTGCAGTTTGAGTGTAAACTTCAGGCCTTGCAGCCTCTCTTAGGTTTCTGGCCAGTTCAATCTGGTTAGTTCATGTTGATCTCAGACAACAGAAGCAGCAGCTGGGATGAAAAAGCTGGGAGAATGATAGCTTGAAAGAGGGGGAAAATATCTAGGCAGAGATAGCAGATCGTGAGGGGAGGTTCGTTTCTTTTCAAGCTTTTGGTTTATTCCTTCTCTTTTTAGGCGAATGTAATTTTAAAAGAATATATTATCAGTGATAGTACCCTCTAGTAGAAATATAGATGTTAACATGTCACCTCCTGAAATCAATCAATTATAAGGGTATATATGAAAGAAAATGGCTATATAAAAAGAGGAAGATTTCCACATATTTACACAATTAAATTTATTATATGTACACAATTAAATTTCAGATATGCATACATATCTGAAATGTATCCCAATGATGTGATCAAGCCTCTCAATACAATAATATAATAATAAAAAACTTTATTTATACCCCCGCCCCATCTCCCCAATGGGGACTCGGGGCAGCTCACACGAGGCCAAGCCCAAACATCAATACACGTTTTGATGGGGTGCCTTATTTTGCCAACACAGTAGAAAATAAAGCAGTAGACACCAAAACAGAAGTAGCACATTTGCATATTTTGAATGACAGTCAAATCCTTTCCCAGGGTGCATCTGCCATGTAGAATGAATGCAATTGATCACCACTTTAACTGCCATAGTTCAAGGATGGGAGTTGTAGTTTTATAAAGCCTTTAGCCATCTCTGCTTGAGTGCTGGTGCACCACCAAACTATAACTCCCAGGATTCCATAGTATTGAGCTATGGCAGTTAAAGTAGGCTCAAACTGCATGAATTCGGCAATGTAGATGCACCCCTAGTTATTCCTTATGGCCATTCATAATAATAATAATAATATTATAATAATAATAATAAGCAACGGTTCTGGCATAAACCAATACAGGTGGTCCCAGTGATAATCGGCACAGTGGGTGCCGTGCCAAAAGACCTCAGCCAGCATTTGGAAACAATAAATATTGACAAAATCACGATCTGTCAACT
Source organism: Anolis apletophallus (assembly GCA_030556195.1). Taxonomy (NCBI): domain Eukaryota; kingdom Metazoa; phylum Chordata; class Lepidosauria; order Squamata; family Anolidae; genus Anolis; species Anolis apletophallus. The sequence continues at coordinate 100,177,048 of JARBWK010000006.1, read as the reverse complement.
GCAAAAGGTTACCTTAATTGGATCTGCGCACATAATTCAAAAATACATCACACAGTCCTAGATGCTTGGGAAGTGTTCGACTTGTGATTTAATATGAAATCCATATACATATATATCTCATTTGCTGTGACATACTGTGTTTTTGTGTCAATAAAATAATAATAATATCTTTATACCCCACTACGATCTCCCATAGGGACTCAGGTGACTTACAAATAGCACAACACTAACAGGAAAGGTCTACTCAAAACACTGACAAACAACAAGAATGGGGGATTACAAAGTGTGAGATGACACTAAAAGTACTAAATGTAAGAATGCAGTCTCCACATATGTTTGAGTCTAAAGAGCAGCATATAATGCAATCTAGCAGACAATAAAGACATATGAATAATACATTACATAATTCAGCAAAAGCATAGGTACATAAATGCACACATCAGTAATATAAACAAACCACATCTGTATCTGCAATGAAAACTACAGCATCTAGTAAGCTATGCAATTACTCACAGATAGCATAGGTCTGTAGTTGTAAGTATCAATCCTATTCAAATAGCATCCACACCTATACAATGAAAATCTAGTTTTATAAGGCTGAAAATAGGCCAGGATTGGGGAAACCGCAGTTTCCCAGCTACCCTTGACTCACCCCTCCTTTAACGAATTAGTGCGGTGTTATAACTTGTATGATTGGACACCCTTTGAATTACTTTTGTGTGCCGTTCTTGCGATGTTGTGAATAATTAAATAAAGCCCTGATAGCCTTTTAAAATAAAGCCCCGATAGCCACTCACTCACTTCTTTAGAAAAGTCGTTTCATAACACCAAAGTGTAGGAGCCTTAATCTGTTTATTTGGTAAAATATCCTGTCTGAACCCCCTATGCCAGACACGGGCAAACGAAGGTCCAGGGGCCGGATGTGGCCCCCTGGGTGCTTACCTCAGGCCCACCTCATTTCCCCTGTCCTCTTGCTAAAAGATGGGGGAGGAAGGCACATAGCAGCTGAGAGCCCTCTGGAGCACTCTCAGCCATTGCGTGTCTTGCCTTCCTTCCAGCATAGGGACGGTGCAAGCGGAAGGAGGACGGCTCAAGGAAGACACACTGTGGCTGAGAGCCCTCCAGAGCACTCTACATTGCCACCTGTCTCGCCCTTCTCCCAAGAGGACAGCCCGAGGATCAGGGGAGGAGGATGGGGAGAAGGATTGGGGCAGTCACCACGTGTCCTGTCTTCATCCCAGCATAAGGATAAGGCAAGCAGCCTGGTTCTTATGCTGGGAGGACAACCTGAGGATTACCCAGGCCCCACCCTCTCCCAGGCCTTTCCTACCCAGTGCGTACCTGGTCCCTCCTCCCTCCCAGCCCAGCCGGGCCTTCCTGGCAAGCCCCACAATGCAGCCCTATGGCAAAAAAGTTTTCCCATGCCTGCCCTACACCCTGCAGCACTTCTTTGGTGTTTATATTCATTGCATTTCATATATATCCTCCCTTTATAGAGCTGAACTGCACGATGTGTGTGTGGTGTTAATAAAGTGAGCTCCACCTCGCCACTATATATACTTGAGATCATTTGAGATCATGATTTTTTTAAAAAAATAGATTGGATTGACTGTGTTTTAACCATTGCTGTAAGGAGAAATCTTGGTCCAAAATTTATAACCTAAATTAGTAAATACAAACTCTCTATGGTAAAGCCCCTTTTGTTTTAATGGAGGGAATGTTAATGTCGAGATTATATGTTCTGGAGCATTATCTATTTTGTCCTTCCTTTATGACTCTTGAAAAATGAACTCCATGCCACGAGTATGAATTAGAAACACTCTGTAACAGTCACCTGTGATCCTCTGATAACATGATGGGAACATTGATAGCCTTTCCATTCATGGGCACAGCGAGTTTATTCTGGGAATTAGTGTTTAGGAAACTAGTGTTATTATTTGGTAAACCTGTTTTGCTTGCTAAGAAACTGGTTTTATTAGGTTTTTTTTAAACACTCAGTTCACTAAAGGGTGCTAGTGAATATTGCACACCTCTAGTATAAGATAGCTGGCATTGGCCCCCTGATGTGCGATGGGAAGTTGCTGCTAACTGGGGGAGAAATAAGGTTGAACGCTGTGAAAGCCATCCACTGCATGGCTATCAGCCTCCTCCCAGTAGACTGAAATCAAGGAAAGCATCCTCTTAATGTTCCTCCAGCAACAGCAAGAGTGTCCCCCTGGGCATCAGGAAATCTCAACTGGATGGCCCCCCATGAGGGTCTTTCTCTAGGGGCAAACCAAGAATGGTCAGTTTGGAAGTCACTCAACAGACTGAGAAGTCGTGTTGGGGGGGGGGGGTGTCAAAAGACAACCTGGCAAAAGGGCACTACCTAGAACAGTGTTTCTCAACTTCCCTAATGCCCTAATACAGTTCCTCATGTTGTGGTGACCCCCCAAGCATAAAATTATTTTTGTTGCCATTTCATAACTGTATTTTTGCTGCTGTTATGCGTTGTAATGTAAATATCTGATATGCAACATGTATTTTCATTCACTAGACCAAATTTGGCACAAATACCCGATGTGGCCAAATTTGAATACTGGTGAGGTTGGGGTGGGGGGGGGGATTCATTTTGTCATCTAGAAATTGTAGTTGCAGGGGTTTATAGTTAGTTAACCTATAATCGAAAGCATTCTGAACTCCACCAATGGTGGGATTGAACCAAACTTGTCACACAGAACTCCCATGACCAACAGAAAATACTGAAAGGGTTTGGTGGGCATTGACTTTGAGTTTTGGAGCTGTAGTTCACCTACATCCAGAGAGCATTGTGGACTCAAACAATGATGGATCTGGACCAAACTTGGCATGAATACTCAATTTGCCCAAATCTGAACACTGGTGGAGTTTGGGGGAAAATAGACCTTGACATTTGGGAGTTGTAGTTGCTGAGATTTATAGTTTACCTACAATCAAAGAGTATTCTGAACCCCACTAACAATAGATTTGGGCCAAACTTCCCACACAGTACCCCATGCCTTGAAGCCTCCCTCCCACCTCTAATGCTCTCCCTTGCCCACACATGTGCACCATGCTGCCATGCACTGAGCACATCTACTTTCCCTTCCTTGCTTGGAGTCTCAGAAACGGCCCTCCCCTTGCCTGAAAGGCCAGTCAATCACAGCAGAGAAGGGCTTTTGGTGGGAGGATTTACTGTCTATTTCCAAAAAAGGAAGAGAAGGACAGGCAGTAAGATCTTCAGCCTTCTCTGCCAAAGGGTTCCTCAGTAAGGGTGTTTCAGAGGGATCGCCAAAGACCATCAGAAAATTTCTGATGGTCTTTGGCGATCCCTCTGAAACACCCTTACGACCCCCCTTCCCAGGCATCCCGACCCTCAGGTGGAGAAACATTGACCTAGAACACGGATTCTCAAAGTGGGCGGTACCACCCCATGGTGGGCAGTGAGGCGATCCAAGGGTACGGTGGGAGGCTCAGGGGAATTTGGGGGGCAGTGAACCCCTTTAAGGGGGCGGTGAACAGTTGGTCATTTAGGAGGGGTCGTGTGGCCCTCTTCTCTGGCCCCGCCCCCTTCGCTTTGACCCCACACGCAGTGCAATGCGAAAGCTGCAGTGCAAAGGCCTACGTGTCCTCTGGCTGAGCCCATCATCCGTTGCCCATACTCCCCCAAACATATTGTTTCTGTGATTAATCACTATGCTTTAATTATGTTCAATTTGTAACAATGAAAATATATCCTGCATATTAGATAGTTGGAATAAAATCCATAAGAGTAGCAAAAATATTTATGAAGTAGCAATGAAAATATGGTTGGGGGTCACCACAACATGAGAAACCTTATTTAGGGGTCACGGCATTAGAAAGGTTGAGAACCACTGCATTAATACATATATCTTTCTGTTTATTTGCTATTCAATTAAAATAATTTCTAGGGGGGCAGTGAGTAAAAAAAAATTCTGGAAAGGGGGTGGTAGGCCAAAAAAGTTTGGAAATCACTAGACTAGATGGTCTTTAGAGGTCTCTTCCAACACTATTACTATTATTATAATTTATTAATTTCTAGGGGGGCGCTGAGTAAAAAAATTTTCTGGAAAGGGGGCGGTAGGCCAAAAAAGTTTGGGAAACAATGACCCAGAAGAATCCTCCACCTTGTGCGACTGTGGAGCAGAACAAACAACTCTGCATCTGTATGCTTGCCCACAGTGCCCTGCCTCATGCACAGAGGAAGAATTGTTTAAGGTTACAGACAATGTGGTTGCTGTTGCCGGCTTTTGGTCTAAAGTTATTAAGTTGCTTGTGCTCCTTCTATTTTATCCGTGTTATACTTATTTATACAGTGCTTTTGACATGAAATAAATAAAAAAACCTCTTGTAAATCTACTCCTGCTCGTGGCAGCAGGTTACCTCTAGTTTTCAACTTGTAATCTGATTTTTTTTCCTCCAAAAGCAAAGCGTGCTGACAATAAGACAAATTCTGAAGACTCAATTGTGGTAAAACCTTTATAAAACCAACCAAAATAAAAAAAAATTTTCCAAAATTCTAAAAGATTATGATTATGCAATCTGATAACTTATGTCTGTTCTAATTTGGTCACAAATATGATTAATGTTGAAGACATTTACCAGATCAACATGTTTATAAAGCAACAAGTGCAACAACTGGATGTCATTACTGAACATTTTGTACTTATCATTGCACTAATGATTCTAAACCTACGGTGCAATAAGGGTCTTTGGACCATGATAAAATGTTGTTGTTTTGATTCTGAAACAGAACAATAATATAGTGTTACTGAGGAGGACAAGTACATAGTCTGTCCATCTCCGGGAAAGCTGGATGTTCAAAGGGCTTCTCGTTCTCTGCACATTCAATAGGGTCATTTTCTGATACTGAAGAAAGTAAAAGGAACAAGTGCTCACGTGGAAGCCTACTACTCTGATACATCTATATCAGAGTTTCTCAAATGGTGCTTCTCCAGATGTTTTGGACTTCAGCTCCCACAGTTCCCAACAGCTGGTAAGCTAGCTGGGATTTCTGGGAACTGAAGTCCAAACACCTGGAGGAGCACAGTTTGAGAAACTGATCTACATTGTGGAATGTTTCATTTGACACCACTTTAACTGCCATGGCTCAATGCTATGGAATCATGGGAGATGTACTTTTACAACACATTGAGCCTTCTCTGCCAAAGAAATCTGGTGCCTCGCCAATCTACAAATCCCAGGATTCCATAGTATTGAGCTATGGCAGTTAAAGTGGGATCAACCTAATTTAATTCAACAATGTAAATGTACCCTGGGTCATCAGCCATGTTTGCACATGCTGTCCCTTTAAATTCCATAGGAAAACAGATTTATTTATTTACCTTATTTATACCCTGCCTTTCTCTACCCCACAGGGGGACTCAAGACAGATTACAAATGGCACCTAGACAGTGCCTTAAAACATACAAAATTCATCTAAAATTGTTTAGATTAAAATTATAACATAATAAGCATGATTAAAATACATTCAAGGCTAAAACACGCCATTCAGAGTTCAAGGGCTAAGGCCATTCCGTTATCAATTGCACATAGTTCTACATTAAGGTTACTGCACTACCCCGTTTTTCGAAAGCTTGCTCCCAGAGCCAGGTTTTGACTCTCCTGAAGGCTAGGAGAGAAGGGGCTAATCTGATGTCGCTAGGGAGGGAGCTTCACAACCGAGGGGCCACCAGTGAGAAGGCACTGTCTCTCATCTCCACCAGTCACACTTGCCCAGACGATCTTAGACTCCGAGCTGGTTCATAGGGGAAGATACGTTTGGACAGGTAGACTGGGCCGGAACCATTTAGGGGAGTGATTCTCAACCTGTGGGTCTCCAGATGTTTTGGCCTTCAACTCCCAGAAATCCTAATAGCAGGTAAACTGGCTGGGATTTCTGGGAGTTGTCGACCAAAACACCTGGGGGCCCACAGGTTGAGAACCACTGATTTAAGGCTTTATAGGCTACCAAAAAAACCCCTCCCCCAGCAACAATATAATATTATATAATACTATTATTATGAATGATGTATTAGTACTATGCTAATAATGTAGTATGTTGTATGTTCATATGACTTGTAAGCTGCTTTGAGTCCCCTTCGGGGTGAGAAGGGTGGCATATAAATGTTGTAAATAAATAAATAATTAGATAAAGCCAGCACTTTGAATTGTGCTTGGTAGTAGACTGGCAGCCAGTGGAGCTGACGTAACAGGGGGTTTGTGTGCTCCCTGAATGCCACTATGGTGAGCAACCTGACAGTTGCTCACTGGACCAGTTGAAGCTTCCGAACAGTCTTCAAAGGGAACCCCACGTAGAGTGTGTTGCAGTAATCTATACGGGATGTAACCAGAGCGTGGACCACCATGGCCAAGTCAGACTTCCCAAGGTACAGGTGCAGGTGGTACACAACTTTTAATTGTGCAAAAGTTCCCCTGGCCACTGTCGAGACCTGGGGTTCCTGGCACAGCAATGAGGCCAGGGTCATTCCCAAGCTGCAACAAGTTTGGTAGGGAAGAAGAGATTCCGCCACTAACCTCTCATCCTGAAAAGTTTGGAAGTATTATACTTTTCTTTGGAAGTCCTCATGTGGACAGCCACAGCTACATGATTGGAATGGAAAATTATGCATGAAGCATTTGTTTCCATGTGGATTTTTCTATCCAACTCGCTATGGAAACTTATTTAAGCACATGTATGCCACACCAGAGATGAATCATAATGAAAAATAGTTTTCAGTGCACCTGAGTATCACTAGAAAACAAAACCTGAGCCGAGTTGTTGTAAATGTTTCGGTCTGTATGGCCATGTTCCAGAAGCATTCTCTCCTGACGTTTTGCCTGCATCTATGGCAGGCATCCTCAGAGGTTGTGAGGTCTGTTGGAAACTAGGAAAATGAGGTTTATATGTTTTTCCTAGTTTTCAACAGACCTCACAGCCTCTGAGAATGCCTGCCATAGATGCAGGAAAGACGTTAGGAGATAATTATTTATTTATTATTTATTTACTGCATTTCTATGGCGCCCTTCTCAGTCCGAAGGCTACACAAGGCAACTTACACTGGCACGATTCGATGCCACAATGAACATAAACAAAATTAAAACAAAATTAAAAACATTTAACACAGATTATAAAAACCCTGTAAAAACATTAAAAGAATGCTTCTGGAACATGGTTATACAGCCCCCAAAACATAACAATCAAGTGATTCTGGTCATGAAAGCCTTCAGTGGTTCCCAAAGTGGGTGGTACTATGCCCTGGTGGGCAGTGGGGCAATCTAGGGGGGCGCTGGAAGGCCCAGGAGAATTGCCATTCTATCTCCCACCCTCTTTAATATCTACATCCAGCCCCTGGCGCTGAACCCCTGTACGCAGGGGGCAGTGGGGTCATCATCAGTACGGACAGTTTCAGCCTAGCGTGAGCCAGGTGACAGGCTACCATCCATCTCTGTGTGGAGGCCCAGATCCAGGCTGTCTCTCTTCCCTCCTCCTGCTCCCTCCTCCTCCTCTCTCGCCAAGAGGCTGAAACGTATCCATAACGGGATAATAATAATAATACCTTTGGGGTTCCCTTCCAACTGGTTGAGTCTTATAACAATAATAATAATGTCCTTCAACATATTTAGTGGAACATGGATTCAGTGGCTAACCAATTTATTAACAAAAACCCTAGAAACCGATTGCAAAATAGTCAATCGCAATGATTTGGGATTACTGCTGACGAAAATAGAGCCGAAGATGACTAGATTGGTAGCAGCATACCAGGTTCATCCTTCTCATTAAAATGATTTCGAATGTTTTAACTTTTTTTGTATTACCTTTCTATTCTAAGTTCAATAAATAGTTTCATAATTTCAAACTTCAATGTTTCTAATTTACAACTTTATTATATTTTACGAAAAAGGTAGACATATTAATACATATATCTTTCTGTTTAATTGCTATTAAAAAAATAAAATAATAATTTATAGGGGGGCGGTGAGTAAACTTTTTTCTGGAAACGGGGCGGTAGGCTAAAAAAGTTTGGGAACCACTGCCTTAGACCAGTGATTTTCAACCTTTTTTGAGCCGCGGCACATTTTTTACATTTACAAAATCCTGGGGCACACCACCAACCAAAATGACACAAAATGACACTCTAACACAGTAATACATATAGTTAATATATTTAAAATGTATTTATACACTGTCACTTGCTTGTCTTGCTGTGATCCCAAATTGCCACTGTCACTTGACGCGCAGCTGCAGCACTAACTCTAACTTTGTTTACTTAGCCGCGTCTGAGCGAATCCAAGATGGTGTGACCATAGCACTCTCGCGTCACTTCTTAGGTGACGCGAGAGTGCTATGGTTCAATTTCTTAAAGGGACAGATGCGCCTTATAGTTTATACAGTATATGAATGAAGTTTGAAAATAATTTCCCACGGCACACCTGATGATCTCTCACAGCACACTAGTGTTCCATGGCACACTGGTTGAAAATCACTGCCTTAGGCAATATATTAAAACCAGAGCCATTATATTCATTTTCTATATGCCACATTGTGTGTTTCCAATATAGACAAATACAGATAAGGCAAGGAGCAACTCACAACTCAAGTGGTTAAACAAAAAAAGCAAGGTTTTAAAAAACATCAAATTTAGAGTCATGTGCTGAATCTGTGAGATGTGGAGAGTGAATTTTGTTGCTCTAAGTCTGAAAAACTATCTCCGTCCTGTTTAGAAATGTGCACTCTTTCAGAGAAAAGTAGCACCCTGTGCCTGAAGATCTGTACATGTTAGCACAGACCTCGATGTGTAATGTATCTTTAAGCCCTCTCGCCTTTCCCAGGTTTCCAGATAACAGTTCCAAAAGATCAATGAACTCTTTTCTTGGTACATTAAGATCATTGCCTCTGATCATGTTATGCAATACCCACAGCCAGCAGAAATAAACAAGATCAGCAGGAGGCATTTATTCAGTCCAAAGAATTGCCAGCTAAAGTTCCTGAAGGATTACTCAACTATTTCAATGTAGTAGGTTTGGTGTAGCGCAGTTCATCCTATTTGCTGCCCTAGAAAACTGGAAACGGTACGCTGAGTAGGATGGCTGGTTTCCAAGTGTTTTTTAATGAGTGTTTACTGTCCTCTTGTATTTCCAGCTTCTCTTTTATTCAGTACATTGGTTTATAGCTTTCTCATTGCACAACAAGAAGGGGGCACTCCCAAATGAACCAAATAGTTGAATGGTGAAAGGCTAATGTCTGCTCTGTAATACGAGAATAAATGTAGCATACCAAAACGTTTTTGTATTTTGGTCTAGACTCTCTGTGGAAAAACACTCCCAGAACATAGTAAATGAAAAGACAACTGAAATTACAGTCCCCAATTTAGTCAATGCCCCGAAACTGGAGCTAACTGGCTTTGTTATTATGAGTATCTTGTTTGATGGCTCATTTACTTTTGAAAATTAGAAGTTGAAAGGAAGAAATGCAAAATTAAATTATTAAGAGAGGAAGAAGTAACTTACCTTTGACATTAATTCAATTATAAGCTGTTTTTATGGTCAGAAGTTAGAGAAAAAAGTGGTTTCTCAGGTGGTACAGATTGATAACTCTAGAATCCCATATGTGGATTGAAGTCAGATATTTAGAATAATATGCACCAAAATGCTTAAAGATCATGTTTACAAATTAACAAAGCAAATTTTGGTTTGGGCTACCTGAGTATGGGAACCTGGAGGTGATTTTTCCTACTGTGTGACCTTCTAAAAGCCAACATCCAATGACAACAACAAGATAAAAAACAGATCACATCTCCATTGCAGGTCATCTCGTAGCAAGATATCTCCTTATGTACAAGGGTTATTTGGAAAGTAAGATTGCAAGGCATGTAGCTCTCGCAAGGAATTTTCTCATGCTTCAGTTTATGGAGAGGACATAATGTCAAGACAGCATGTGACAAAATGGGTATGGACTATATTGAGAGAGCGTGAAGAAACTTCATAGAGCCATCCAAAACAAACGCCGTGGGATGTTGACAGCAGGAGTCTGTCTCCTTCATTACAATGCGTGTCCACACCCCGCTCATGCAACACAAGAGTTGTTGACTTCATTTGGTTGGGATGTTTTCATTTTATTTATTTATTATTCGGGCTTCTATGCCGCCGACTCCCTGAGGCTCGCGGCGGCTTACAGGAGCCGAAGGGCACAGTAAAATACAGGCAATAAGCAGTTAAAAACAATTAAAAACAACAGCAGTACAGTAATTAATAACACAGTTAAAACAATGAACAGCACATCATCCTCAGAAGAACGAATAGATGGCGGGGCATGGGCAGGACTTACTCACCAAAAGCCTGCTTAAACAGGTATGTTTTACAGGCCCGTCTAAACGGGAGCAAGTCCTTCATAGCCCGAGTTCCGGCCGGGAGGGCGTTCCACAGCGTAGGTGCTATGACAGAGAACGCCCTCCGGCTACCCCTCTCACAGCCTCGATCTCACACCCAGTGACTATCATATGTTCACTAAATTGAAGGAACATCTTGGTGGAAAACACTTTTCCAATGACGACGAGGTGAAAATCGAAGTGATGAACTGGCTGAAAAAGGCAGAGGGAAACTTCTATGACACAGACATCAAAAACACGTCCCATGGACGACAAAATGTATTGAACTGAATGATGATTATGTGGAATAATAATGTAATGCCTATGCTACAATCGATGTAAGTGTTATTAAAATATATTCGTTCTTTGTATTTTAAAAAAAACTTGTAACCATACTTTCTGGATAACCCTTGTATATATTATCTTAGCAAGAGTCCTATTGTATTTCCCTCAAAAAGAATTGAGAGTACTCAGTGAACAGTGGCAAAGAATTCTCCTGGACTCATTTCCGAACCTGGAGCCTCAGGTTTCGGCGGTGACCAGAGGAGCACCCGCACCTTTACCTTGGGGACTCAGACTTGGCCATGGTGGTCCATGCTCTCCCTACATTTCAAATAGACTACTGCAATGCGCTCTACATGGGGTAGCCTTTGAAGACTGTTCGGAAGCTTCAAGTAGTCCAACATACAGCAGCCAGGATGCTCACCAGAGTTGCATCAGCTCCACTGACTGCGTGTTTGCTACTGAGCACTATTCAAAGTGCTGGCTTTAGCCTATAAATCCCTAAATGGTTCCGGTCCAGCTTATCTATCCGAACGCATTTCCATTTGTTTGTTTGTTTGTTTGTTTGCGAAATTTGTAACCTGCCTTTCTCAGTCTTACGGCAACTCAAGGCGGCTTACAGAAATTGGCAGAATTTGATGCCATACATTCATAAAGTAAAATTAAAAACAGTCAACCTAATATTATAAAAAACATAAACCATTAAAAAATACCATCACCAGTGTTGTCCTGTTAAAATCATTGTCCAGCAGCATTGTCTAGTCATTCCGTGTTCATTCTTACTATTTCATAATTATTTATTCTGCTGCATTTCCAAACGCTTGTTCAAAGAGCCAAGTTTTTACTCTTTTTCTGAAGGTCAGGAGGGAGGGGGCCAATCTAATATCCCTAGGGAGGGCGTTCCACAGCTGAGGGGCCACCAATGAGAAGGCCTTGTCTCTCGTCCCTGCCAGACGTGCTTGCGAGGAAGGCGGGATCGAGAGCAGGGCCTCCCCAGATGATCTTAAATTTCTAGATGGTTCATAAGGAGAGATATGAGCTAGTTAGACTACTAAGATAGGCTAGGGAGATCCTACTGGGTCCTGCCCACCTTGTAGGTGTGATTGGTGAGAACTAGAGATGGCCTTCTCGGTGATGGCCCCTCGACTGTGGCAATCTCTCCCCAGCAAGATTAGATCAGCCCCCCTCCCTCCTGGTGTTTAGAAGGCAACTTAAAATTTGGCTTTTCAAGCAAGCATTCAGGGAGTGAAATGAAGTAGTTAAATGACAACCTCGGGATTGGTGCAATGTCTGATATTTTATGTTTATGTCTATGTCCAATGTTTCATGGTTTTAATGGTTTTAATCTACATATCTATTTTAGATATGTGATGTATTTTACATTTATGCGAGCCATTGAATTTTGCCATTTGTTATGTTGTGAACTGCTTTGAGTCCCCCCAAGGATGAGAAAAGCGGTATTGAAATGAAATGAATGGTTAAATAAATAAATATTAATATTTGCTTTGTAGCTTTGCAGAATTTATTCATGGACCACAGGATTTGGAATCAAAGTTGTCAGTTGTCCTAAAAGTACTAGATATTCAGCCCAGGACTTGGTTATCCCATTCTGATATCACAGGCTAGCATATTAGAATAGCTAATTCAGTAACAGCCAAAAACATGAATTATAACCCGTACGGCATTAGATTCACCTACAAAAGTTTTTTAAATGTATGGCTTGGCAGCCTTTTATGTGTCTCATGTGAAATAAAATAATTGTGACAAAGCTCTATTTACCTGTGGATTTAATTATTAACATTAGGCAAGGCAAACAGAGAGCAAGGATGGATCAGAATGTACAATGGAGCGGAAATTGGAAAGCATGCCCTCAATCAGGATTCTAATGCTTGCACAAGCTCATAATGTGTAACACTGTTGGATCTATTGTAAGACCGTTTCTCTAACTTTCTTTTTATTAGGTGAAAATGAAATCCTCGAAACTTTGCACAGTATTGCCAGCAAGAACAAGATCTGGAGATCCTATATTGGCATGGGATATTACAACTGTTCAGTTCCTCCAGCCATTGTGAGGAATCTGTTGGAGAATGCAGGATGGTAATGTACTACATCCATTCCTCTCTCTCTCTCTCTCTCTCTCTCTCTCTCTCTCTCTCTCTCTCTGTGTGTTAAAGAGATATAAAGAGTTTGGGATTAATGTGTGCAAACGTGTAAACACACCCACATCAGGCTGTTTTGTGTTTGTTTTGTTTGTTTATTTTTGTCATTCGTAGAATTTCAGCGAACATAAATTTAGGTCCAAAAAGTTTTTAAGGCAATAATCTGGTTTTTGAAATAGGTTTAATTTTTGAAAGCATTTCATATGTAAAAGTATATCCCGTCTGCAGTGCCAATAACACCAATATTTTAACCTGGAAGCCAGGATTTTGATTCCGGGGGATGGGGGTGGGGTGGGGGATTGAGTTTGATCGGGGGGGGGGCGCTGAGTCTGAGTGAGAGAGGGTCTACCCTAGCAAACCTTTTGTATCGTTATCCCAATACCCCCATGCATATGGGATATATTGAGCATGGTGATCAATAATATGATATGAATACACAGACCAGTTAAAATAATGTACCAGTAAGGCCTTCTCGCGGACCACCCTGAGAATTGGGGGGGCTGAAGCCCCTGAAGCCCCCCCCCCCCTGGCTACATGCCTGCCTGGAAGATAGAGCCACAGTGGCACAATGGGCTAAATCCTTGTGCTGGCTGAACTGCTGACGTGAAGGTTGGCAATTTGAACCTACGATATGGCGTGAGCACTATGTAGATTTCATAGTAGACTGTGCTCCCACGCTAATTCACATTATTCCTGTGTACATGTCTTTGAATGAATCCAATGATATATTTTGCCTAATATAAGACTATATGTGATTTATTGACTTTGAAAAAAAAGATTGGGGATTCCCTTAGTGGAGTTTACATATCCGTTTTTCTTAGTCTTGCTTACACAATAAGCTTTCCCTTCGTTGTTGTAGCCAATTCACTCACACCAGAAGCAATTTGCAGTATCTCAAGTCGCTCCTGACATGATAAAAATAAATATAACTCTGGGAGACGCAAAAGTGTGAAATGGAAGTGAAAACAAATAGTAAAAGAGGCTGGTTCCATCTCTTCCTATAGCTACACCAACCTCCATGTGAGGAATGCTTCTTAACAACTAACAAAAAGTAAGGGGAAGTCTTCCCTTCCCTTGCACAGTGTACTTGCTTTCTCCCATGTATGTGATGGGGCCATGAGGTCAAATGCTATTAGGATTATCTTTGTTTCTCTAGGACTGTGTTTCCTTGTTTTCCTAGAGATGTTGATTGATGCATGCACATTAAAAGCCTTCCCGTAATGAGAGATAAGGATATACTGCTTGCCACAACTAAATCAGCAGTTCATAGTCCACTTGCTTCAAAGTCAATTTGATTGACCTTGTCAGAAAGGCTGGATTACCTTTTGAAATCTACCTTTTCTTAATAATCAACAGAATCTCCCAAACATGGGCTTCCTTTGCTGTATACTTTTTTTAAAAAAATCTCTTTAGTGAAAAAAAATCATTTACATAAAAGGGGTTATCAAAAGGGAGGAGAGGTAATGGGAGAGGGGGTAAGGGGGGGAGAGGGTCTGGGGAGGGTCTAGATCACTGATTCTCAAAGTGGGCAGTACCACCGCCTGGTGGGCGGTGAGGCAATCCAAGGGGGGGGGAGGCTCAGGGGAATTTGGGGGGTGGTGAACCCCTTTAAGGGGGCAGTGAACAATTGGCTATTTAGGAGGGGTCACGCGGCCCTCTTCCTTGGCCCTGCCCCCTTCACTTTAACCTGCATATTAGATACTTGGATTAGAATTCATAAGAGTAGCAAAATTATTTATGAAGTAGCAATGAAAATATGGTTGGGGGTTACCACAACATGAGGAACCTTATTTAGGGGTCATGGCATTAGAAAGGTTGAGAACCACTGCATTAATACATATATCTTTATGTTTAATTGCTATTACATTTTTTTAAAAAAACTAATTTCTAGGGGGGCGGTGAGGTGTTTTTTTTCTGGAAAAGGGGCGATAGGCCAAAAAAATTTGGGAACCACTCGTCTAGATAATGGGTATTGGGGAAGAATGTGAGGATAAAATCCAGGGATGAAGGGAAGGGGAGGGGTTTTTGGCTTCCCATCTTCTCATTTCTGGGGAATATCAGCTCTTCTTCTCTCTTCTTGTAAATTATATCCTCTTCTTCTTCAGCGTTTATAGGGTTGTATACCCTTTTCCTCATATCATTTATATCCAAATTTCCAATTTTTCTTCTTCTATGAATTTAATTAATAAACTCCAATCTATTATTTATTTTGTTTTTGTCTAAGTTGTGTCAAGCTGTCTATGTTCCTGGCTTCTATCATTTTGACTAACCATATCTTTTAAACTTGGGATTTCTTTCCTCTCCAATAGCGGGCAAAAACTATTCTAGCTGCTGATATTAAATAACTAAATAATACACCCTTACTTCTATACAGATCAAAATCAATAACACCCAACAAGAAATACTCTGGTTTAAAATGAAATTTTGTTTGGAGGATCCTCTGGATCACTCTATGTATCTCTCTCCGATACTTATTGGCTTTTTCACAGCTGTATGGTTGTATACATTTCATACTGTGTGATCTGAATTATAAAACCGCGGTGTTACAGTGAAGCCTTGTAAAATATGGTTCGTACCATTTTAAGATATGGCTTATGGAACTGATTTGCATGAGCAAGCTTAGAGTGAATATTGGTGAGCGATCTACTGTGGATCTACTGTTTCCTTTAATTTTTAGAGACAAAAATTTATCACTGTGAAAACTGGGTGTATACACAAACACAAAAAAGTAGAATATTTTGTAAAATTAATACAGTCAACATGTACCGTATATACTCGAGTATTAGCTGACCCGAATATAAACCAAGGCACCCAATTTTTTAAAAACTGGGAAAACATATTGACTTGACTTGAGTATAATCCCAAGATGGGAAATGTAGCCGCTACTGGTAAATTTCAAAATAAAAATAGATACCAATAAAATTGCAGGAAGGAGAGCTGGGTTTCTGTGCGGAGAGGTGAGGGTCCTGGCAAGTCCTTCTTTCAGCCCCATGCCTTCCCATCAGGACCCTCACTGAGTATAAAGGTTTTTCAGCCTAAAAAAGGGCTAAAAAACTAGGCTTATACTCGAATATATACAGTCTTTGTTCCTGTTGTAACTTTTTATTAAATTTTCCATTTTCATAAACAGTACACAACATAAAATCACCATACATGAATACAAAAGGAAAGGGGAAGGGGAAGAGATTGCATATTGACTTCCATTCTAGTTCCATACTATTTCTTATTGTATTGTTACATTGATTCTTTAATACAGGGCATCCTATATATACAGTATTTGTAATGTGAGTACAAATTACCTTTGTGGTAATTATCCTTCCCGCCCCCGCCCCCCTTGCTCAAGAGTGGTGAAATGACATGATTTTAAATTCATTTATTATCTGCTATTTATCTTTTTAAAAATGTATCCAAAGTATAAAATGGGTAAAAATTCAAAATAAATTGCTTGGCTCACTAACCTACAATCAGCTGTTCGCAGGGTGACATTGTGGGACTATGTTAGGCTGCACACATTTTTGTGCCTATGCTTCCTGACTGCCTTCATGCTCTGAGTCTACTATGGTGTTGCCCTAGAAACCAAACTAATTAATTCAGGTGACGTGACATGAACGCAAATGAATGGGTAGAGAATAGAAAGAATGCTTGGCTTCTTGAGTGAGTTAACAATAAGTCTAGACTTAACCCTAGAAACACCACCTTTCCCAAGTTATCGTCACTGCTTGGTTTTTATGGCATTGGTTGGAAATGTTTTCAGTACCATATTGTTGCAGCTTCATATATCGTTTGCATATGTACTGTATAATGCTATCCTAACGTTATTTTAAAGATACAGAATGATTAGTATAAGCCAACTCAACTCACATGATCTTTAAGTGTGAAATGTGTATTCAGTTGAATCATCTTAGTGCTAATATCAAGGCAGCATAAAATATGTATATGGAAAGTCATGTACAGGAATGCTCTTCCTATGTGTAAAGCAGGAACAATCAACTAGCAGATCTAGGGGTCAATATCTAGTTCCTCCCTCCTCCCATGGGTCATAGTACATCCTTCCAGGAGGTGAACAGAAGATCATTTTCATTTTTGCTTTCTCCTCCATCTTCCTGGGTTGCTCTAGCTGGAGAGCCTGCATTGAGCAGAAAGAACGGTTGAACTTGATGACCTATGCGACCCATTCTGTCTTTATGTTTGTTCCTCCCTCCCCCCTCTCTCTCCCTCTCCCCCCCCCCCCCGGGTTGTTAACTAGGGATTACCCACTTTGTTTCAAGGTTGAACTGAAGTCAGGAGAGACTTGAGAAACTGTAAGCTGCTTCTGGTATGAGAGAATTTACCTTCTGCAAGGACGTTGCCCAGGGGATGCCCAGATGTTTTTATGTTTTATCATCCTTGTGGGAGGCTTCTCTCATGTCCCCGCAATGGGGAGCTGGAGCTTATAGAGGGAGCTCATCCGCGCTTTCCCCGGATTCAAACCTCTGACCTGTCAGTCTTTCAGTCCTGCCGGCGCAAGAGTTTAACCCATTGCGCCACCGGGGGCACAGGTTGTACTGTGTAGGGGAAGCATTGAGAAGAGGGATAGCAGTCCATGCAGCCCATACAGCGTGTTTCCCATCCCATCTGTAAATAAGATATTGAATGAGAAGGATTCTTTTCTCACAGATCTAAGAAGGCGTCAAATACAGATTGAGTATCCCTTATATGGAAGTCTGAACCACTCCAAAAATTGTTCACATAGGTGGTTGTGATAGCGTTACCTTTGTTTTCTGATGGTTCAATATATACAAACTTTGTTTCATGCACAAAATTAACTATTCTGTATACAATTGCATTCAGGCTATGTATATAAGGTGCATATGAAACAAATGAATTTCATGTTCAGACTTGCGTTTCCTCACCATGATATCATTAAATATTTAGAAATATTCCAAAATCGGGGGGGGGGGATCTAAAATCCAAAACACTTATAATCCCAAGCATTTCAAATAAGGGGTACTCAACTTGTATTCCTGTTATTATGAATAAAAATTATGCTGTTGCCTTTATAAGGCGGCTGCATGTCAATTGGCTACTGAAGAATATTGCAACTACTTTTGTGAACTCAAAGAGAAACCTTGCGTTTCTGCATCAAGAAGCTATCAACTATGCTAAACTATTTTCAAAACTAAGTTTATCCAAGAACTTCCTAGTTCACGGGTAAAGGAAAATGCCAAAAGAGGCAGAATTAAAATGGTTGATATGATAGCTCTTTTGTATAGTTCATCTTGCCAGCTATGAATAAAAGACACCCAAAACTTTTGCATAATAACATATGGTTGCAGTGTACAGAGTGAAAAGATCACACCATTGAAAACAAAAGAAAATTACACCTCTGAAGAGATAGAGCACACGAGGAGCTATAGTTGATTACACATTTAGGAAGCATGTCAATAAACATGATGTCAACCTGAATTCTCTACATTCGTTCATGTTCTTTGATGGATGAAAACACCACAAAATCTATTCGAAATGGATTTTGTAGACAGCAAGACATTGATTTCTAGACAGCAGTATAAGTTTCCCTGCTCTATAAATTCAAGAAAATGGTAGAAAAATTACGCTTTTGAAAGGCGGGGTATTGATTCACTTGATGAATACACAGAGTGGTGTGCTGTAGTTGTTATTAGAGGTAAACAAAATGACAGTGTATATATTCTGTGTTGATTTGCCCCAGTTGAATAAAAATAAATCATGGAGGGTACAAAGCCAAAGCATTTGTTAAATTATTTCCTAACATTGACTTCAGGAAACTAACTACATTGGTCATGGCTTTAGAGACTAAAAATGAACCATACAGTACGTACTGGGAATGTGGCGCAGCTGGCTGGGTGTCAGCTGCATAAGATCTCTACTGACCAGAAGGTCATGAGTTTGAGGCCTGCCCGGATCGAGGTGGGCTCCTGACCTATTGTGTAGCCTGTTGTCAACCTTTGCAACCCGAAAGACAGTTGCATCTGTCAAGTAGGAAATTAAGGTACCACTTAGTGGGGGAGGCTAAATTTAACTAATTTACGAGGCCATAAAAAAGATCTCCAGAAAACACGCTGAGGAATGAAGGAGTGTGACAGCTCCCCTGGTGGCCAGATGTTAAATTGCCTCTGTCTGTCTTGTGTGTTTGTGTGTATAAATGTAATGTGTACACTGTAATCCGCCGTGAGTCCCCTGCGGGGTGAGAAGGGCGGAATAGAAATGAAGTAAATAAATAAATAAATAAAATATTCTTTTGCAGATTATGTTATCATCACAGAAATCATGGTGGAACATCACTGCGCCCAACTATATTGGTTTTTTTTAAATAACCTTGGAAGGTTAAACAAGGTTCTGCTCAAAAAGGAGAAATGTGCACATGGTATATAAATTGTACTTTTTGGGACATGGGATTGATGGAGAGATATCTGCCATGACCTGGGAAAAAAATAAGGATGCATTTCAGCCCAAAAATCAGCTATGGAAGTGCTCCAGTCTAGGTGCAGTACCTCTCCAGGGAGACTTCCTGCCTTACTTTATATTTACAAGCACATTGAAGGAACTGTTCAACTCAGTGAGTTTGCAGATGCATAAGACTAGAACAAAGCTTCCAGAAGAGCAAAAGCATTGTATTTGCTCCAATCACATTTGAATTAATGAGGAGATATTGAAACAGTCTTTCAACAAAGCCAAGATGATGGCCAGCTTCATCCAGTTGGGAGTTTTGTTGTTTGTTTGTTTTTGCATCAATGATGCTTCAGAGATAGAATAGTATTATTTACTAAACTAACAAGGAAATTATTCCCTGTGGAAGTTTGCAAATTACACTGAAGAATGACCAAATAAATACAGAGTGGGACTAAATCTGTACCCGATTGTTTCTAACTATGCCTTGAAGCCGTGACTGGTTGGCTACGAGCCAGTTGGTTGAGAGTGAATCCATCGAAAACGGAAATCCTTTGGCTGGGTCACCCAGGTGGGTGTGGGTTCCGGCTACCTACTCTGGACGGCGAGGCACTACGTCCGCCGTCTTTAGTAAAGAGCCTGGGGGTCCAGTTGGACCGCTGCTGACAATGGAGGCACAGGTCTCGGCTGTCAGCAGATCAGCTTTTTTCCACCTGCGACAGGCTAGGCGGCTGGCACCCTATCTCACCGGAAGTGACCTGGCCACGGTGATCCAGGCAACTGTCATCTCGAGGCTAGACTACTGTAACGCCCTTTACATTGGTCTTCCTTTGTCGGTCATTCGGAGGCTTAAACTGGTGCAGAACGCGGCAGCGAGACTCCTGGCTGGGGTGCCGGCTAGGGCTCCAACTCTGCAGCAACTGCACTGGTTGCCAATTGAGCACCGGATCATCTTCAAAGTGTTGGTCTTGACCTTTAGGGCCTTGCATGGTCCAGGGCCGGTGTACTCGAGGGACCGTCTACTCCCATATGTTCCCCAGAGATCTCTTCGATCTGAGGATCACAACCTCTTGTAGATCCCTTCCCTACGAACTGTCCGTCTATCTTCAACTAGACAGAGGGCCTTCTCTGTTGTGGCACCGAGCCTGTGAAACGCTCTGCTGCCTGAAGTCCGTTCAATTAGTGAGCTGCCGGCTTTCCGGAAAGCTTGTAAAACAGCTCTTTTCCGCCAGGCTTTTGACCTTTAGTCACCCTTGGTTGTAGTTTGACACTATTTTAATGTTCTGATATTTGCTGTTTTATCGTTCCGCTGTTATAGTTCTATATGCTGTAAACCGTCCTGAGCCAATTGGAAAGGACGGTATACAAATCGAAATAATAAATAAATATAAATAAATCTATACAGGCTAAATAAAACTGCATCCTTACCTCAATCCCAGTCGTGTTGAAACTCTCAAAATTCCTTTCATTCCGAGGTGAGAACATTTCTTTTTGATGCCTGAGAGCTTTCTGAATGGTCATACAGATCATTTCTCCAACCCTGGACATTACACAGATATATAAACCTCACTTGCCTAGTTCCCAACAGAGCTCACAATCGCTGAGGATACTTGCCATAGATGTGGGCAAAACGTCAGGAGATAATTTTTCTGGAACATGGCCATACAGCCCAAAAAAACCTCACAGCAACCCAGGTCATACAAAACCTATCTTGTTCATAGCTTGGAGACTGCCTGTACTTCTAAATTCCCTTTTCTGTTCATATTATAGCTATTGTTCAAATGCAAATAATAGTACAATATTTATTATCTCAGATCTGTAATGTTTACACTCTCAGGAGCACATTGATATTATTGGTGGTAGTGATGTGCCTCTGTGTATGTGTTATTTAAACATGCTTTTTAAAAAGGGTTGCTCTCTCAAGTGTTTGTGTGTGTGTGTTTTTAATAGGGTGACTCAGTATACACCTTACCAGCCAGAAGTATCGCAAGGCAGGCTGGAGAGTTTGTTGAATTACCAAACCATGGTGTGCGACATCACAGGAATGGACGTGGCCAATGCTTCTTTATTGGATGAAGGGACTGCTGGAGCAGAAGCTATGCAATTGTGCCACAGGTAACAAATTAAAATTAATAAACTATCTGAAAATATAGGTGCCACTGAATGAGTAATGCCATAGGCCTGCAATATAAAATACAACTCCAAGGAGAAAGGGAAGAGGACTAAACCAGAAAACATATATTGAACTTGGCTAAATCATAACCAAGTGAAAATAAGTAGTCCTTCCCTTGTTCAGAACAAGTCCATATATTCCAGTATCTTATTTGTGCAGTGCCCACCAAGACACTTCTTAAAAGCCCATATAATTTAGACTGATATAATTTAGACTCTTCCTTTTTTTGCCAACCAGTAAATCAACCTAAATGCCATAAAAGCGTTAGATCTCCTCTGATCTTAGAGGAGATATAAGTCACCCCTGGTATGTACTTGGATGGGAAACCACCAAAAATAACAGCTGTACTAGACTGAATTTCAGAGGAAGGAATTGGCATAATAATCTCTGAGTATCCCTTGCCTAAGAAAACCTTATGAAATTCATGGAGGTTGCTATAAGTCAATAAATGACTTGAAGGCACACAAACACAACAAAGCATAGGAAGGTATTCTATAAAAGCTATATATTTTCTTTATTATAGTGAGCAACACTTGATATTTTAAGAGAGATAGAAGCAATATTTATTTTGGCTTGCATGGTGTAGGCCATCAATGTTGAAAATGGCAACCTTCTCAAGCCTCCACTGGTTGGTTGTTATGTATATAATTGCTTACTGTAGTATATGTGTGTATTAGTTTGCAATTTTACCTAATCTCTTTGCTGTGGGAGGGGATACAGACCATGTGATCATGCCTGGACATGTTCAGGACAGTTTAGACTTCAGTAAGATGTATGCTTAAAGACTCCATTGGACTATTGTTTCTAAGAAAGATGCGCTGTGTTACTTACACAGAGAAACTACTTAAAATCCTATTGTAACTAGATTCATAAGCTAAGTGCCTGTATGCTGTATACTCAAAGTCTTGTGAGTAAACAAACCATGTTATTTTTAAGAAGATTGTTTATTTTGTCTCTTGAGAGCATGACTTAAAGGCAAATATATTTTAAAGGAAGAGTAGATTGTTGGGGGCCAACTAAAGGAACACTTCTGAAATTCTACTGAATATATGTTTTTGTGCATTGGCATGTCTTTGTCCCTGGCAGTTCAAAGACATACCTAGGTACATCAGTTTACCAACTGAGAGACCTAGATGCCTTGCATGAATACTGGTGAACATCACTTTTCAAATGGTTGTAACTTCTAACAAGGTCATGCCTTTCCTGTTTTCCAAAAAGGTTATGAATCCCATTTCCCAAATGGTTAAGGAGAGTCACTTTTTCCAAAAATTGAAATATATTGATTTACAATTAAATTTTCACATAATACATCATTACATTGCATGCATTCATTTTCTCTCTCCTTCCAATAGACATAATAAGCGAAGGAAGTTTTATGTTGACATCAGATGCCATCCGCAGACGATCGCAGTGGTGCAGACTAGAGCAAAGTAATGTTTGTTTCATATTTTCTCTTGAAGACAAATATAGCAAATATTCAAAATACCATTCTTGCATGGACAATCTTATCTATACTGCTATTTACTTGGTAATAATTATTGTTAAGGGGCAATAAATCAAATCATTGGTTTTCTGTCAGATATTCCTATTTGAATTTGCTTTATTCTTTTTTTAAAAAAATCTTTTCAAACAGGAAATAGATTGTTTTATTAGAACATGTAACTCTTGCTTTCAGTTATACCGGCATAACTGTTGAGTTGAAGTTGCCCCATGAAATGGACTTCAATAGTAAAGATGTCAGTGGAGTGCTGTTTCAATACCCAGATACGGAGGGAAAAGTGGAAGACTTCACTGGACTGGTGGATCGAGCTCATCAGAATGGGGTAAAACAAACCAATAGCATTATCCCACCACATTTTATATGCCTCGAAAGTTAATAATAATAATAATAATGTAGAAAACCATTATCCCAGTCTAGGAGATTCTTGGTATATATAGCTACTTAGGTGCACTTACACAACTAACCCTATCTAACCTCTTCCCCATTTGTTTTTCAATGGGGACAGCAAATCTGCAGTCAGGTTCTTCTTTCTTAGTCAAGGTATTTATTTATTTCCAACATTTCTACCCGCTCTTCTCAACCCCTGAGGGGGGACTCAGAGCGGTCTAACAAAAGGCACAATTCGATGCCCACACAATAAAATACAATATAAAAACAAAAAATATTCAGCATTAAAATACATTAAAATACAATTAACATTAGCACATCACACACATTCACTTAAGTTAAAAACAGTGTTCTGTCCATAACAGGGTCATTGAGCCATCTCCATCAACTTGCCCTTACAAATCCAGTCCAAAGTGCTGCATTGTGCTAATGCGCAAACGCCTGGTCCCACAGCCAGGACTTCACTCCTTTCCTAAATGCCAGGAGGGATGCGGTCGATCGTATGTAGCATGGGAGCGCATTCCACAGATGGGGAGCCACTACCGAGAAGGCCCTCTCTCTCGTCCCCACCAACCGCGTTTGAGAAGTAGGCGGGAGCAAGAGCAGGGCCTCCCCGGATGATCTTAAATTACGAGGTGGGACATAGGGGCTGATGTGTTCGAACAAGTAAGCTGGGCCAGAACCATATAGAGCTTTATAGGTCAAAACCAGCACTTTGAATTGAGCTCGAAAGTGGACAGGCAGCCAGTGGAGCTGACACAACAGGGGGGTGGTATGCGCCCTGTATATAGCTCCAGTTAGTAATCTGGCTGCCGCCCGTTGGACTAATTATAATTTCCAAACTCTTCAAAGGCAGCCCCACGTAGAGTGCGTTGCAGTAATCTATTCGGGATGTGACCAGAGCGTGGACGACCATAGCCAGATCAGACTTCCCTTGTCCAGGGAAGCAGAAGAGTACTATCCTTGTTCAGGGAAGCAGAAGATCTCTTGCAGATGGAACCAGTGATTTGATTCAGTATAAATAGCTCCCTAAAGCTCCATGTATGACTTGGTCATTGTCTGAATTTGGAAAGTTGCTTTTTGATGTCAACTTTAGATTTGGTTTGGTTGCTTGGGGTGTTGACTCAGAAAATTGCATTGGATAGACCACATCAGCTCTAGTCTCTAATACAGAGCATATGCCATCCAGTAGTATCCATCTGCTCGCCCACAAAAAACCATATTTGATAAGCCTCGGCACTATAAGAGGGTTTCGCGAGACCAGTTGCTCTTGTTGCAATGGATTATTAACAGTGAGGCCACAGACAATAGTTCTTGCGGACCACTGCAATTTTCTGAATCAGCAACCCAAACAATCAAACCGAATTTAAAGTTGTCCAAAAACTGATTCATAACCCTTTTGATACTAATGTTGGAGAGTGGTCCCTGGTCAAAGTCGTCCCTGGTCAAAAAAAAGGTTGAGAACCACTGCCATACATCAGAAAGAACTTGGAAGCACACAACAACAATAAAGTAAACGTTATTTCAATAAAAATAACTTTGTGTTCATTGTAGCCTCACCGACAACACTGTAGATAACTCAATACATTTTTGCGTTATTACTTCCAAGCTGTGATGATAACATAATATTTTCTATAAACGATGGGAAACAAGTAATTTATTTCCCTCTGCATGCAGAAGACACCACGTTAAGTAGTAATATCCTTTTATCGGTGATTTTTTAAATTTGAGAATTACCAGTTTCACACACATTAAACCTTAGAATATTTTGGTTCATATTAGTTGTCAGTATGGATAATAAATACATGAAGGTAATTAATATGTAATTTACATTGGAAGGGTTCTGACCTAAAAGATGATATACAAGTACTACAAATAAATATAAATGTGAACATATAGCGGTGCTCTTCAATTATGGATTTCAGTAGTTTCAATCTCTCCTGTCATCAGTTTACATCTGTCCATCTTTCTCTCTTTTTTTAAAACTGCACTTCTCCAGTACATATCTGTGCCATATGTCCTTACCCGCGTAAACATTTCAGCAGTGTAAGCAGGTAAGCGCTAAGCTTCCTGGGTACAGTTTTCATTACAGTGTCTGACTAGCTATAGCAAATGACACTATAGGGCAGGCATGGGCAAACTTTGATCCTCCAGATGTTTTGGACTTCAACTCCCACAAATCCTAACAGCTGGTAGGCTGTTAGAAATTCTAGGAGTTCAAGCCCAAAACATCTGGAGGGCCAAAGTTTGCCTATGCCTGGTGTAGACTGTGATTTGTAAAAGATACAAGCAAATGCATCTGTTCTTTCAGACTCTTGTCTGCTGTGCCACTGACCTGTTAGCCCTGTGCATCTTGAGGCCTCCTGGAGAATTTGGTGTAGATGTGGCCCTGGGGAGCTCCCAGAGGTTTGGGGTGCCTCTTTATTACGGAGGGCCACATGCAGCCTTTTTTGCCGTCAAGGAGAATCTGGTGCGAATGATGCCTGGACGCATGGTGGGAGTCACAAGGTAAATTAGCGTCCGGCCTACTATTTCCGAGGATACCTATGCTGAAAATATCCTTTGTAGATATATTTTGCCACTTTGTAGATTTTTGCCGCTCTCCATTCTTGCTATGTAATGCCACTGTTTGGATGAGGTGGTTTAAGATTGTGCACTTAGGCACCCAAAAACCTTTGTGCTAGAATTTGCTTATTGGTACACAAATAAATCATTTTTCCTTTTTTATCCCTAGCTATATGTCTTCTAATTCTTGCTACAGAACAAATATACTTACATCAAACAAAAATGGTTACTTTTTTCAGCTAGAGAGCTCTGGAGAGGAAAAGATACAGCGAAATACTGTATATATTCATGTATTAGAAGATGGACCAATTTATCCATGGGTCAATGTAAATACTATACCTTATATAATAATAATAATAATAACAACAACAACTTTGTTTGTACCCCACCACCATCTCCCCGAAGGGACTTGGGGCAGCTCACAAAAGCACTCAAGGTGCAAACACTCAAAATACAATAAGTGCCTAAACAATATCACAATAACAATAACAGTAAAATACAGCATAAAACCAGAAATCCGACTAGTTAAAAATAAATAAAATGGAACAGTATGAGTAGATATAAAACAAATATAAAACTATCAGCCTACAAGTGCAAAGTGAAATAATCACTAAGTCTTCAAACAATCGTAAACAATGTCAAAGGCCATATCTTCAAATTGAAGAGCCATATCTTCAAATTGATTTGAAACACTTGAAGAGTGGAGCTAATCTAATCTCTCTGGGGAAGGCATTCCAGAACTGGGGGGGCATCACTGAGAAAGCCCTCTCTCTCGTTCCCACCAACCGCATTTGAGACGGAGGTGGGATTGAGAGGACAGCCTTCCCGGCAGATCTTAGAGTTTGCACCAGTTCGTAGAAGCGGTCTCAGAGATAGACTAGACCTGAAGCATACAGGGCTTTATAGGAGATAACCTGCACTTTGACCTGGAAACTTATCTGCAGTCAGTGGAGCTGTTTTAATAGGAGCATCATATGCTCCCTATAATTGGCCCCAGTTAGTAATCTGGCAGCTGATGTTTCCACTAATTGCAGTTTCCAGGCTGTCTTCAAAGGCAGCCCCACGTAGAGTGCGTTACAGTAGTCCATTCTAGATGTAACTAAGGCATGAACCACCATGGCCAAATCAGGCTTTTTGAGGTACAGTTGCAGATGGCGCACAAGTTTTAACTTTGCGAAGGCCCTCCCAGCCACCACCAACACCAGAGCATCAACGTTGAATCCCAGAGGGAACCATCCCCTTCTCTGAGTAGAACAGTGGTTCTCAACCTGTGGGTCCCCAGATGTTTCGGCCTCCAACTCCCAGAAACCCTTACAGCTGGTAAACTGGCTGAGATACCTGGGGACCCACAGGTTGAGAACCACTGGAGTAGAAGGATGACAGATGAAAGCCAAGTCTTGGGAGAACCTAAAACACTGAGGCCCCATCACTGCCATATAAAATCCAGATTATCTGCTTTGAACTGGATTATATGAGTCTACACTGGCATATAATCCAGATCAAAGCGCATAATCTGGATTTTACATGGTAGTCTAGATGGGACCCGACTCTTATTTCACAGGACTGTAATTTACAGTTAGATTTTTGAAATTGAGCTATTCCATCCCATTGCTCCATTACATTTCAAATGATACTGAAAAAGTCTGTCTTAACACATAAATTTGTTCGGAAATGCCTTAGAGTTGTTCATGCCAGTTTTAATATTGCTTAAGCTTCTCAGCATCACTGTTCATTTTTAACACAAGTGAGTGTTAAAAAAATACAAAGTGTTTAATTTGGCAAGATTAAAGAGAGAACAATATTTTCTTGTATGGTTCAAGGGACGCTACTGGGAAAGAAGTATATCGACTTGCACTACAAACCAGAGAACAGCATATCAGAAGGGATAAAGCCACAAGCAACATCTGTACTGCTCAGGTGAACTTTTCTACAACGGCTCGTTGGGAAAATGATTTTGAAATAGCTGTGAATTTTACTACACGGTTCTATGGCTTTAACTTCTAGGTCCAGTGGGTTTTTTTAATAACTACTAGCTGTCCCGTATCGCGTTGCTGTGGCCCAGTCTGTGTATATGTGTTTTGTGTCTGTATATATACGTGTATGTGTGTATATATTTGTGTATATGTGTATATATATGGTTTTGTGCATGTGTTGTAATGTCTTTTTGGCTTTTAAGTCTCTTTTACTGTGTTTTTTTAAGTATTTTTATGAGTGATGGTCACTAATTGGCCTGATAGGTGTATTGTGTCCAAATTTGGTGTCAATTTGTCCAGTGGTTTTTGAGTTATGTTAATCCCACAAAGGAACATTACATTTTTATTTACTGTATATACTCGAATATAAGCCTAGTTTTTCAGCCCCCTTTTTAGGCTGAAAAAGCTCCCCTTAGCTTATACTTGAGTCAAGGTTATTATTTTACTCTATTATTAGTATTATTTTATTACATTTATTATTTTACTCTTATTATTATTACTACTACTATTATATTTACATTATTTTACTCTATTGTTATACTGTATTTATTATTGTTTTATTACATTTATTATTTTACTCTTATTATTACATTTATTATTTTACTCTATTATTATTGGAAAGATACGTAAATACATTTCCATTGAAGAAGGTGAGAATGATTTTATCAGAGTTGAACAGTCTTATCTTAAATTACAGTTTTATGTAAATATTCAAAAGCATTTAACCTACTGATGCCTCAATTAATATAATTTTATTGGTATCTGTTTTTATTTTGAAATTTACTAGTAGCTGCTGCATTTCTCATCTTGGGCTTATTTATTATTATTTATTATTTATTTATTTACAGTATTTATATTCCGCCCTTCTCACCCCACAGGGGACTCAGGGTGGATTACAATGTACACATACATGACAAACATTCAATGCCAGAGACACACAACACATATAAACAGAGGCTATTTAACTTTTGTATACTCAATTCAATACGTTTTCCCCATTTTTTGTGGTAAAATTAGGTGCCTCAGCTTATATTCGAGTCGGCTTATACTCGAGTATATACGGTATATAGATGTGTTTAAAAGGAGATGTTGTTTAGATTAGAGCCTGTGATTTGATACTGGGCCATTGCATCTCTGTCTAATGATGAAGGTGCAAAGGAGGCCTCCATTAAGTAATTGTCTGAATGTGAAAATAGTAACATGTGGGTATATCTCTGTGTAATGTAGTCTCTTGAAGCAAAAAGGCTGAGTGCTTAAGTATTCTAAAGTATCAGAAATGTGATTGTACCCTGTAGCTAAGTAGCTATGTATAACTCTATTAAAATCAGACTTTTCCAATCAAATATATTTACACTAATAGCCTAGCAAAATACATATTTCTTTATTTTCAACTTTGTTCCTTTCAGGCTCTTCTGGCTAATATGGCTGCTATGTTTGGAGTCTATCATGGTGCCAATGGATTGAAACACATTGCAAGGAGGGTGCACAATGGCACTTTAATTTTAGCTGAAGGTGAGTGAATATTCAATGCCTGCATGAAGGTAATTCTTGACAAATGGGGATCCTTTCTGCAAAAGTTCATGTCCACATTTATAGTATGCTATGTCAAGGATGTGGGCTGCTGTGGTGCAACTGGTTAAACCGCTAAGCCAGTGTTTCCCAACCTTTTTTGAGCCGCGGCACACTTTTAACATTAAAAAAATCCGGGGGCACACCACCTACCAAAATGACACAAAATGACACTGTAACACAGTAAAGAACGTCAGGGGGATGGTGAGCTGCTGGGAACAGCTGCTGGGAGTGCTGAAGTCAGGGGAGGAGACAGGCCCCACCATGCCCCACCCCCTCCCCTTGGCTTCAGTTCTCCCACAGCTTCCCAGCCTTGAGGGGGCAGTGCCAAGCCAGCATTGTGCTGGCTCTGCCATTGCTGGCTTGGCACTGCCCCCTCAAGGCTGGCGGCTGTGGGAGTGCTGAAGCCGGGGAGAGGGGGCGGAGCCAGGCTGCGCCATGCCCCCCCCCCGGCTTCAGCTCTCTCACAGAGGAGGAGCATGAGCGGTGGATGGGCTTCAGTAGGTGGGGCTCCTCCGCGCGGCTTCAACAAGCAAGGGGTGAGAGTCATGGCAGATTGGAGGCTGGTTGGGGAAACGGCCGAAGGAGGCGGTGCCCCAGTCCCTTTTTTTTCTTTGCGACCGCCCCGTCCTTCCTCCTCCTCTCCCAAGCAGCAGGAGTTTGGCAGGAGGAGGGGGGAAGGAAGGGGGGCAGAGAGCTTTTCTCGCGGCACACCTGATGATCGCTCACGGCACACTAGTGTGCCACGGCACACTGGTTGAGAAACACTGCGCTAAGCTGTAAAACTTGCTGACCGGAAGTTCAGCACTCCAAATCTGTGGGATGGGGTGAGCTCCCATCGTTAGCCCCAGCTTCTGCCAACCTAGCAGTTGAAAAACATGCAAATGTGAGTAGATCAATAGGTACTGCTTAGACAGGAAGGTAACAGTGCTCCATTCAGTCATGCTGGCCACATGACCTTGGAAGCATCTACAGACAACACCGGCCTAGAAATGGAGATGAGCACCACCCCTCAGAGTTGGACTCGAGTAGACCTAATGTCAAGGGGAAACCTTTACTATATGTCAAGGAATTATTTATTTATTATTATTATTTATTTACAGTGCTTCTACCCCGTCCTTCTCACTCCCAAAGGGGGACTCAGGGCGGCAACAAGGCAACAATTCGATGCCTAAATTACAATATAAAACCATAAAATACAACATTCCAACATTTAATAATAATAATAATAACTTTAACACCATTGGTGCCAACATCATTAAAAAACAAAACACAGGTACATCAATTAAAAACACAGGTACAGAGAACCATAGAGGGCCCAACAACATTTCAATACTAAATTACATTAAAAACATTAAAAACAGTGGTCTGTCCACACATCGAGTTAATAAACAATATTGTTCATTGTAAAACCCCAACTTCTCCGAGAGAAGGTCAGAAGCATTGCAATCATTAAATTTTACCTGTGTAAGTTATTTATGAAACAGATCTTGGCATGGATTTTCTTTCTATTTTGACCAAACTCAAACACATTGATATGTCTAGAGTAGTCAAGAATTTCTAGTACAATTGCTGATAAAACATTAACAACCAAAAGACATGAAGAACTTCATGGAAATGTGTGTAACCAATGGAACAAAAATGGTTATGTTATGATTTCCAGGTCTGAAGAGAGCTGGCCATAAGCTTGAACATGACTTATTTTTTGATACCTTGAAGATTCAGTGTGGATGTGGCACCCAAGAGGTCTTGCACAGAGCAGATCAGAGGCAAATAAACCTGAGGATTTACAGCGATGGTGCAGTAAGTGATGATTACATTAGCCTGGAGTAATTACATTAGCCCATTCTCCCAAAGCCATGGAAAGTTACTTTCAAAAGTAGTTTGGGGTAGGGGAATGTAACCTGTTAGCATGGCAATCTACTTTCATTAATTTCTCATTGCCTTTTTTAAAAAAGTAATTAAAAATAAGAAAATGGCTAAAATCGATATATGTTTCTCTCCTTTAAAAACAGCGGTAAAGTGATTTTCAGGATAGTTCTTTATTTTCAGGTTTATCACACAGTTCGTTACTTGCTCATTGTCAGAAGTGGAACAGCATTGTGTACCTTTCAAACTATTATGTCACTTAGGGTTGTTGTTGTTGTTGTTGTTAATTGCCATCAAGTTGACTTAGACTTATGGTGACACTATCAATCAGAGATCTCCAAGGCTAGGTCTTGCAGACTCAGGGCCACGACTTCCTTGATTGAAGGAAGTTTCCTACTGCCTTCTAGCTTATGAAGCATTATTGTAGTGAGTATTGTCATCTCATGATATGACCAAAGTATGACAGACTGGGTTTAGTCATATTTTTTATATGGACAGTTTAGGCTTGATTTGCATTTTACCCATTTTGTTTGTTTGCTTGCTTGCTTGGCGTGTGGCAGTCTGTAGTATTCACAGAACCCTCCTCCAGAAATCTATGGTTCCCAAGCTTTGGTCCTCCAAGTGTTTTGGACTTCAACTCCCAGAAATCCCAGTCAATTTACCAGCTGTTAGGAATTGTGAGAGCTGAAGTCCAAAACACCTGGAGACCCAAAGGTTGAAAACCACTGATTCAGGTTAATAATAGAATAAAGTTTCCTGATGGGCATCAATA
The DNA here is from genome assembly GCA_030556195.1 of Anolis apletophallus. Lineage (NCBI taxonomy): Eukaryota > Metazoa > Chordata > Lepidosauria > Squamata > Anolidae > Anolis > Anolis apletophallus. The sequence continues at coordinate 100,145,008 of JARBWK010000006.1, read as the reverse complement.
TGTAGACAATAGTGTTGGAACTTGTTTAAATACAATCCATAGGAAGAATTTTCAGGATTGTGGGGAAAGTTATGATGCATATTCATGGGAGGTTTTTTTAAAAAAAAATCTCTCATCCCTTTAATTTTGTTTTGCATCTTCAAAGTTCATGTTCATTACAGTGGAAAACTGAAATTATATTTAAAGACAGAAAACACCTGATCCCATCTACACTACCATATAAGCAGACTTATATAATGCAGAATAAACTTAATTGAACTGGATTATGTGACGCTATACTGCCGTATAATCCAATTCACTGCAGTTAATTCAATGCACTGGGAATGTGGCGCAGCTGGCTAAGATCTCTCTGACCAATAGGTCATGAGTTCGAGGCCTGCCCAGGTCGAGGTGGGTGCTCGACCTTTAAGTGTAGCCTGCTGTTGACCTTTGCAGCCTGAAAGACAGTTGCATCTGTCAAGTAGGAGATAAAGGTACCACATTAAGTGGGGAGGCAAATTTGACTGAATTATGAGGCCATTAAAGAACTCCAGGAATGCTGAGGAATGTGGAAGGAACAACAAGGGATGCTGGGAACGCTGAGAGATGAGGAGTGCGTCAGCTCCTCCTGGTGGCCAGACTTTGCCTCTGTTCATCTATATGTGTGTATGTGGAAAACGGCAGGGATTGTCTGCTAAGTATGTGTACCTGTAATCCGCTCTGAGTCCCCTTCGGGGTGAGAAGAGCAGAATATAAATAAAGTGTATTATTATTATTATTATTATGAAACTGCATTATATGGCAGTGTAGATGGAGCCTTAGTAGACATGAACTAACATTATTTAGCACAGTCATATAAAACTAGGGCTGAGACATGCAATGAACCTGTGAGTTTGAAAATGAAAAAGAGGAAAAATCACAATTTTTCAACATGAAGTATTTATTGTGGATGGTGCCTCAATCACTATAATTTCTCTCTTCAATCTATCATTAGCTTGGAGTATCGCTTGATGAAACTGTATCTGAAAAAGACCTGGATGATCTATTATGGATCTTTGGCTGCGAATCTTCTGCTGTAAGTCGACCACAGCTGAACACAAACACATTGGTGTGTGTGTCAGTTTGTATCTGTTAAGGCCCATAACATAGTCCAAGATATCCCGCTAGAACAGGGGTGCTCAGAAAGTCGATCACAATCGACTGGTCGATCTTGGGACCCAGGGAGGTCGATCCCAGCTGGATGGGACGCTTCTGAGGGGGGCGGAGCCATGTTGCGCCAAGCCCTGCCCCCTCTGCCAGCTTCAGTATTTCCACTGCTTCTTCTGGGTAGAAGAGGGCAATGCCAAGCCAGTGGTGGCTATCTATGCCACCACTGCTTTGGCCAGTGGTGGCTATAGAGGGAGGGGCGGATGCCACCACTGGCTTTAGCATTTCCACTGCTTCTCCTGGGTGAGGAGAAGCAGTGGTGAACCACTGCTAAAGCCAGAGAGAGGAGGGCGGAGCTTTAGGGCCCGCTTAGCTCCACCCCCCCCCTCTGGCTTTAGCATTTCCACTGCTTCTCCTGGGTAGAAGAGGGCAATGCCAAGCCAGTGGTGGCATAGATAGCCACCACTGGCTTGGCATAACCTTTCTGTACCCTGGAGAAGCTGTGGAAATGCTAAAGCCAGAGGAAAAGGGGGCAGAGCTAAGCCCCGCCAAGCTCCGCCCCCTCCGCCAGCTTCAGCATTTCCACAGCTTCTCAAGAGTAGAAGGGGGTAATGCCAGTAGAAAAATAAAGTTTTAATGTCAGTTGGTCCAATATTTTCAGCCATATTAATCTGTACAGTAAAAATAATCAAGATACACACAAGATAATATCAATGACCAAAAACCGGCAAAATAGGTTGCAAACTTCTAGAATCTTCAAGCTGAATTACACGTTTAAACAATTTTAAATGGAGAATATGTTATTTCAGAATCAAAGTTTTAAAAAAATTCACAGTTTATCAGATTTTATTTAAGGTGTATGTGTCTTCAAGTTGTCAATTTATGGCAGCTCCATGAATTTCAAAGGGTTTTCTTAGGCAAGGAATACTCAAAGGTGGTTTGGCATTTCCTTCCTCTGAGTTATAGCCTACACTACAGTGTTTGTTGTTGGTCTACCATCAAAGGACTAATCAGGGTTGGCCTACTAAACTCATAAGATCAAACAGGACTTGATGCCTTCAGGGTATGGGATGTGGTGGAATTATGGGAAGGGAGGGTCATATTCTCGGCCTCTGTCTCCTTCCAGTTTCTGGATGCAGGATTAGTTTCTTCTTACTGCTTGAGAATTGTTCTAATAGAAACAGGAAAATAACTAAACGCTGTATAATTTTAATTCAGGGCCCTTAAAGTGAGCTGTGCCTCTAATAGTCCACTTTATCCTGGAACATTAGGAGGCTGGGCTTAGCTCAGCAGCCTAAACCGCTGTGATGCAGAAAAATCCTGCCGATCAATAGCTCGGCAGTTCAACCGGGGTTGAGTACCTGCCATTAGCCCCAGCTCACCTGCCCACCTAGCAAGTCGAAAGCAGAAATGCGAGTTGATGAAATAGGTACTGCTTTTAACAGGGAAGCAATAAAGCTGTCCTTAAGGATGTAGATTGGAGGGAAGTTCTTTGGCATGGAAGATAGAGCGACAGCTCCTCCCGTGGCCGGAGTCGAGCACAGCCTCCAAGATGTCAGAAATAAGATGGGAAAAACTGCCTTTACCTCTGTTTGTGTTGTCTGTCCTTGTTCATTGCATAATTGGCATTGAATGTTTGCCGTATGTGTGTTCTGTAAGCCACTCTGAGTCCCCTTCGGGGTGAGAAGGGCGAGGTATAAATACCATAAATAAATAAACATTTAAGTATCCCTCCCTCAATATTTCTGATTCCCGTGAAACAGACATGCTTTTTAGACCAAGTTGTTCAGATTTTTTAAATTTTATTAATGTTCCACTCATCTTTCAAGCAGTCAATATATCTGCACAGACGTGTTTGCAGATCTTCTTTGAAAGTAATTTCTCCGTTTCCTGGCTTGCTTGGTTCTCCAGTACTGTTCAGTCAGAACTATTGAATAAGGGACAAAATTCTTACTTTACTCCTTCGAATAGACTATTTCTGAGAGAGGGAAAATCATGCCTAAGAGCCTTTCTCTCTTGTGTTTCAAAGGAACTGGTTGCAGAGAGCATGGACGAAGAAACAAGAGGCCTTTTTGCTACTGCGTTTAAAAGAACGTCAGCATTCCTAACACATGCAGTATTCAACAGGTTGGTGGACATCAGTAGAACTTCTTTACCCATTTGATACTGCCATCCTACTTTTTTTTTGACCAGGGACCACTCTCCAACATTAGTACCAAAAGGGTTATGAATCAATTTTTGGTCAACTTTAGATTATTTCGGTTATTTGGGCTGCTGATTCAGAAAAATGCATTAGGTTGACCACATCAGCTCTAGTTTCTGATACAGAACATATGCCACCTAGTAGTCTGCATCTGCTTGCCCACAGAAAACCATATTTGATCAGCCTCGACACTATAAGAGAGTTTTGCGAGATCATTCACTTTCGTTGCAATGGTGTAGTAACAGTGAGGCTGCAGACCATATTTTAGTTCTTGCGGACCACTGGTGGTCCACAGACCACAGGTTGGGAACCACTGTTATAAAACCACCTCTACTTTTATTCCATAGCATTGAGCCTTGGCAAAATGGTGCAAAAACTGCATTAAGTCTGCAGTGTAGATGAACCCCAAGACACATATAGTATAGGATGCTCATGGCCATAGTCAATTGTTTTTGTATGTTTAAATCTAGAAGCTTCTTCCAAACAGATTTTAGCTGCTTGTTATGATTTGTTTTGTGTTTGTATTGCAACTTAATTTGGGGACAAATAAAAACATTAAACAAAATGAAATTATTTTTGAATGTATCTCTCATTTGGATTATATAATTTGTTTGCTGACTTTACATTTTATATCTGCAGCTATCACTCTGAAACAAACATTGTTCGGTATATGAAAAGATTGGAAAACAAAGATATTTCCCTTGTTCACAGCATGATTCCCTTGGTAGGTCTTAATTTAAATTTAATATAGTTTTTAGTCTCCGTAAAATGAAATCAACTGATCATGTTTTCTCTTTCTCAGGGATCCTGTACCATGAAGTTGAATAGTTCATCAGAACTTATGGTAAGCTTTTCTCAAGAGTTTTTACTTTTCTGAGGCCAATATAGAGAGTAAACCAATAATAGGTCCCTGATCCTATGCGAACATAAAGAAAAGCCCATTTTTATGGAAGGTTACACAAACCTTTAATGAGAAGGAATCTTTTGAAGCCCCTACATGACGCCCATATGGAGATTGTCTCTGGAATAGTTCAAGTTATTTGGGACCTATGTTGTAATAACTGGTTTTATTGGTAACAGTTGGTTTTATAATCTATTCTTAAGACAACTTTGCCCCTCAATCCTATTAAATTTTTATTTATTTATTTATTAAATTCGATTTACTATACCGCTCTCTCTGGTGCCCAGAGCGGTTTACAGAAGAGCGTAAGCAGACCCATAAAATACATTAAAAATACAATTAAAACATTAAAACAATTTAAAACCCCCCAATAAACACATAAATTTGAAGAGTGTATTTGAATAAGTTTAGAAGTGTTCAGTACAGTGCTGAGCCTAGTGTAGCCATTGCATAAATCTGAAGAAGAATGAGTCACATGTTGGAATTATTATTATTATTATTATTATGGTAAAGGTTTCCTCTTGATATTAAGTCTAGTTGAGTCCAACTCTGGGGTGTGGTGCTAATCTCAATTTCTAAGCCAAAGAGCCAGCGTTGTCTGTAGACGTCTCCTAGGTCATGTGGCCGCCATGACTGCATGAAGTGCCCTACCTTCCTGCCAAGGCAGTATCCATTGATATACTCACATTTGCATGTTTTTGAACTGCTAGGTTGGCAGAAGCTGGGGTTAACGAGAGCTTACCCTGCCCCATGGATTTGAACGGCTGACCTTCTGGTCAACAAGTTCAGCAGCTCAGCGGTTTAACCCGCTGTGCCACTGTGGCCCCATTATTATTATTAGGATCATAAAATTTATATACATAAATTCTTTAACCAAAAAGATCATTTTTTCTTGTGTGTCTGTTATTTTTCTTTTTAATTGCAGCCTATTACATGGAAAGAATTTGCCAATATCCACCCCTTTGTGCCGCTAGATCAGGCTCAAGGGTACCAGCAGATTTTCAAGGAACTGGAGAAGGATCTGTGTGAGATCACCGGTTATGATAAAATTTCTTTTCAACCCAATAGGTATGATCAATCTTGCTTAAATCTCTGGGTAGGCTAGAAATGCTGCTTTTGCTTTCCTCATGCTAACCTGCACAAATGTGGATTGCAAACTACCTGTTATGTTGGCTAGGATTGATGGTTTGGCCATCCTAAACCTTCTGGAGGGCCAGAGTCTCAATCCGAAAGGATGCTTCACACAGATCACTTTATTTATATTACTTCCTAGCTTTCTCTGGGACTCAGTAGGACTTCCATAATCATTTTCCTGTCCAAATGACAACACATACATGAACATAAGAATATAACTCACATGACATAGAGCAATCACTATGATGCCACATATGTATTGCAAATACAGGAATATATATGGAAAAAGAATAAACTAATAGTATAAATGGTATGTAGGAGTTCTGACATTGCAACTGCCTAACAAGAGTGACTAGTGAGAACAAACTCTTGGTATATCTTTAAAAGGGTTGAACTTAGTATACATTCTTACATGATCTTAATATGTGATGGGTAGAGATCCTGGTCGCAGCATCCACTTTGCAGATGGAATTACAGCCATTTGAATATCACTGGCCAATATGCATTTTGGTGCCTCAAATATTAGCCCTGTTTCTGGGAATATTTGACTTACTGATTCTAAAAATGGCATAAGTTTCCCCCATCAGCTCTATGTTTTGAGATACAGAACATATTTATTTATTTACAGTATTTATATTCCGCCTTTCTCACCCAAAAAGGGGACTCCGATCACAGAACACACATACGGCACACATTCAATGTCGTAACACACTAACAAGACAGATAACTGTAAATAGATAGAGGTATATATAGGCTTTCCCACCTTCAGCATCTTGGAGGCTGTGCTTGGTTCCGGCCACAGGAGGGTGCTGTTGCTCTTATCTTCCCTGCCAAAGAGCTTTGTTCATAAACTTCCTTCTTGATCGAATTGCGGCATTTTTTTCTGGCATTTCCTTATGGGTGCTTCAAATACCTCCCCACTTTAAAGTGGTATCTATTTATCTACCCACATTTGCTTTCAAACTGCTAGGTAGGCAGACGCTGGGCTAAAGTCCAGGAGCTCACCCCAACCCAGCTTCAAATTGTCAACCTCTTGACTGGCAAGATTTATTGCAGCTGATGGTTAACCTGCTGTGCTAAAGCCCGGCTCAGTTGCCATCTGTTCACCTATGGAAAACCATGATAACCGTATCTAAGAAACCAGGAATGTGGCGCAGCTGGCTGGGAGTCAGCTGCATAAGATCTCTACTGACCGGAAGGTCATGAGTTCGAGACCTGCCCGGGTTGGGGTGAGCTCTCGACCAAATTGTGTAGCTCGTTGTCGACCTTTGCATCCCGAAAGACAGTTGCATCTGTCAAGTAGGAAATTTAGGTACCACTTTGTGGGGAGGCTAATTTAATTCCAGAAGATGTTACAAAGCCATAAAATCTCCAGGAAGTATGAAAAAGAATGAAGGAATGCAACAGCTCCCCCTGATGGCCAGAAGCTGGAATGTTAAATTGCCTCTGAGTGTCTGTCTATATATGTTGTATGTCTATGGCATTGAATGTTTTCCTGTATATGTGCATTGTGATCTGCCCTGAGTCCCCTGCGGGGTGAGAAGGGCAGAATATAAATTATGTAAATAAATAAATAAATATGTGATTTATCCAAAACCTAAAAACCAAGACACCAAGAAATTAATTTGGGGGGGGGGGCTTTGTAGTTCTCCCAGGGCACTTTCACACAACTCATTTGTAATACCATGGTTCCATTTTTAGTGCCATGGCTACATCCTTTCAAATATAGAGCAGGTAGCTTGGACTTGCACTTAAAGTCTTGAAATACCTCTCCCTGCATAGCAAATCCTATTATTCCCTAGGATTGAACCATAGCAGTTAAAGTGGAATTATGGCTGTAGAATTGTGTAATTTGAAGAGACCCCATAATCTGTATCTAGATTGAGGACTGGTACTTTTTTTTCTGGATTGCAGAAGTCCTGTGCCAAACCTGTATTGATGCAATTCCTTGCTGTTTCCGCCTATGTTTTTAATAAACATAGAAGATTACTTTGGGACAGGAGAAGGTCGTGTGTCCTAAGCAGTGTTTTGCAAGAGCTTATTAGTTGGAAAAACATCCCAGTATTTAACCCATTTCTTGACTTCTTCAGGAAGAAGTCTAAAAGAGGAACTACTTAGTTACAAACACATAGAAATGGAACAACTGCTAGTCTGTTGGATAAACGACCAGCTTTCCAGCATGGAATATAATGAAAGTAAACATTAAGTCACATTTTATATTCTCATATCTATATTCCAGGTTGATAGGGTGTGTGTACAGAGTTCATAAAGCATATGCTTTTGATTATTAGATCTGAATTAGTTATAGTAACCTTGATTATTTTGCTACTTGTCTGGAAATTGTCAAACAGTGGGGCTCAAGGTGAATATGCTGGACTGGCTGCAATCAAGGCTTATTTGAATGCAAAAGGAGAATGGCAGCGAAGTGTAAGTAAAAAAAGATGAATCTTGACTGATGTCTGAACTCCTGAAAAAGAGCCTGTGTACAGTCTAGTTCTGCTGAATGTGTGCTCAGAGGAGGACTGGTTATATGTCTATTTTCCATGCATATGAAGTCTAGATGTTGGTTATGCAACATAATTTTTCCCAACAACGTAATTCACAAGCAAGTGAATTGTGGCCAATCGAAATCCAGAAAAATACATCAAACAAGTTTTCAAAGCTTCATCAGCTTCTTCATCATTGGTTGGCCAAGAAAAGTATTGTTCTTTTAGGTTATTTTGGGTTTTGTTATAATCCTCCCCTGTTTTTTTCAGTATATTGCAGACACACTCCTTTTTATCATTGTGCATATAATTTAATAATAATAATAATAATAAACTTTATTTATAAAAGGTAAAGGTTTTCTCCTGTCATTAAGTCCAATTTTGCCCAACTCTGGGGGTTGGTGCTCATCTCCATTTCTAAGCCGAACAGCCGGCATTGTCCATAGACACCTCCAAGTTCATGTGGCTGGCATGCCTCTATGGAGTGCCGTTACCTTACCACCAGAGCGGTACCTATTGATCTACTCACATTTGCATGTTTTCAAATTGCTAGGTTGGCGGAAGCTGGGGCTAACCGCGGGAGCTCACCCCCCCCCCCGAAAGACCACCCTATCTCCCCGAAGGGGCTCAGGGCGGTTTCCAACAAATGGCAAACATTCAATGCCAAAAGAAAAACCATATAAGCAGTTTTCATCAGGACAAGACACATTAGACAATATAAAACAACATAACTATAACGTAATAATCCAAATAGTGAGAAATAAAAATAAGAAATAACATAAAAATAAAGTAAAAACATCATAAAGTACAAAAAAAACCTCTGATGAAACACACTAAAAATAAAATAGAAAGCCGAATACATCGGAGCTCCCTCAGGCGAGGTTCAATAATAACAATAGCCAGGGGTGCTAAAAATGGACCTGGGCAAAGGATAGTGCAAACAGTGTATCATAGGGTTGGGGAAGTGTAAAAAGGGCAGAGCAGAAGACTACCTGGCAACTTAGGGACTGGGTTTTGGGACTAGTCGTTCTCAATAGCTTGTTGGAACATCCAAGTTTTCAGTTCCCTATGAAAGGGGGGCAGTGTGGGGGCTTGCCTAATCTCCCTGGGGAGGGTTTTCAAAAGTCGGGGGGCTTCAGAATATGTTTCTAATGTGTGTATGAAACATAAATGAATATCAAGATATCTCATTATGAATATGTAAATATTCCAAATTCCTCCCACCCCAAATACCATACATCCAAAACACTCCCAAGCATGTAAGATGAGTTCCCATGGCACACCTGATGATCAAAGTGAGCCAAAATTTGTGGACCCTGCCCTCAGTTCTTCAGATAACAACCAACGAGCAGAGACATAGTGTGCACCTAAGCATAATACATATTTGTTGAAAGTGTTAGCTCCTTTATTTTTTGTTCCTCAATACATTCCTTTCTCACTGGAAGTTCCCACTGAGGCCCCGTCTCTTGTGCTCGGAGAACAGCTATGCACAGCTGGGTTTTTACTGCAGAAATCTGGGAACGAGCTCATTAGCAACATTAAAGCAAAGCTGAGATTAGCAGAAAAACCATGCCAAGAACTGGGCCAGGGTACGATGATTTTCCAAAACCTCGTTGGGTCAGCCAGAAGGCTTTTGTGTAGGGATTAGAGCAGTATTGTGAACTAAAATTCACAGCTAGGTTACTTTGCTAATACAAAGTTGTCCGTGGCCATTCTTGGAAACTTCCTTCCCTATTCCCCATAACACACAAAGAGTACTAATCACCTTTGTTTAATTTTAGATCAATACAAATCATTGTTTCAAACTTACATAGAAAAGTTGCACACATTTTTAAATTATATGAAATAAAAATACAAACTGTCAACAGAATGAAAACCAATTAAGAGTCTGATTATCAAACAGCTAATTTAATATCTAAGGCTTCATAACAGTGTTCCGTGAAGTCATATTTTAAAAAATATTTTGGAGCATGAAAAAACAGTTTGTGGATACTGAATTATCTGAGATCACAGGTGTCCCAACTGCAGCTGCCCGTGCGGACAAATTTGGATTTTGGAATATTTTGGAATCCTGGATAATAATAATACACTTTATTTATATTCCGCTCTACTCACCCCGAAGGGGACTCAGAGTGGATTACAGGTACACATACTTAGCAGACAATTCCTGACGTTTTCCACATACACACATATAGACGAACAGAGCCAAACTCTGGCCACCAGGGGGAGCTGATAGACTCATCTCTCAGCGTTCCCAGCATCCCTTGTTGTTCTTTCCACATTCCTCAGCGTTCCTGGAGTTCTTTAATGGCCTCATAATTCCATCAAAATTTGCCTCCCCACTTAATGTGTACCTTTATCTCCTACTTGACAGATGCAACTGTCTTTCGGGTTGCAAAGGTTGACAGCAGGCTACACTTAAAGGTCAAGCACCCACCTCGACCCGGGCAGGCCTCGAACTCATGACCAGAGAGATGGTCAGAGAGATCTTATGCAGCTGACACTTAACCAGCTGCACCACATTCCCAGATAACGGATGCGCAATCTGTACCATTCTGACATCTACTAGCTGATGTTGCTGGATTGAAGAAATAAATATCTGAAATACCCCCAAACAGATTTGTATATTTCTTTGTAGCTATATAAAGAGTCTTGTTTTATTTGAATGCAACTCTACTGGAGCCCCCGGTGGCGCAGTGGGTTAAACCGCTGAGCTGCTGAAATTGTTGACTGAAAGGATGGCAGTTCGGATGAGCTCCTGCTGTTAGCCCCAGCTTAGCAGTTTGAAAACATGCAAATGTGAGTAGATCAATAGGTACCGTTCCAGCAGGAAGGTAACGGCACTCTGTGCAGTCATGCCAGCTACATGACCGGCTCTTCAGCTTAGAAACGGAGATGAGCACCAACCCCCAGAGTTGGACATGAGTGAACTTAAGGAAAACCTTTACCTTTACCTAATTTAATACCCTGATGTTAACCAAAATAAGATAATATATTTGTTCAAGCAGGATGCTAATCTTCCTTGATAATAAATTTGCTCTATGGAAGGCATATTTTTAGACTTGAAAGACTTTCTGATGGAAAAATGTATTTAATACAATGTTTAAAATACAGTATTATTTATTTACTTTATTTCTATCTTGCCTTGCTTTCCGTACGGACTCAAAGTGGCATAATAATAAGCTTTTTTCTGACATCTTTGTAAATATTTTGTAAGGATTGGAAGCAATTTTATATGTATTCTGTCTTTTGGCATTGTGGATAAAGATATTGATAACTGTCAGGAAGGGATGGGAAACATGTGGCCCTCCAGATATTATTGGACTGCAACTCCTAGCTGAAGGAGAAAGAGAAGAAACTTCAGTGGAACCTGGTGTAAAGGAAAATCAGGCCCCGGGATATATTATTTATTCATTCGTATTTGTTCGCTGCCCCTCCCAATGGCTCGGGGTGGCTAACAGCATATCCATAAAACCACAGCAAAAAGCACAGCATAATTGCTGTTGCCAATTATTTTGTGACCCCAAGATTGATCAAAGGGGATCCCATTTGGGGTCAGGACTCACAGTTTCAGAAAGAGTGCTGTAGACTACATGTCAGAGGAAGGAACTGGCAAACCTGCCTTTGAGTATGCCTTGTCTAGGAAAATACTATGAAATTAATGAAATCGCCAATAAGTCAACAGATGAATTGAAGGCACAGACACAATATAGTCTTAGGGCTTAAGTGTTGAACTGTTAATGTCTTGATCGGATGTGTGCGAGATGAATGTTCTATTAACGTTAGGTCTTTTTTTCTACTTTAGGTTTGCCTCATTCCTAAATCTGCCCATGGAACTAACCCAGCAAGTGCTCATATGGCAGGGATGAAAATTCAGCCAGTGGAAGTAGATAAAAATGGAAACATTGATGCTGGCCACCTTAAGGCAATGGTGAGTTTATTTCATATCATGCAGCTTGGGTTATTAGTTGCCTCTAAGTTTTAACAGGGGGCCCTGGTGGCACAGCGGGTTAAACTACTGAGCTTCCGAACTTGCTGACCAAAAGGTTGGTAGTTTGAATTCAGAGAGCAAGGTGAGGTCCTGCTGTTCGCCCCAGTTTCTGCCAACCTAGCAGTTGGAAAACATGCAAATCAATAAGTACCACTCCGGCGGAAAGGTAACGGCGCTCTATGCAGTTATGCTGACCACATGACCCTGGAGGTGTCTATGGACAACGCCAGCTCTTTGGCTTAGAAATGGCGATGAGCACCCCCCCGCCCCAAGAGTCGGACATGATTAGACTTAATGTTAGGGGAAATCTTTATCTTTACCTTTACTAAGTTTCAACATCTTGAAAAAATGTTCATAGCAAAAAATAAATAAATTATGTCTTGAAGCACCGGTTGCTGCTAACTAATTTAGCAATTTAAACCCAAACTGTGCAACTGCCTCTCTTCATTTCCAGACGAATGTTTCACCTGTGTCTGGTGATCCATGTCACTCTGCCTCATTTACTAATACAAAGGTGGGCTTCCTGATCAGTAATTGCAAAGTCTGCCCATTGACATTGTAATTATACAATTGTATTTTTACAATCATTACATTGTTACAATGAACAAAAGTGCCCCCACCAACAGAGACATTTGTTTAGAGAGGGCTATTTGAACTTTCAGCTGTAGCACCTTGCCAGACTACCAACCCCAGGGTTCCTTTTTAAATAATATTTTATTGCAAAATTAAAAATACATTAAAATTATAAAGATTAGAAACAAAGAAATATAATAAGCTAAAATACAATGAAAAAAATCAAGAAGGCAGAGCAAAAAGAAAGGGGTAAGAAGAAAAAGAGACTTCAAATCTTCCTTTTGGTGGTTATACAGTATGACCCAGGCCCGGATTAGGCTCTTCGGCCGCCCTAGGCCAAGATGCCCCGCACCGCCCCCCAGGGCGTGGAAAGCCACGCCCCCAGGGCGCTGCTGTGCATGTGCGGCAGCAGCCCCGGCCCCACGGCTTCCGTCCATCTCGCACCTTCCTTTCGGTCGCGGGAGGAGGAGGTGGATGGAAGCCGCGCGGCACTGCTCGTGGGGCTTCCGTCCGCCGCCTCCTCCACCTCCCGCGAGGGGGCGGTTTTTAAAAAAAATGTTTTCGGGGGGCCGAATCCGCTGCCCCCCAAAACCTGCCGCCCGAGGACATGGCCTAATCTGGCCTTATGGGTAATCCGGGCCTGGTATGACCCCCTTTATCCATGCAGAATGTGTTCCCATACGTTGCAGCTGATACACAAAATCATAAATGTTAGTGAACCCTAATAAAACGAAGGATGTCTGACCCAAGATTACCAGGGTCATGCTGGAACTAGAAAATATCTCGAGAAAATACCTGGTGGCGCAATGGGTTAAACCTGAAGGTTGGCAGTTTGAATCTGCAGGAAAGGGGTTTTAGCCCTAGCTCCTGCCAACCTAGCATTTCAGAAACCTGCAAATTTTAGTAGATCAATAGTTACCGCCTCGGCAGGAAAGGCGAAAGGACGCTCCATGCAGTCAGGCTGGCCATATGAGCAGGAGATGTCTATGGATGGTGCAGGCTCCTCAGCTTGGAAATGGAGAAGAGCCCCTCTCCCAGAGCTGGAAATGAAAGGAGAAGCCTTTGCCTTTGTCTGTGTTACTTGTCTTTCATTGTATTTCACTGCAACAAGGCATTGAATGCTTGCCTGTGTCTGTTTGTAATGCTGTAATCCGCTCTGAGTCACTTCGGGGAGAAGGGCGGAATATAATTAAATAAATAAATAATTTATTTATTTACATCTTTTATATTCTACCCTTCTCACCCCGCAGGGGACTCAGGGCGGATTACAATGTACATATACATTCAATGCCATAATCACACAACATATGTAGACAAACACAGAGGCAACTTAACATTCCAGCTACTGGCCACCAGGGTGAGCTGGAATATTAAACAGTTGGAGTGGAATGTGAGTGCTTCCCTTGTGTGGCATAAAAGGTTTTTTAACCAGAGATATTCTACTCTTTGCTCTGACATATTGGGAGGACCTAGGAATGTGTTGATCTCTCTTTCACGTTTTTCTTTCTTCTTTCACATTGTTCTCCTTTTTCTTATTGTGAAGGTGGATAAGCACAAGGAAAACCTAGCAGCAATCATGATCACATATCCGTCCACTAATGGTGTCTTTGAAGAGGAAATCAGTGAATTGTGTGACTTAATTCACCAACACGGAGGCCAGGTTTACCTAGATGGAGCAAATATGAATGCCCAGGTAGGAAATAAGTTTACGGATTTCTTCAGCTAATGCAAACAAAAATTTCTAAAAAAAATACTGAGAAAAAGCATCTATGTTCTCAGATGACTAAATTAGAAGCAATGGTTAACAAGATGTTAGACTTAATTTTCAATGTTAATCAGCCAAAATAGTTCAAAGTGAATCAAGACAAAATACATTTCAGATTCAGAATCTTAATCTTAATGTTGACCAATCTTTTCAGAAAGGGCAGAAGTGACAGAAGATTTCAAAAATGCAAAATTTTAATTGGCACACCTGATTCTGAAATCGAAGAGATTCACTTGAGATGTGGTTTCCTAGACTTAAAATGATGTAAACAATAATAATAAATAAATAAAGCATCCCAAAGGGAGCCATAATATTCATCTACTTGTAGAGGAGGAAGGCATTTATAACCTTTTGGTAAAACACCTTTTGGAGATCATAACTTTTAGAAAAGCATGACCTTTCAGAGAAGAGCCAGAAACCCTTTAGAATAAAATCTTCTCTTGTGGTGTACAATCAGATATAATTATGCAAGGCAGTGGTTTCAGTTGTTAGACTGAATAACCTGTTATCTGTTAGGAAAACAGAGATTTGCCAGTGCATAAAAACAGCAGAGCTTTGCAAGTGTTTTTAGTGCCCCAAAATACACACTCTCCTATAAAACAATTTGTTTTATATCATGCACTCAAGAGACAAAAATGAAGTAGACTTTGATAAAAATAGCATGTTCAGTTTAGTCACAACCTTCATGTCTTCAGCATACACAGGTATAAAACTTATCAGTCCAGTTTCAAATATCTTTGAGATAATTCTCTGTGCAATCCAGCCAAGACATCTCTCACACAAAACAGCAAGCATGTGATCTGAGATCTGAAGTAGTTTGCAATCTGCCTGCCTGCAGTAGTATGTAGTCTGGTCATGATCATGTGGCCTGCAGCCCCTTTTATAACTTCTCAGGAACCATAGAGTAAAGGAAGCTGCATACCAGAACACACATACAGGAAACAATAAGCAACAGGGTCATAGAGAAACATTACTAGAGAAGGCTTGAAGAAGGTTGTCATTTCCAACAAGGGGAGAAGAAAAAGAAGAGGAGGAGGAGGAACATCAACTGTAGCATTAGGAAGAGCAGGGGAACTAATTGAGAGGAGAGCATAGCAAGATGTATTGCCCCTGATTCTCCCAGATTGATCAGGACTGGTACTTGCCAACACTTCGGTAATGGGTAATGGGAAGGAGATAGTTGTCTAGGATTTAAAAGCTCCCCATACATTAAAATCAAAATTTCACCCCTTCCAGCAGCAATTATCTTGAGATATATTTCCATCTGAGGTCTGAGGAAGCATAACAGTTAATTGAGACTTCATCCTGTGTCCTGGGATTTGGCAATCCTTCCCTTGACCACAATAATAAATTGGTTGGACTTTGCAGCTAAGGTTGAGCAGAGCCAGAGCCAAAAATGGATGCCCTGTTTAGCATTGCACAATTGGATAACTGCCTCTTATTGAGTGATAGTTTTCATCCCATTCCCACACCCATTTCTTGTATGTTTCTCTTCCCATGGAGCCATTAGGCTACACATCCCACAGTTATAAGCCCTCAGCTTTTGAATTTGAAATGCGACGTCCTTGAAATGTTGTGATGTCCTTTTTCTAATAGGTTGGCCTGTGTCGTCCTGCAGATTATGGGTCAGATGTCTCTCATTTAAATCTTCACAAAACTTTCTGCATTCCTCATGGAGGAGGAGGGCCTGGCATGGGACCAATTGGAGTGTTAGTATTTAACTCTTGTGATCAAGTATATTCATGTTTCTTTCTTTATTCATTTATATTTTAATATAAATATTCATTGCTGAATATATTGTAAATACCCGAGTAGAAGCCAACCCGAATATAAGCCGAGGCACCGAATTTTACCACAAAAACTGGGCAAACTTATTGATTCGAGTATAAGCCTCAAGCAGACAAGACTTCTTTCTCCCACCCTGGACATCCCACAGATATATAGACGTCGCTTGCCTAGTTTTCCAACAGACCTCACAACCTCTGAGGATGCCTGGCATAGATGTAGGTGAAACGTCAGGAGAGAATGCTTCTGCAATATGGCCATACAGCCCGGAAAACTCACAGCAATCCAGTGATTCTGGCCATGAAAGCCTTTGACAACACATCGGCCATTTCATTATTTTACAAAATACATCATTTCATCCTCATTACCTTCAAGAGGTAATGTGAGAAGTATCCTTAATTCAAAATGTTTTCCTTCCAGGTTCTGCATAGGGAGGAGGGACGATTTCTCTTTATTAAAGACTTATTTGATTATTACTGTCTAAGAATAGAAAGACTATTGGAGCTATTTATGACATGTTAATAAGAATGATAGTTTGAAGAACCCTTGTATGAGGGGTTGCAAGAGGAAGCTGGTCTTGGATATTGGACCACTTGGCTAAAACCGATAATCCAAAATCCTGTTTAGCATGCTAGCCAAAATACTACTCTTTCCCAGTGTGTGGTTCTTTCTTCCTATACCTGCCTCCTTTGTCTGGTAGACAACAAGAACTAGGATTGGGGGGAGGCTCTGTGTCACAGACTGGTTTTTCTGGCCAGTGAATGTTTGTGGGGAAGGCCAGGATTGTTTCAGATCTTTTGAGCACAGAGGGAAAGAGGAGCATAAGGCTGCTCATCTCTCTCTTACTGTACAAGAGCAAATCTGATGTGCCCACATGGCCAATCGGTGGCCAGAACGTCAGACCCACCCAACAGCCTCTTGGTTCTTGTTACAGACTTGGATTTAATCCTTGTTGAAGGAGGAACAGAAGACCTTCTGTCCGCAAGATCCAAAAAAGCACAAATACACGGCCATGTGCCACCAATAGGGTGCTGCTTCTAGTTTTAACAGAGTAACAATTAAGTGAAAAGGGAGCTTAATCCATACACAGAACCTTTTGTTTGTTCCGTTTTAGGAAGAAGCATTTGGCTCCTTTCCTGCCCAGCCACCCGGTCATTGCGTTGCAGCATGACAAAGCATCCAGCCCGTTAGGAACAGTTAGTGCTGCCCCTTGGGGATCTAGTGCAATATTGCCCATTTCGTGGGCTTATATCAAGGTATTGGACTTCTATTACTTTCACTCATCTCTATGCCTTCTTCCCTTCCAGACTCTCTCTAAAAGTCTTGGGCCCTTTCCTCTTTTATAAAATTAAGGTGTGGAGATCACGTGGAGAGGGATTTAGATAAGACTTGTTGATGTAGAACAGTGGTTCTTAACCTGTGGGCCACGGACCACCAGTAGGCCACGAGGACAAAAATCTGGTCCGCAAGCCTCCTTCCTCTTTATTTTATTTTATTTCTGCTCCTTTCGCACTACTTGCCACTCCTTCCCTGTTGTTGACCAGCCTCACCCCCTTGGATAGACCACATCAGCTCTAGATGAATAAATATGGTTTTCTCTGGGTGAGTAGGTGGCGACTACTGAAGGGCATATGTTCTGTATCAGAAAGTAAGAGCTGATGTGGTCTACGCAATGCTGATTTCTGAATCAGCACCCAAAATAACCAAACCAAATCTAAAGTTGACCAAAAACTGATTAGTAACCCTTTTGGTACTAGTTGGAGAGTGGTCCCTGATCAAGTGGTCCCTGGTAAAAAAAAAAAAAGGTTGGGAACCACTGGTGTAAATAAATACCCCATGGGACACTTATTGCACTTTTGGTACAGGAGAGTGGTCCCTGATCAAGTGGTCCTCTGTCAAAAAAAAGGTTGGCAACCACTGGATGTAAATAAATACCCCCAGAACATTTATTGCACTTTTGGTACTAATGTTGGAGAGTGGTCCCTGCCAAAAGTGGGCCCTGATCAAGTGGTCCTCGGTCAAAACAAGGTTGGAACCACTGGTGTAAATAAATACCCCCAGAACATTTATTGCACTTTTGGTACTAATGTTGGAAAGTGGTCCCTGCCAAAAGTGGGCCCTGATCAAGTGGTCCTCGGTCAAAACAAGGTTGGGAACCACTGGTGTAAATAAATACCCCCAGAACATTTATTGCACTTTTGGTACTAATGTTGGAGAGTGGTCCCTGCCAAAAAAACAAGGTGGGCCCTGATCAAGTGGTCCTCGGTCAAAACAAGGTTGGGAACCACTGGTGTAAATAAATACCCCCAGAACATTTATTGCACTTTTGGTACTAATGTTGGAGAGTGGTCCCTGCCAAAAGTGGGCCCTGATCAAGTGGTCCTCGGTCAAAACAAGGTTGGAACCACTGGTGTAAATAAATACCCCCAGAACACTTATTACACTTTTGGTACTAATGTTGGAGAGTGGTCCCTGCCAAAAGTGGGCCCTGATCAAGTGGTCCTCGGTCAAAACAAGGTTGGGAACCACTGGTGTAAATAAATACCCCCAGAACACTTATTACACTTTTGGTACTAATGTTGGAGAGTGGTCCCTGCCAAAAGTGGCCCTGATCAAGTGGTCCTCGGTCAAAACAAGGTTGGAACCACTGGTGTAAATAAATTCCCCCAGAACACTTATTACACTTTTGGTACTAATGTTGGAGAGTGGTCCCTGCCAAAAGTGGGCCCTGATCAAGTGGTCCTCGGTCAAAACAAGGTTGGGAACCACTGGTGTAAATAAATTCCCCCAGAACACTTATTACACTTTTGGTACTAATGTTGGAGAGTGGTCCCTGCCAAAAGTGGGCCCTGATCAAGTGGTCCTCGGTCAAAACAAGGTTGGAACCACTGGTGTAAATAAATTCCCCCAGAACACTTATTACACTTTTGGTACTAATGTTGGAGAGTGGTCCCTGCCAAAAGTGGGCCCTGAAAACAAGGTCAAATAAATTCCCAGAACACTGGTACCCCTCCAAAAGGTCAAAAAACAAGGTTGGGAACCACTGGTGTAAATAAATTCCCCCAGAACACTTATTGCACTTTTGGTACTAATGTTGGAGAGTGATCCCTAGAAAAAGCGGTCCCTGGTTAAAAAAAAAAGATTGGGAACCACTGATGTAGAATGACGCATCCACAGACTTTCCTACAAACGGTAGTCACCACTATAGCTACCTGAAAAGTTTTTAAGGGGATTCTCAAACTCTCCAGAATGGGATTTTTTTAATGGTGTAAATCAGCCAGGGCCACTATTCACAAATAAACCCCTTTCTCTGGATTCTAAAGAATACTCTTGAAATGTTCTTGTTCCTGACAAGAACATCCCATTGATTTTTTCATACTTTATTGAAAGCAAAAAGAACACCATGCTTTCCTTTTCTGCTGAAACAGTCGCAAGATTTAAAAGATGGACAAAAACTCGCATAATTGTGCTGAGCAGAAAGAAAATGACTACATTTTTGGGAACAAGAGAAACTGGACATTCCCATTCTTCTATCTGTGTTGTAATATTTTTTCTTAACATTGATTTAAGATAGTTTTTTGAGCAATTTATCTGAGAAAGAAGCGCCTCTTCAAATCATACTAATTTCTTGACTTCTGCCTACTTCTCCTCCTATGTTCTTAGTCAGGGAACTCACTCCGGTCCTTTCAGAATAACCCATGTCCAGCGTAGAAGAAAAGAGGGGTGAGATGGAGAATTTCCAGGGTTTCTTCATATTATTTTTCATTATTTTTCCCCCTGTCCTTTTCAGATGATGGGAGGAAAAGGCCTTAAGCATGCATCTGAGATTGCAATACTCAATGCTAACTATATGGCAAAGAGACTAGAGAAGCACTACAAAATCCTCTTTAGAGGCGCCAGAGGCAAGTATTATCACCTTGAATTCTCTTCTGCTCAAAAGGGTGTGGTCCAAAATGCTAGCGTGGATGTGGGCGAACAAATTGAAGTTGAATCCAAACAAGACAGAGGTCCTCCTGGTCAGTCACAAGACTGAACAGGCTATAGGGTTACAGCCTGTGCTGGATTGGGTTACACTCCCCTTGAAGACACAGGTTCACAGCTTGGGAGTCCTCCTGAACTCATTGCTGAGCCTGGAACCTCAGGTTGCAGTGGTGGCTAAGGGGGCTTTTGCACAATTAAAACTTGTGTGGCAGTTGTGTCCCTACCTTGGAAGGTCTGACCTGGCCACAGTGATCCACGCTCTCGTTACATCCAGGATAGACTACTGCAATGTACTCTACATGGGGTTGCCTTTGAAGACTGTTCGTAAGTTTTAAATAGTCCGAGAGGCAGCTAGATTAATAACTGGGGTGGCATACAGGAAACACAACTTCCCATTTTGCATCAGCTCCACTGGCTGCCAGTTTGCTACCGAGCACAATTCAAAGTGCTGGCTTTGGCCTATAAAGCTCTAAATGGCCCCAACTCGGTTTACATGTCCAAACGCATCTCCCTCTATGAACCACCATGTTTACGATCTTCCGGGGAGGCCCTGCTCTCGGTCCCGCCACTGTCACAGTCACGATTGGTGGGGACGAGAGAGAGGGCCTTCTCAGTAATTGCCCCTTGACTATGGAACTCCCTCCCTGGCGAGACTAGATTAGCCTCCTCCCTCCTGTCCTTCAGAAAGATGATAAAAACCTGGATGAGGGACCAAGCCTTTGGGACAGTGCAATAAGGTAATAAAAGGAAACCCTAACCTGCTGACCGGATCCGGTATGGCCGTTTTGAAATGGATTTAACAATTGTTTTTAAAGGGGGTATCACTGATTTTAGTGTTTGTGTATATTTATAGTTTGTTTTATGTTCCGGCATTGAGTGTTTGCCGTACGGTATATCTTCTCCAGCCTGAGTCCCTTTCAGGGTGAGAAGGGGAGAATATAAATGCTTTAAATAAACAAAGTACAACAAAAGAGGTATCAAGCAGTTTTAGGAGTTTAAGGAACTTTCAGAAGGAACCAATAATGTAGGAATATATGTTGTCAAAGCTTTGGTGGCCAGAATTACTGGGTTGTGGTAGGTTTTTCAGGCTGTATGGCCATGTTTTAGAAGCATTATCCCCTGACGTTTCGCCTGCATCTATGGAAGGCATCCTCAGAGATTCTGAGGTCTGTTGTAAACTAGGAACAATTGGGTTTATATATCTGTGGAAAGCCCAGGGTGGGAGAAAACTCTTGTCTGTTGGAGCTAGGAGTGAATGTTTCAATTGGCCACCTTGATTAGCATTTGATGGCCTGATAGTTTTTAGGTGTAGCCTGTTACTGCCTGGGGAAATCCTTTGTTGAGGGGTGATTAGCTGTCCCTGATTGTTTCTTGTCTGGAGTTCCCCTGTGTTTGAGTATTGCTTTTTATTTACTGTAATTTACTTCTTTCAGGCCATAGAGCCCGAAAAACGTACAACAACCCAATGTAGGAATATTGCTACATTATTTGTTGCAATAGTAAGAGTGTGTTCGTCCTTTGGGGAAAATAGTTATCTGCACAAATGATTCCAGCTTCAACGTCTGTTATCTATACAAGCTGCAAGAACCCATGCCCCCTTCCCCCTGAGCAGCTCTCACCCGAGTTTTGGAAAAGGATATTTTCATAATTTTATCCATCTTTACTTCAGGGATGATCAGTCCAGCTGTGAACGCTGTGAAGCAGCAGCTTGTATAAGTCATGTTTTCTAAAGAACCTTTGTTTTGTTTCTTGGCTGTCCTTTGCAAAGGCCTCTTAACTTGCTAAGGCATGACTGCAAGGAGACTGAAAACCTTTGCTTTAGTTTATAACTAACCAAAACTCATAATTATTTCTGAAACGGCAATGCTGATTTGTTTACATAAACCATAGTTAAGATTAACCATAGATTAAGGTTTACATAGAATCAAATACTGTGGTTAATTGACATCAGAATGAAAAGCGTCTGCTCTTGTATTCCATTGGCGGAGGAGAGGGGAGGCTGAGATTCACCCACATCACTGTTTGCTGTTGCTCTGAACCACTTAGTCCTCATGTTGTACCTGCTTTGTATTCTTGCCATCCACCAAGCATATGCTCATGCAGAACATGGGCCAGTAGCACTGTAAGTAACAGAGGCAGAAATGCATTTGTGGAGGAACTCATCTAAGGCAGTGGTTTTCAACCTTCCTAATTCCGCAACCCCTTGATACAGTTCCTCATGTTGTGGTGACCCCCAACCATAAAATTATTTTTGTTGCTTCTTCATCACCTTGACCTTGAGTTTTGGAGTTGTAGTTCACCTGCATCTAGAGAGCCCTATGGACTCAAACAATGATAGATCTGGACCAAACTTGGCATGAATACTCAATATGCCCAGATCTGAATACTGGTGGAGTTTGGGGAAAATAGAGTTTGACATTTCAAAGTTGTAGTTGCTGGGATTTATAGTTCAACTACAATGAAAGAGCATTCTGAACCTCCCCAACGATAGAATTGGGCCAGACTTCCCACACAGAACCCCCATGCCATGAAGGGACTCACTGGTGTGAGCCTCCCTCCAGCCTCACATGCTCTCCCTCACAACACTGCCATGCGCCAAGCACGTCTGCTCTTTCCTCCCCCACATAGAGCCTCAGAAACAGGCCTCCCCTTGGCTGAGAGGCCAGCTGAGAAGCCGGCCAATCACAGCAGTAGAGGGCTTTTGGTGGAAGGTTTCGCCGTCTGTTTCCAAAAAGGAAGAGAAGGACAGATAAATCTTCAGCCTTCTCTGCCAAAGGGGTTCCTAAGTCCATTAGAAATATATGTTTTCTGATAGTCTTTGGCGACCCCTCTGAAACCCCCTCGTGACCCCCCCAGGGGTCTTGACCCCCAGGTTGAGAAACTCTGTCCGAAGAGGATAGTCTGAAGAGCTGTAAGAACAGCTGTGAGCTCATCTGCTTCTCAGTGAAGTCAATGTGCCTCTTATCATTCCTTAAAGGTTCTTTGACCAGTGTTAATTGAACACAAACATGAACTCACACAGATGTCTATTTCTATTTACAAACAGATAAGCAAAAAGATGTATGCTTCTTTTAAAAATCAACTCTTGAACAACAATACAGTATTCCCTCACTTATTGCGGGTGTTACGTTCCAGGACCACCCGCAATAAGTGAAAATCCGCAAAGTAGGGACGCGCTCTCTCTTTCTCTATATATATTGTCGAAGGCTTTCATGGCCGAAATCATTGGGATGTTGTAGGTTTTTCGGGCTGTCTGGCCATGTTCTAGAAGCATTCTAGAACATGGCCATACAGCCCGAAAAACCTACAACTCCCTCCCTCTCCCTCTCTCTATATATACAGGTCCTTCTCAAAAAAATTAGCATATAGTGCTAAAGTTCATTATTTTCCATAATGTAATGATAAAAATTAAACTTTCATATATTTTCGATTCAGTGCACACCAACTGAAATATTTCAGGTCTTTTTTTGTTTTAATACTGATGATTTTGGCTTATATATCTCAAGAAATTAGCATATTCCATCCGACCAAATATGCTAATTTTTTGAGACAGTATTTTTGGGTTTTCAGGAGCTGTATGCCAAAATCATCAGTACAAAACAAAAAAGACCTGAAATATTTCATTTGGTGTGCAGTATATGAAAGTTTAATTTTTATCATTACATTATGGAAAACAATGAACTTTAGCACTATATGCTAATTTTTTGAAAAGGACCTGTATATACGCAGTGTGTGTGTGTGTATATGTCTGTCTGTCTGTCTATCTATCTTACAGTCTCAAGCTTGATGCCTCTCCTGCTTTTCTTTCCCTGCATGCTGGTCCTCCCTCCGGACCCCCGTGCGCTCTCTCCTTCACTCACGGCTTTCCTCTTCCAGGCCAGGCTCCTCCAGAGGTGAGGCAGAGCGCAGGGGCAGCGGCAGGAGAGGCGTCGCCAAGGCAAGGCCATGGCTGCCTCACCCTGCTCCTCACTCTGGCCCAGCGCCACTATGGCAGTGGCAGCAGCAGGGAAGCCTGCTAGATCCGGATGTGGAAACCCGGGCCTGGGGCGACATGTGGAAGTCAGGCAGGAAGGCCTCCTCCTGCTCCTCCTCCTCTTCTCTGAGGCACCGTAGAGAAATGTGGGACGAGTAAGGCCTCATCAGGGCTGGGGGAGGAGGAAGAGGAGGCAGCATCTAACTGGAGAAACAACAGGTATATACAGTGTTCCCTCGCTACGTGTATATTTTAAATTTTTTTTTAAAAACCCACAAAACAGCGAGTCCTCAGAAAGCAAACTGCGAAGTAGGGATACAGTATTTTTGATTGATTCAGATAATCTTATTTAATCAGGAGTTTTACAACTATATACAAAAGTCTGCAGTATCCAAGTGAATGTTGATGTTCAGAGTAAAACCTGTGGCTGTAAACAATTGCAAAACAACTATGCCCTATGCACCAATATAAAACTCTTTATAAAACTTTGTTCTTCTGCAGGGTACGTAGCTCATGAATTTATATTGGACACCCGACCTTTCAAGAAAACGGCAAATATTGAAGCTGTAGATGTTGCTAAGCGGCTGCAGGATTATGGTAAGAAGTCAAAGAGAGTGTGGTTGAGGGCAGTGTTCCTTTTTAGCACAGTTTATATCTGCTTATTTTTAATGTCACTCCAAGCCCGATAGTCTGCAGAGATATCCACTGGGTTTTCATACCCTGTTTCCATGAAAGTAAGACAGTGTCTTATATTAATTTTTGCTCCCAAAGATGCGCTAGGACTTATTTTCGGGGGCTGTCTTATTTTTCTTGTATCATAGACCCTTCAAAAGAAAAGCAGACACCCCGTAAAACAGTGTTTCTAACCTTCCGAATGCCGTGAACCCTCAATGCAGTTCATGTTGTGGTGACCCCCAACCATAACATTATTTTCATTGCTACTTCACAACTGTAATTTTGCTACTGTTATGAATCATAATATAAATATCCAATATGAAGGATGTATTTTCATTTACTGGACCAAATTTGGCACAAATACCCAATACACCCAAATTTGATTACTGGTGGGATTGGAGGGGTTAATTTTGTCATTTGAGAGTAGTAGTTGCTGGAATTTATAGTTCACCTACAACCAAAGAGTATTCGGAACTCCATCAATGATGGAACTGAACCAAATTTGGCACACAGAACTCCCATGACCAGCAGAAAATACTGAAAGGGTTTGGTGGGCATCGACCTTTAGTTTGGGAGTTGTAGTTCACCTACATTCAGAGAGCACATTGGCCTCAAACAATGATGAATTTGGACCAAACTTGGTGCGAACCAGTTGTTCTTGTTGCAACAGTGTAGTAATGGTGAGGCTGCGGTCCATATTTTCATTCTTGCAGACCACTGGTTGGGAACCATTGATGTAGAGTTATGTAGCTAATTACCTGGTTTAGAATACCCACTGTTTAGACTACTTCTAGCTGTGTGATGGTATGGAGTACTGATACATTTTCCAATAGTTCTTCAAGCCCATAATTATAATGTGTTTTCCCTAGGGTTTCATGCTCCGACAATGTCTTGGCCAGTAGCAGGGACTCTTATGATTGAACCAACAGAGTCTGAAGACAAGGCCGAACTTGACAGATTTTGTGATGCAATGATCAACATACGACAAGAAATTGCTGATATAGAAGAAGGGAGAATGGATGCTAGAATTAATCCATTAAAGGTTAGTAGCTGGAGCCCCCACTCCTTTTAAATGCTGTTTCCCTTTTTAGTTTGGTTGAAGCAGTCTGAAGTAGATTGCTCAATGTGCATGATAGAAATTATGAACCATTTTAGATATCTTATAGTTCTGCAGTTTGTGACTTTGGAGGTAAATAAATCAAAATTGCTTTCATTTTCAGCTGTTGTCTCTTAATACACTTCAAATCTGCACACCTGATCAGGTCCGCCTTCTGAAACTAAATAGGATCGGGACTGTTTAGTACTTGGAAAGAAGGCTGTGAAGGAATGCCAGGCCTTGTAGGGACGCTCTGACTACAACTTGCTATGATGGGCTTGTTATAAGTTGACATTAAAAAGATCCACTTGATAGGCATTAATAAGAGAACTGCTCAGTGTCTGACCTATAGCCAAAGAACAATCATAATAAATTTGTATGGTTGAAATTAAGGGATTTAACATATCTTTCACTTGCTGAACGTTCTTGCCTCTATTTCAGCAATTGAACTATGTTATGTATTTGAATTGAATGAGATGCATCATAAATCAATCTGTGTGGCTGATTTTAGAGAACAGTTATTTTCCATGTTCTAAACTTGATTTTATTGACAGATGTCACCACATACCTTGACATGCATTGCTGCTCCTAACTGGGATCGTCCTTACTCTAGAGAAGTAGCGGTTTTTCCTCTGGTAAGTAACGCTTTAGTGCTAATACTTCCAGTAATTGTAATTTTATTAGGGAACACTTTTACTGGAAAATGCAACTTTTTAATCGATCTTCAGATTTGCCAAAAAGATGGTAATTTTTCCAAAGTACATTTGTACTAAAAGGAGATTCTCAAAAAGATATATTTGGAATAGTATTGTTACTTTCCTCAAGCGTGCGCCGGGGTGTTGGAAGAATTCAACTGCCTTCTCCACTGAAGCTGGGTGTCCTCAAAACAATCTATATATTGAGTGTAAACTGCAAAATCACACTCTCTCTGCCTCAAAAGAAGGCAAAAACAATCCTCCTTTGAACAAATCTGGTCAGGAAAACTACACGAGAGATTGCCAGTTTACTACCGAGCACATTTCTAAGTGCTGGCTTTGGCCTATAAAGCCCTAAATGGCCCCGGCCTAATCTGTCTGTCCGAACGCATCTTCCTCTATGAACCACCGCAGAGATT
Source organism: Anolis apletophallus (assembly GCA_030556195.1). Lineage (NCBI taxonomy): Eukaryota > Metazoa > Chordata > Lepidosauria > Squamata > Anolidae > Anolis > Anolis apletophallus. The sequence goes on along the minus strand of JARBWK010000006.1, from coordinate 100,118,206 downwards.
AAGATCTTCCGGGGAGGCCCTGCTCTTGGTCCCATCATAAAATACCACCAAATGCCCCCCAAAAAGTATCAATATAAATTAAAACAGTTTGCCAGGTTAAAATGTCATCCAAATTGCGATCCAATAAAATCTCATCATTGCCAGTAAAATCAATCTAATCTGCAAACGCTTGCTCCCATAACCAGGATTTCAGTTTATTCCTGAAGGTCAAGAGGGAGGGGGGCAGATCTAACCTCCTTAGGGAGGGAGTTCCACAGCCGAGGGGCTACCACGGACAAGGCCCTTTCTCTCATCTCCACCGAACGCGATTGCAATGGCAGTGGGACCGAGAGCAGGGCCTCCCCAGATGATCTTAAAGTCCTTGATGGTTTTTAGGGGGAGAAACGTTGGGACAGGTAAATTGGGCTGGAAACATTTATGATTTGAAGGCATTAAATAACAAACAGAAATGCAATTATTGTTTCTTTTTCCGGCCTACATGGCTTCAGCCAAATGATACTGAGGAAACCCTGACTCCATAACTATTGATGTGCCACAGTGCTTCCTTTGACGTTGCATGGTGGTCTTGGTGTTGCGCAAAGCAACTCCAAAATTTGAAATAATGCACATGGGTAGCTGAGCCAGTGGCACCTTTGCTTTCTAATGGTTCAGTGAACATAAACTTTGACTCATGCACAATATTTAAAATACTTCACAAAATTACATCTAGGCTGTATGTTTAAGGTTGCATTATGTACCTATATGCAAATACAGGTGCTGCATTCCAAAATATTTTTGATAAAGGAAACTCAACCTGTACTAAGATTTTGTGATCAACAAAATTCCAGCCAGTGTCTCTTATCAAACCAAAATCAACTCTTTATTATGATCATAGACCAGCATAAGACCAGTGTCTCTTAATTTTCTATAATGTATTAAGTTTACCTTCATGGTGTTTCTTAATATTTCTCCCCTTGTTCTTTAGCCATTTGTGAAGCCTGAAAATAAATTCTGGCCCACAATTGCTAGAATTGATGACATCTATGGAGATCAGCACCTGGTTTGTACCTGTCCACCAATGGAAGTCTATGAATCACCATTTGCTGAGCAGAAGAGAGCATCATCTTAGGGTCCTGCCTCCCTTCACCCTCTCCAACTGCCCTTTTTTCCTCTTGAAATGACTGGGCTTAAATCTCCCTCGCTACATTTCCATTAAAGAGGATGGATGGATTTCTTTTAGCCCAGTGAGCAAACTTTATATACAATGTATATTTTAAAGATCCTTATGCTGTGAAATTATTGTGCAGCTACCTGTAAATATACTTGTATCAGGGGGAACCACACCAATGTGATGCAGTGCCTCAGTTTCTACAGCTGTCCTTGCTGACGTGGCCTTCACCTATTCAGAACCAGAGCTGCTTCACTGCCAATAAAGCAGTGCCTCTTCTCCTTGGAGCGCTCTATGGTAAAGAGCCTCCCCACTTGATTTTGAAAGTTTGTGTACTTCTCTAGCCTTTTAGGGGTTCAGATTAGTAACTAAAATGTATTTAATATTCACTTTGTATATTACACAGAGCACAGACAGACATATGTATGTGTCAAACTGGCAAAACAAGCTCCACTCAACCTCCCTCTGTATTAGACTGTGGCTGTAGATTATGAATGTTCATAGGAATTTTCTTACCTCTAGGATTAATAATTATAATATTAAACATTTTCCCTGTTTTTAAACTCCAAATGTTTGCATTCCAATAAAAAATACTGAATTCCGTAGCTTTTCTAGTCTGATTCAAAATTCTGGATTTTTGTAAAGGGTGATACACAGACCCGGTATTCTGAAATCTGAATTGTATCTGGTGTCCACACAAAGCAAAAAAAGCTGCCCATAAGAGAATGCCTAGTATCCTATTCCTCAGTATATTCCCAGGAGTCTGTGCAAAGCCTATTCTCATGATATAAAGAATCTAGAACAGTGGTTCCCAACCTGTGGTCCATGGACTACCACTGGTCCACAAGAATGAAAATATGGTCCACAGCCTCACCATTACTATACTGTTGCCTAAAAACCACATGGCAACGAGTGTCTGGTCTCATGGGACCCTCTTAAGGTGCCGAGGCAACGTGGATGTCGGGAGGGGAGAGGCTGACTGCCCACAAAAGATTACTATCACCACATCAGCTCTAGATTATTAAATATGGTTTTCTGTAGGTGAGCCGATGGCAACTACTGGATGGCATATGTTCTGTATCAGAAACTAGAACTGATGTGGTCTACATCCAATGCAATTTTATGAATCAGCACCCCAAATAACCCAACTGAATCTAAAGCTGACCAAAAACTGATTCGTAACACCTTTAGTACTAATGTTGGGAGAGTCATCCCTGGTCAAAAAAAGGTTGGGAACCACTGATCTAGAAGGCAAGGAAGGGGATGAATTTTGTTTCCTTCAATGAAAGAAAGAACATTGAAGTTCAAAAATATCAACAAGGTTCAGAGATACCCTTAGAAACGGGTGATTTTTTACCTTTGCTTCACATAAGGTGGACATTTTTTAAATCTAAAAAACCCCCAAAATCCTAGGAAAAACTGGGTTCTGTACTGATGTTAATTGTGTTTAAAAGGGAAGGAATGGAGTTTTCTTTCCTACAAACAAATGTCAAGAATTAACATCTGAGTTAAACAGAATGTAGAAGATATTTTAATGTGACTTCTGAGTATTTCTTGTATGCAGCAGATGTGTGTTTTGGTCAGAAATGCTAAACCATTACTTATATAGAATTTAACAGGCAAGATACATTGCTCTCAGCGAGTCAGACATGCAATTAGAATTATTGTTATTTCTAGTCAAATTTGGCAAAAAAACAAACCACTCCAGATCTGCATCGCCTTGAAAAATAGGTCACTCATACATTCTCAGGGATGCATCTAGTACAGCCTGCTAAGATAATTAATGCAAGTGAAACGAACTGAATCTGAATTTATTTGAAATTAATAGATGGCCATATATCCCTTACAGCACACATCAGAAAACAAATCACTTTTTAAAGCCGCTATTGTACAATAAACAAATGTGCCGCAGAGACCAAAATGGAATTACACATTGAAGACACTCATATCAATCTGGCGCCTATGAAGTGTTATGTACCTGTTGTACAGAGCTGACAGAAAAGAGGAAACACCAAGGGATCACTCAAAACTTGTTTCATAGAAGTATAGCTTATAATGAGCACTGAAAGGCAATTTGATCACTGGAACTGAATGACACACAGGCGTTACACTGATTTTTTTCATATTGCTCTGACTTTTTGCCTCTACACACTACTGCTCATCATCTAGGCGAGTAAGGTGTTGGCTTAAAGGCTTAGATTTTACCACATATCAGAAATTTGAAGACTACTTGGCCAAAGCTGGGCAAAGAGATTTTGAATCATCAGAGTTGCCACAACACCACATGGATTCTGACATTCACCCAAGTGAGTCTCTTCCAGATAAATTTGGGAGGCCTGTAGAGCAGAAATGAAAAAGTCCCCTTTGTGTTCAAGACAGAAGGATTTTTGAGTTCATTGCGTATCCACAACTACTGTGCCAAAGAAGATTTGCATACCTGGAAATTAGGCCCAAGTGACTCAACAGAGTTTACTTTGCGAATTTTACATAGCGAATTCTGCTAAGAAAATTAAGCAAAAAGAAAACAGTAGTTTTTTTGTTTTGATATTTTAGTTCTACTGCAGAGACTTATTTTGGCACAAGGTGGCTCAAACTTCAATTCATGATCCTGGACCATTCATCAACCACAGCTTCTTAAACATTTCCCATTCACAGCCCATTTTGGCCAGATACATTTTTATGTGACCTTGGGTATATAAGTATATAAAACAGATATTAAAATCAAACTTTTATTGATAACCAATCAGTATGGCAAGGCTTGCTAAATAGGTTGATTTTCCTTTTTATGAAGTACAGCTGAAGCATCTTCTGCAAAGTCAATTGTAAATACTACACACAACAGATTTGTGTAAATGTCTAAAACAGCCACTGGGTGACATTCAGCAACCATTTACTGTAGTCAATTATTTTGTTACCCCCAAGACTGAGCTAAGGAGTCTGGACTCACAGTTTAAGAAGCAATGGTTTAAACTATCCTGGTTCCAAACATCACTAGGAACTGTAGTGAATTTACAAGTTTCCACTTTCTTTTAAAATCCCATTCTTTGGCTTGTTCTGGGAGGGAAAGGGAGGAAAGGAGCACATAAACTCAAGCAGATTTGTTCACATAATGCCAAACCAACCCAGTATCTCAAAGCTTCAGTCCCCTAAATGCAATATAGGGATAATACCAGCCTGTCTTGAAGATTTGCAGGGTTCACTAAGATGTGGATGAAATGCTCTATACACTTAAAAACAAGAAATATATTGTCAATTGTGTTAACAGGAACTACAATCAAAAGAGATGAAAATGTCAGCTCCTCAAAACAAAGGGCTTTCTAAAATACATTTTTGTAACATACAGCTCTCCAAGGCAAAGGCCTCAAAGACTAATCTAAATCCCAGACTTACTTGCCCTGCTTATCAAAAATTTCAAATGGAATGCCTTGTCCTATATAAAAGTCCTCCTCTAGGAAACGCTCACTTCTGGAGTTTTATGGCTGTAAAATACAAACAATTAACACTTTATGAATCATAAAATATTTAATAAGGTATATTCGGGGGGAGAGGAATATACTGTATACAAAATTTCAGATCACAATATGAAGCGATTTGAGCCCTCTCCAAGCTAGTGCTGTTCTCAATGCTGTATAAGATGTATTCCCACTGATACAAGACCTACTAAAAGCATACAGTTTTACGTAATATAAAAGTGGCTTGATTCATATGAAAGTTTTTACACAGCTAAGGGTATGCTGAATACCCTCTTTAAGTGCAAAAAACACAAATCACTTTACATTAACAGCAACAATGCAGGAATATTGTTCTCCGTCATTAGTAGTCAACTTGCATAAGATACGAGAGCACAATGACGCTCACAAAAATAGACGAAAAGCCCGTTCTTGCAAAAGTAGTAAGAAATACAACATAATGGGAGGAAACACAAAAAAAGGATTATGCACACCACAGAAATTGATGTTTTCTAAGAAAAACTGGCTTAAGTGCTGGAGCTTTTTTGTAAAAACAAACAGCACAGACCAAGCAAAATCAATATTCAGGAGGCAGTGTGTAGCTAACTTCATCTGACGCACTCTTTAAATTCTCTGCAGATTGTTTTCCTCCATCTGAGGTAGTTCCAAAAACAAGCTGAAGTATCTGCGGCTCCTACAGCTAGAGCCGAGGCTTTTTTTCCCAGTACACAACCTAGTTGACATCTGTCCAAAACTACCCTTCAGTTTTGAAAAGACAGCTGAGAATTTGAAGTTCTTACTACACAAAAAGACTGAAATGGGAAAGAAGACTGAGTTAGCCGCTTCACAATGTGACAGTAAAGTGAATTTCCTCAAGCCAGCTGGTCCACAGTTGAGCTTTTTTTTCCTAGCCCCTTCTCTTTTTTTTACAGTCCGAAAGTCATTAGGAAAAGTATGTCAGGAGCAGAACAGCATCATCGCCCTTTGCTGTAACCAGGGAAGAACTGGTCAAGTAGTGTCTGAAGTATCTTGTTGGGGATCATGGTGTAGCCCTTTCCAAGGTCATGTCGGCAAGCAGGGCAAGTGAAGACCTCAGCTCGGAAAGAGCGCTGTAAACAGCTCTGTAGGATGGAATAAGGAAAGGAGAAGTTATACTTACCCAGAATATTCATTCTGTGATGGATGGGAGGAGCAATCCACAATGCCTGCGCTTTCCCCACATAATAATAATAATAATAATAATAATAATAGAAAATGAACACATCAAACTACTCAGGGACTTCTGAATTCAGACTGACAGAGTTTTAGAGCACAATACTCCTGACCTTACGAACATGTTAAAAAACAAAGTATGGGTCATTGATGTTGCAATCGAAGGCAACAGCAGGATTGAAGAGAAACAACTGGAAAAGCTGACACGATATGAGGATTTAAAGATCAAACTGCAAAGACTCTGGCACAAGCCAGTAAAGGTGGTGCCAGTGGTGATCGGCACACTGGGTGCAGTGCCTAAAGGCCTTGGCCTGCCATCCCTGGAGGCGATCCGGGCCTGCAGCGGGAGCACTCGGTGACCAGCGGGGGCTGATCGCCGTGGCGACCTGGAAGAATTGAACGTCCTCCGGGTCGCCAGGGCTATCAGCTGCCTCAGATTGCCGACTGCTCGCCCTGCAGGCCTGGATCGCCTCCAGGGATGGCAGGCACTCCAAAGCCACCGCTCCTCCGGCCTGTGTGCCGACACAGGCCCCACAGAGCTCATGATGGGATGGCGGCAGCGGCAACCCTTCCTCTTGGCCCCGCAAGGCGATCAGATGGGGAACGGCTGGGGGCAAGAGTGGGCGGAGGCCTGCAGCCTCCGATCGCCTGCTGCTCTGCTCTTCTCTGCTGCTGCGGCAGCTGGGTTCGCTTTGCCATCCTCTGGGCTGGGGCCATTGGGCCATTCCATCTTGGGATCCTTCCTCTCTTGAGGATGTCAAGCCATCATCTTGGTTCGCACCTTATCTTCTTGAATTTAATTTAATTTTAGTGGTTTTTATTATTATTTTAGAATAATTTTATTATAATAATATAGTAATATAATAATTAATATAATGTTATATTATAATTTCAATATATTATAATGTCTATATATATACTATAATATAATATTGATACTAATAATATATGAATATTTCTTGATATATTAATATGTTAATATTAATTATGTGCAATATATAGTAAATATAGTAAATAAATGAATAAATAAATAATTTATGTAGATTAGAATGTAGTTCAGCCTTTAGGTGCGGCCCTCCATAATATTTTTTGGCTCTCGTGTGGCCCCTTGGAAAAAATAATTGCCCACCCCTGCCATGAATTGATAAGGAAACTTAATATAAGATCATCTATGTTATAATTAACTGCCATCAAAATTCATTCTGGAATTCTTTTAAGAACATAAGAACATAAGAAGAGCCATGCTGAATCGGGCCTCAGCCCATCTAGTCCAGCATTCTGTGTCACACAGTGGCCCACTAGTTGTACACAGGGATCTCTAGCAGAAAGGAGGGCAGAACCCTCACCTGCTCCCGACCCCCCACAACCAGTACCCGGGGAAAATCCTGCCTGCCTCCATCAACACAGAGGTGGCACTTGGATGTCCATTTCAGTAGCTACTGATTCCCTTGGTATCCATGAATCTGTCTAATCCTGCCTTGAAGCTGTCCAGGCTGACAGCTGTCACAACCTCCTCTGGAAGTGAGTTCCATAACCCAATGACCCTCTGGGTGAAGAAATATTTCCCTTTATTTGTCCTAACTTTCCTACCTTGGAGCTTTAGGGAGTGCCCCCTAGTCCTAGTGTTGTGTGACAGAGAAAATATTTTTTCTTTATTCACCTTTTCTATCCCATGCATGATTTTATACACTTCGATCAAGTCACCTCTTAAACGCCATCTTTCAAGGCTGAAAAGACCAAGGCGTTGCAACCTGATTTCATAAGGGAGCTGCTCCATCCCTTGGATCATTTTTGTCGCCCTTCTTTGTACCTTTTCCAGTTCCGTTATATCCTTCTTAAGGTGCGGAGACCAGAATTGTACACAGTACTCCAAATGTGGCCTTACCATAGATTTGTAGAGAGGCAATACAACATTTGCCGACCTATTTTCGATTCCCTTCCTGATCATGCCAAGCATAGAATTTGCTTTTTTCATTAGCTATACAAAGCAACACCACAAGGAAATACTGTGGGCTAGGAAGCAATATTTGCATGAATTAATATAAAATATAATGGACATTCTGCACCACAATATGTAATTTTACCATTCTGACGAAAAATGAAAGCAATCATTCAAACATAAACTTGACCTAGCTACTGCTTCAAAATATAACATGGCTTCTTTGACAAGTTCTTCAACAAGATCACAAATCAAAAGCAAAAGATCATAAATACTTACTTTACAGACATTGTGGAGGCACTCTGTGGTCACTGGTTGGTAAACCAGCTCCTGACAGCAGACGCACATAAACGATTGTTCCACTTTCTTTAAAAAATTCTAAGGAAAAAGCAAAAATAACTCAGTCTGATGGTAAGACCCTAATCACCATTCATTAAAAAGGAATGTTCCTACAAAAGTTCCCTCATTCATTCCTGGTGGATTAGAACATGAGGTCTGAACTTTGCTCACCATTGTAATAGATGTGTTAGCTTTCAGCCATTGAAAAAAAATTTAAAATGCAGAATGAAAGTTTAAAAACAAACAAACAAACATACTGGTCCTTCCTTAAGAGAAACTAGAACTTCATCCCACACTTTCTGATTTGGAGAGTCTTCCTGAATCAAACACTGCTGCTGCTCAGTTAGATCGAAAGCTTCTACTTTCTCTCCATCTTCCATCTTCATGGCTTTGGCTGTGTTTGTTGGTTCTTCTAGGCTTTCTGAAAAATATATCAACAAACAACTCTTCTTAAATGAATTCTTAGACCAGTGCTGTCCAACTTCTGCCGACCCAAGGGCCGGACTTTCTGGGGGCCGATCACCTGGGGGCCGGGGGGCCACGCGGCTCCGCCCCCTCTCCCAAAGCGTCACAATAGCCTTGGAAGCGGGCGATTTCGCCCCACTTCCAAGGCTGTTGTGACGCTTTGGGAGAGAAGGAGGAGCCACGTGGAGCCTTCTGCGGCTCGCCCCTCGCCCAAAGCATCACAACAGCTGTTCTGACACTTTGGGGAGAGGGCGAAGCCGCGAGGAAACTTCCGCGGCTCCGCCCCCTCGCCGCAGGCCTGGATGGCTCGCGGGGAAGCGAGCGCCCGGTTCTCGCTGCCCCTGCGAGCCATCCAGGCTGGCGGGAGGATTTTCGCCCGGCTCTCGCGTCCCTCTGACCTGGTCAGAGGGACGCGAGAGCCGGGCGAAAACTCTCCCGCAGGCCTCCCTGGAAGGCCTGCCCCCTCGCTCCCTCCCGCCCTTCCCGGTGCCGCCGGTGTCCCAATCGCCGCGGCGCCGGGGAAGGAGGAGGGAGGATTCCTCCTCCTTCCCCGGCGCCACGGCGATCAGAACACCAGCGGCGCCGGGAAGGAGGAGGAGGAAGGGAGGATTCCTCCCCTCCCCCCGCCGCTGCGAACCGGATCGCAGCGGCGGGGCGGAGAGAGGGACGGAGGAGGCAAGGCAAGGAGGAGGAGGGAGCTGGCTCCCTTCATTCTCCCTGCCCCGCCTCCTCCCCTCCCCTCCCGCCCGTTGCGATCTCGCAGCGGCGACGCGGAGAGGGACGGAGGGGCGGTGCAGGGAGGAGGAGCTAGCTCTCTTCCTCCTCCCTGCCCCGCCTCCCCCTCCCGGCCGCCTTTTTTGCGGGGGTTGCGTCCAACAGGCTGGGGGGCCGTGTACGGCCCCCGGGCCGCCAGTTGGACAGCCCTGTCTTAGACCATTAACATTACCTCTAATGGCAAACTTATCGATGAAATTGTATCAACGTTGAATAAAACAATAAACTTTAATCTGTATTGTGTTTTATATGTGACTTTTATCTGTATTATATTTTTCTGTATCTGCCTAAGGTTTGTTAACTGAAAAAAGGCAATTGATTGATTGATTTAAAATTTATTGTAGAAAACAAGACAATAATAAATTGAATTTTAAAACCAGGAACATATTATACAAAACTATTTTATTTAATTTATTATTTATTCATTTATTTTGGGTATTTTTACCCTGCCTTTCTCCAGCTGGACCCAAGGCGGCTTATAACATAGTCCTAACATAAACCATTAATAAAACAAGACATAAAACAAGTAAAAACATTAACGTTTCTTCTTCAGTTTTATCCTTATCACCTTAGCACATAGTATGTTCTGGCAAAATGTAACCATTCAGTGAAATTTGCAAACTTTATTCTTATAGAATGAAACATGTGTTAGAAAGAGGCTAGGTGATTCTCCCTTTCATATAATAACTCAGTACTATTTATTTATTTAGGACTAGCTTGGGGACCCGAAGTGCCCGGGTTATTTGAGAAAGGCATTGTGTGCCAAGGTTGGTCTTTATCAGTTATTTATGTGGCTCGCAGTGGTCTCAGGAAGTTAGTGAAGGTATTGTGAGTCCCATCGTCCATGGTCCATTCTCCTCCAAACAGCACCAGGAGGTAGAGTGCGTCATGGGGACTCTGTGTGCCAAGTTTGGCCTTGTTCAGTCATTGAATGAGGTTCACAGTGGCCACAGAAAGTGAGTACTGCAAGGTACTGCAAGTCTCATAATCCATAGTCCGTCCTCCCCCAAACTGCACCAAAATGTTGAGTTGGCCATGGGGGCTCTCTGTGCCAAGTTTGGTCTTTATTGGTAATTGGATGAATGTCGCTGTGGTCTCAGGAAGTGAGTGAAGGTACTTCAAGTCCCATCATTCATGGTCCATCCTCCTCCAAACTGCACCAGGATGTAGAGTGGGTCATGGGAGCTCTGTGTGCCAAGTTTGGTCTTGATCAGTCATTGGATGAGGGTCATAGTGGTCGCAGAAAGTGAGTGGGTCATGGGAGCTCTGTGTGTCAAGTTTGGTCTTTATAGGTCTTTGTTGGGAACCACAGTGGTCTATGGGAACCAAAGTTTGAAAGTACTACAAATCCCATCATCCATTGCCCATCCACTCCCAAACCTCAGCAGGACGTAAAGGGGGTCATGGGGGTTATATGTGGCAGGTTTGGTCCAGGTGCGTCACCTGTGCTGGTCGCAGTGGCCTGTGAAAGTGGCAGCCAATCAGAAAGCTACCACATACATACACCGCCCTTTCTCCTGCCGCATACAAACTGACTTTTATTATATACATAGACATACAGTAGATATTTCTATCCCGCCTTTCTCCTGCCCAAAGGCGACTCAAGGCGGCTTACAAATTGGCAGCAATTGGATGTCATAACAATGCATAATATACAACAAAAACATTTAAAACAGCATTATAAAATCAATATAAAATCAATACAATAAAAAAACCATAGTAATGGTTTTTGTATTGTACTATGGAGGTAGGATGGGGTGAAGGATCCCCAATGTTTTCAGAAAGAGAAAGAATGAAGATTTTGTTACAAAAAGCTAAAATATTGGGGGGGGGGGGTGTATACAGGGCTTAGTGTATTCTGGAAAAGGACATGGTTGGCACCTGGAGTAAGAGCTTTTATTAAATATCTAAAATCAAAAGAAAGTAAAAGTAGTATGCAAAGATAATAAGAGACAGACCTTGAAGGAAGCAGATTTTTTAAATTTGTTTTGAGGGAAGGTATATGTGATAGTACCTGGAGGGATAAATATATATATATATATATTAGTATCAGTAAGGATAAGGAATCTATCACACCGCTCCTTAAACGGTTGATCCCGACTCCAAATGGCCTTAGCTCAATGTTGGGGTCATGAAAAATTGGAAAGAGTCAAAGCTTTCAAAGTGCTACCCATTTACACAAATCTGGTAGCAACAACTGCTTCAGCTGTACTCCAAAAAAAAAAAAAGAATTTCTGCCTGTTCAGCAAGCCCTGAAAATGCTGATTTATTATCAGCACACAGTTGATTTTATACCTATTTTTATACCTATATACCTGGGATCATGGACAGAAACAGTTTAACAGACTATTTTTTCTAGTTTCTACCTCTACTAAAATATCCGGCCAAAGAAAGACAAAGGTCGTGCTACAATTTGTTTCCTAATAAACTATTTTCACGTGAAAGCATTTCTAAATATAGGATTCTATACTCTTTCATGTCATGGAGCTTAGCAACACCTAGTATTTACATAACACTTTTCCAAAGTTTCCTTGTCAGCAATCTAAGATTCTGTTAGCAATTGATTGGGGTGGGACTGCATTGCTATCAGAGAACCAAAGGACACAATGGAATGGATATGGCTGCTGAGAAGAAACAGTACCCCAAGTGGAGGCCAGAAAGTCAAACTATTTAAGGCCCCACAGCTGACATAAAGACAAGTGACTGGCTTTATAGCCACTAAGGAAGCTTGATTAAAAAAATCTTTCTTTTCTGATACCTATCTTTTCAGGGATTGCTCAGGGTAAACAGAGCTTTTATAATGTTTCCTCCACTGCAGCCTCAAGTAAGAGCTTCCAGAAAAAACTGCCTTGAAGGCTCATATGAGACATTCTTCCTATCCCTTGCGTAAGACAATTCAATCAGTTTGCTATGTTCCCATTTTTATATGGGTACTGATTTTAAATGGCTGTATGTGAAGTTGGGCAGCAAGATTCTTGTTTTCTCTACATTTCCTTCAGCTGAAGCAATAGGAATTACCACTCTTTGACTTCTTGGTTAATGAATTTTGTTTATGGTTGTATCAGTTCTGGTGAGGTTTGGTCTTGGAGAATGTGAACCAGTTAGTATAGTCCAGGGGGTGGATAAACATGCTTAATGTAGGAGCCACAAACAATAAAATTTCAAATAATATAAAATACATACACGTACCAATATTATGTAAATGTTAAAATATGAATTTATATTAGTTTCAATAATCAAAAGCATGTGTGTATTTACATACATACACAGCCCCAAATTCTGAATAATTAATGTTTTAACTATATTGAGGGTATTCAATATGGTAATGAACTACATAAACATCTAAGGAAAATATGCAAATTTGCATCTTATTAACATTTAATTTAATAAAATTGCCAAAAATAAAAAGGGTTAAAAAAGATATTTTAGCATATATTTATCTGTCTTGGTAAATAGCCAGCCAAAACCTGTAGAAAAACGAATACAATTACAGGTATTTTAAGCAGATATGACCTTACAAAACTATAGTCCTATCTTAATATTTTTACGACACACATTGCTACAATTATAGGACTATTTACTGATAGTACAGGTGCTGTGAGTCTCCATCTTGAAACGATAGGCTCCATTACGCACAATGCAACCAAACTCTACAACACCCAACATCACACTAATTACCCCACTAATTTCACTGCCAGCAACATAGCCACCACACACCACAATCATATGATTGCAAGGCATGCCCCTCTACCTCTCCACAAGAATTAATAATTGATGGGTAACAATTATTAATTCTTGTGGAGAGGTAAAGGTTGGGATTTTTGAGAGATTGTGTGTTTTACAATGCATTTTAAATTGTATTTATTATGTTTTAATGATATTTTTAACCAGATGCACAATAGTGTTTAATTGTTTTTTTAATTTTTGTATTTGCCTTATTTTAAATTGATCAATGTCTGCGATTGTTCGCCACTATGGAAAGAATATAATAGGTAAATAAATAAAATTCTCCAGCATAATTTCTCTGTAACCCAAAATTTCTTTAATCCCCAACTCAAATCTAGTATTACAACTAAGATTTCAATTCTTCAATATATAGACTCACTATTGGCATTACATTCATGTTTCAATACAGTGACTTTCATTTATACCTGCTAAATAAATAATTACAAACCTTGATTTTTAACGTACCTATTATATGGATTGAAATTTTAAAAAGCAAGATCAGCTTATTTACGCTAGCTATACATCATACGTCAAAGAGTTACATGTGGCTCGCAAGCTGGAGTTTGGCCACCTGATATATAGTCAAACCACATGGCTAATGGAGCCTGAAAGCAGGGCTGGTACAACATGATAACTCTTTGAGATCACTGATGCAGCGATTTCTAAACCTGAGTTAAATTTATTCAGCTGTTTGGCTTACAAATTGGGAGGCAGGAGATAAGACGACAGAATGTAAGTCGAATGGGGTGGAGCAGTGGTTCCCAAGCTGTGGGTCCCCAAGTGTTTTAGCCTACAACTCCCAGAAATCCCAGCCAGTTTACCAGGATTTCTGTTGGGATTTCTGGGAGTTGAAGGCCAAAACATCTGGGGATCCACAGTTGAGAACTACTAGGGTAGAGGGAGATGAGTTCATGAGTTTAGAGAAATGCTTCTTGGCAAAAGGACCGAGACTTATATATTTCACAGCTAACAGATACCAGTAAATGACCCCCAGCAGTCATACCATCATCTATTGGTCTTTTCTGGTTTCCATTGCTCTGTTCTGTTGGCTCCTGTTTCACGGGCTGTTTTTTAACTTTGTCCTTCTTTTCTTTACTAGCCATGGCTTCCAAATAACCTTCTGGGTACTACAACAGAAGAATATCACATCTGAGAAGCCTTCTTAAATAACATTCACATAAACACAAAGATGTCCTGACTGACAGTGCATTAAAATCAAAGAAATGTATGTAACCTACATAAACATGAAATTACTTCTATAGCAGTTCATTAAGAAAATTAGGGCAGATGATATAAAAAGGAATAGTAAAGAGAACTGAAGTCCCAGAGAGTGAAAATAAAGCGAAAGCCATTGATGCACACAATGTCACCAGTGACTTGAGGCGCAAACTGAACCATGCTCCTCTGTTCCTCCTTGGGATAGCAAACTGACTAACAGACCCAGGGAGGGGGATTCAAGTGAACATTTTAGCTCTTGAAGATCATGTTGGGCTGGGAACTGTTTTGGTTTTTCTACATTGTAGAAAATTATTCAGAAACTTATTTCAGAAAATGCTAAGAAATGGAATCAGTAATGCACAGTTAATCACACACTATATGAAACTAGGTATAACTCTATTTTGATCTACTAAAACACTTTCAAATAACATTAAGGAAGAACATTATTATACCTATACGTCCAATATCATCAATGCTGATTTTAACAGAATCTCACTACAATTTATTTATTTACAATATTTCTACCCGCCTTTCTCCACCCTGGAGGGGACCCAAGGCGGCTTACACTTGGGCAACTATTCGAAGCCTACAACAGATATCCAGTTAGCCGAGCGTTTACTATAGCTGCTAGAATAGTTATGTTCTAATAAAAGTTCTAAAAACTATGACAGTGTTCAAGTTCTTACCTGTAAACTTAAGCCCAATTTTTTTGACCGTTCAATTCCTTCAGTCGTCCAAGGTGCAGGTTCAGCATCATCTCTTCGCAGAAGATAGCGCCAAACTAAGAATCCACATTTTCCAATTTCTGGCCAATATTTCACCACCTAAATTACAAATATGCTTATAATTTCTGAGCTACTTTCCATAGTTTCAAAATCTATCCAGTCAAATTCCATCATAGTCTTCTTTCTACATGAATTTTACTTCTTTATAGATATGCATTCATTTTACTTCTACCCGTGTTATCTAAAATGTAGCTGGTGAGAATGGTAGCTGATGCTTTGATTTTAACATTATTTAGTCATGGGCTTCCCAAGTAATTGCCTTGGAAAGAAAAAAAAGCATTCCTAGTATTTGCACAAAGAACATACATTACATGCAAAATAATATAATCATACAATTTGCTTTGACAAAAATGATCACATTTGGAACATTTAAAGTAATTTTTAACAATAGTTACAAATGGAATAAAATTTTAATTGTTTTGTTGCTATCTAAAAGGGACCTCTAGTCTCAATCCTTTTAAGTTGAATGTATTGTATAGCTAGCTATCTTTACCAAAAGTAGCCTTCATATCCACATATCAAAAAGCCAAAGGCACATATCAATTCTAGGTTATGTATTTCAAAGTATCCTAAACATTACAGGAGTAGGTCTAAAATACAAGTTGTATCTTTTCAGTTACCTTTCAGAAAAGTAAACCATGAAAGCAATCTCAACAATTTCACATTCCAAATAGTATTTCAACTTTTTAAACTTTGGAAAAACAGATAGAATAGCCTCTCTCTTCTCAAGCTTCCTTGTTATTCTTTACTGTCAACTGCTACAATAGTTAAAGTAATTAATTGTCTCTTCAGAGACATCATGCATAGATGACTAATTCCATATTGAGTGAGCACTGGTGTACAATAATTATTGCACCAAAGGATTAATTCAAAACTATTGATGTTTTAAAAAATCCTAATAAAATAATAATGGGCCCAATTTGGACAAACAATATACTGATTACACAAATGGTTTCCCCCAATTTCTCTCCAATAGCACCATGGCGCAGGAGTACAAGCACCTTCCCACTCACTTTGGAGTTCAAATCACTTTCAGTCAACTCGGACATGTTTTTGCTATTGGAAGCCTTAACTGGAAGGAAGGATACAGAAGAAAAGTGTGCACCTTGTAAATGCCATCGTATCTATTTCCTTCTTCAGGGGCATATTTGCTGATTCTTCGGCCCTTTGAGCTCCGAACCACTCGCACAGGCTTTCCAGCTCTCCAGTTTTTAGATTCAGCTCCATTTTTATCATCCAGTGGGGCATCACAATTCAGGGCCAGGGCCCTGTAAAATATGTTTTGGAAGACTTCATATGACATGTTTTCTAAAGCACCACTGGGAAATTCAAGTCAATTTTCCACACGCACTTCATTACAATCAGGTCGAAAATTATTCATTCCATCTATATAAAAATGTAATGGCCGTTTGTGGGATTAACATAACTCAAAAAACACTGGACGAATTGACACCAAATTTGGACACAATACACCTATCAGACCAATGAGTGACCATCACTCATAAAAATACTGAAAAACACAGAAGAGACTTTAAAAGCCAAAAACTAAAAAATACATTACAACGCATGCACAAAACCACACGCACACACACATATATGCAAACACATATTTACACATATACACAAATATATACACACATAAAATATATATACACAGACTGAGCCATAGCACCGCGCGGCAGGGGACAGCTAGTTCATAATATAACACCAAACTATATTTTTTGTGAAAATAAGTAGCACTCTCTCTTGGACTCTACGCGCCTTCTGCTTTTTCTTCCCACAGAAACTAGTTTGCTATATTCAGACAAAGCAGCAAACTATGGCCAAACACCTCTTCGCTACTTGGGTTGGCACACCTTCAAATTGCAAAAACATATGGCATTTTGTAATCAAGTATCCAATAACTCCAATATCTCCTGGAAACTAATTGTAAAAAATGGTGCAATTAAGAGTTACCCTATGAATACATTTTGCTAAGAAAACCCAATAATGGTTTTACTTTAAGGTTGGCATAAGTAGGAAATTACTGGACGAACACAATAACAATATAGTTTTGAATTATATTCTAGTAATTTGGAGCGCAACTAATGGACAGTGTAGAAAAACAATATTTATTATTCACCATTTACTGATCAAAAAAGCTTCCTTCCATATCTGAGCAAGGCTGCTTATCTTGCAGACTTCAAATTTAAGTAAATATTTGTCTGGACATGAGGTCAGAGTGTATTAACATGTATGTCTAAATAACTGATTATTTCCTATATATTACAGTCATATATGTTTCCCTTTCTATTTTCTCTCTTTCCTTTTCACATTTCTGTAACTATTAAAATTCAATTTAAAAGAACATCTGCAACAGTAATTATCAAACCATACTGTTCTAAAACATAATTTATATAAATGTTATCTTCCTATTTAAAGAGTTAAGTAATGGAATTCTGGCTCTACTGAATGCTCTACTTCAGAACAAATGTGTAAAGCCTACCTGTTCATGTGTGTTAGAGTTTGATCAAATGAGTGTTCTCCAATCCTTTTATTACCAGAAAGATCTCTTCCTCCACTCCCAGTGTAGGTAAATTCATCTCCTCGATCCTATATGGAAATATTAATTATTCTTTACAATTATCAAACTAAGAATTCGGGATCACAAGAATTGGAACATTCCCTATTTAATAATGGTTGTGTCTATAAAATCATTTGATGGCATCAAAACCGTTATACTGTAATTCATATGTAAGATGCAAGGGAAGAGATGCTTGAGAGGTGACACATCTAGGCGTGTGTACAACGCCTAGTTGTGTCACCTCTCAAAACATCTCTTGCCAAGGATACACGAAACCGTGGATACTGGTGAAACATATTTTGACTGTGTCTGGCCCAGAAACACTCCACAGAACCCCACTGGAGGATCTAGAGAAGGCCACAAAGACTTCCCAAGATGGAGGGAAATTTTAATGGAGCAAAGAGTAAGTGAAACCGTGGATATTGGTTTATGGACTCCAAAAGTAGTGACCCCGCAAAAAAGGTTTTTTATAAGCACCCCACCACATTCTGAGCCCTGTTAATTCACACTATTTGGGCCAAAAGGCTGAAGGAGGAGCTTCATTGGTACCAGTTGAGTTTTATTTATTTATTATTTATTATTTATTATTCCTTCTTGTATTCCGCTCCTCCCAGCAGGCTCGGGGCGGATAACATTATAAAACGGGCTGACATGTAACATTCATGTCGCCGTACAATAAAACAGCATAAAACAACATAAAATACAACATTGGTCCCGAGTTTAACAGTTGTGTCAAGCCATTCAAAGCCACCAAGTGTGTCATCAACAACCAGGGGTTAGGGTTATCCCCTTAGTCCTTAGGTTTCTTGAAACAGCGAGCAAACAGTTACATTGCAAGGGGTATTTACTCTCTAAACTGCCATGACTAGCTTTATACATTTTTCAAGGCTAACAATATTCCAAAATATGTATTCAGTTATTATAATAATATTTACAACATTTGTTTTTCAGGAAGGATATCAACAGAACAGAATCAAAATCTGTTAATATTTTTCATAGTCTAACTCAGTGGTTCTCAACCTTCGATCCTCCAGATGTTTTGGACTTCAGCTCCCAGAAATCCCAGGCAGTTTACCAGTTGGGAACCACTGATCCAAAGTATTTTGAAGTCCCCCATACTCACTTCACCCTTAGTGACAGTTTGCTAACTTTCCTAAAACAGTTTTAAGAAATCTGAAACAAGATTCCTACATTGCAAATAGGGGCAGGGAAACTTCTTCATCCCAAATACAGCATTTCATTCAAGCCCTAAAATCTCAGAGCCTTCATCCCAGCAGGGCAAACTCGCTCTTTCTTCAAAAGATACATCCATTCATATTCTGCCACACTCATATTATCAAACACAGAACTGGAGCTTTAGAAAGAAATTGTGTGCGGGGAAAAAAGCCTCCCTTATATTCCAATAGCTTCTTAAGCTTGTAACTTGTATAAGGGTTTACATCACTTGGGGTGAAAATGTTAATCTCCTGCAACAGATGTAAAAAGCAGTATTCTTATGCTAAAAAACCCCCTCTGTATTAATCGTTCTAGAAAAAAATGTTGGGAGTACCATAGCAAAACCAGGTGCGGTTACAATTAATTAATTAAAGTTGATTTCTCAACAATAAGCACAATAAAAGCAGGGGGTAAATCAGTCTAAACTTTAAAAAAAACTATTATGTTGTATTTTGCCAGTAAATGACCTATTGATTTGTCTTGTAAAATAAAAATTGATCAATGATTTATTAAGAATATATGAATAAAGGATAAAGCTCCATAACCCACTGAAAAAACATAAAGGCTATTATTTTAATACAATGTATATATATACTGATGTTTTAGGCCATTATTTTAGTACAATATATATACTGATGTTTTAGGCCATTTCAGATTTAAGTTCATATTTTTATTAATCCTAAAACAAACACAATGATGATGATGACAAGAAATAAGAGTAACTTTAAAAAGAAAAATAATTAAATATATAGGGCTGCACCCAGCATGATGGCAATAAATGTCATAAAACATCTTTCTCTCCTTACCTCCCCTGCAGCTCTAGAAGCTACTTCAAAACTGCCTAAAACAATTTTTCCAGTTATCTGGAGTAGGTTTTTGAGGTGCTCAGGACAGTTACGATGGAAAAGTCAGATGAAACCCCTCCAAAAGGATTCTATTTTTGTGTAAACAGATATCCAACAATGAGTGACATCTTACACTTGACACAACTATGAAGGCTACAGAAATAATATAACTACAAAGGAGTCCAGGTCTTAAGAAGTATCTAAGTATTTACAAGACTATAGGTTATTGTCATTTAATAAAGAATTCAAAATAATACCAGTGTGGGTCCAGTACACACATGCAATAATAGTATGACCATTCACTTGAGCTAAAGGATTGAGCAGAGGCCACAAAACTGACTTGATCAGCTAGTCCTATATCTCTGCATTTGGGAATTTTTAACTTGGTTTGAAATTGTAGGTGACTGCCATTAAACCAAGTAAAAAATAATCTTTATGTCAACCAACTATCTTTAAAATTTAAGGTAATTTGAGAATATTTGTAAATTAGAGATGCTGAGGCACAAGAAGTAGCTAACATTACAGCTCTTACTCATTTCCCAGTCCTTAACAAAAAGCCTATGTCAGAATAATTTATGAAAAGTGTTCCCTATACACAATTTATTCTGCAGTTGTTTGTCACAGGATCCTTTCCAGAACTACCTGATATCTACTATCAATTCATTTGACTGGGCCATTTTTCAAAAACTAAAAAAATGTAACTAGTTATGCTTATATATTCTTGCTCATGTCGACAGATTGTGTATATAATGAATACAAGACTGTTTTTGTTGGCAACAGATTTTTGGATTTCAAATATGTGAAATCTGATTTATAGAGAGCATAAGTAGATAGGAAAATTCTTGGAAAGGAAATATCACTGCAAGAAAAATGTAATTTCATGAAAGTGGAAGTAATTTGCTGCTCTAGTGCAATCCTTAACACTAACCTAGGAACTGTCACAATGCAAAAATTTCACTGACTTACCTAACATAAATGTCACTAATACAAGAAGCAAACAGACTCAAGAAGTCACTCTCTGCTACCGAGGTACACTATGCATCTGGACCTTTGCAATTCTTTCCAGGACTGTGATAATAAACATTTCAGCATCAATAACTTTTTTTTAGAAATATTCTTTTTTTAAAGTCCTCAGTTTCTGAAGAAACCCTTTCAGTGGAAACAGTTAAGTGCTAATGAGAATGTTTACTTCGCTTTCTTTACTAAAGATGCTTAACAACTGTTAACACATTGCTTTTGCTTACTGCTTGATCATTCACCTGATGTTTGCTTCAGTATTCTTCCTGATGGTACAAGAGCTGGAGAAGAGGTTGTAAACATTACTCTCATTGCAAAAAACAGCTTATGACTAAACAAACCATGGCTAAATTCATGAAATGAAAAGCACAAAGATTGATTCATCACAGAACAGCTTGCTGTTCTATATGAGAGTTACAAATGTTTCTCAACATCTATTCCTAGGTGCTAAACACCGAGATCAATCAGAAAATCTGTCAAAACTAGTAATAATATATATTTAAAAATAAGTGGAATTCTCATAGGGCTTGCCTATACCAGCCCTAAAATCTGAAGAGGACCAGAGGTTGCTCCTGGATATCCAAATGACATCCAGGGTCTTTCGTTCATTAGCGTAAGGTAAACTAGGGTGAACCATTTTAGCTGCGCATTGAGGGAAGTTAGGGAATGCTCCAGTGTCACTGAAACTCCAGAGCAGTCCCATACTTCATATACAGTGTGGACAGCAGACCAGCCCCATGCAAACAGGTCTGCTGTCCATTTATGACATCACCACCATCTCCCTTTCCCTTTTGCGAGTGACCAGAATGAAGGAAAGAGGCTTGCCCCTCTCCATCTCCCTGGCCACATGGGCACTTTTACTGATCCCAGGAGCTCTCTGGTCATCTACCGTAATGACAGAGAAAGGGTTACACTCCTGCTAATACCTTCCATGCTATTTCTCAAGCATTTGATCTGCCCCCAGCTAAGACCTAATTCTTAAGACTTAAATCTGTGCCTAGCCTGTCCTGCTCCAGGCAACAGGCACAGACTCACACAGATGTATGTTTCTCCATATGAAAAAACTACGGTAGCATAAAGTAACACAAATCCCCATTCCACATCCATTCCAGTATAGTTCTGACCCGTCTCTCGTCCCTTAGTGAAGTCTTAAACCCATTGTTCGCCCCTTCTGAGTCTCCCCTCAGACACTTTACTCCATTTATCCGTCTGACCCAGGGTTTTATAAATTTTACCCCTTGCATTTGGCCCGCCCACTGTGTTTTTAATTCCGCTACCATTTTATTTTGTGATTGTTTTATTGTATATTTTGCTATTGTATGCATGTTACTTTGATGTTATTATTTGTTTGTTTGTATTCTATTTTGCTTGATTGTAACTCTTGGGCTTGGCCTCATGTTAGCTGAGTCCCCTTGGGAAGATTATTATTATTATTTGTTCTGTAATATGCTAGTTTTCTTCTTGCATGGAAAAATACTTTGCATTAAGGAACAATCTCTCATCACATCAGTGCCATTCTGGAGGCTGCAGTGATCTTAGTTCAGCTACAGGTCATACTCTCAGAAGTGTTTATGTCTAACATGAGAAATACCTCAGGAACCTAGAGTGTATTTTTTGCTGTAGCAACTGTGTTGAATCTAAGGGCTGGTTATATTCAGTGCTTAAATAGCAGACACTCAAGGAACCCTGAGTGCATCACCTTGAGTTCCACCACTAAGGAAAGCTAAGGCATAAAAATAATAAACAGATGAATACTGGAAAGAAGCAGGAAGATCTTCACATCAAATATGGTAACAATATAATAAAACTATTAGTATGTATGCTAGTAAGCTTAATTTAAAAAATCTGTTTTCAAGACAAAGGTTGTCACAATGTGAGTGCTCAGCTGTCAAATGCTTCTATGACCAAGTCGGGGCTTTTATCAGCAGGAAACTAGAAAGATGCAATCATTTTCATCAATTCCTTTTTTCTTCTGCAATCCTAACTCCCAATAAGCTTCAGAGGATTGTGGATTAGAAGGGACTCAAGAAACAAACAAAGAAATAAAGAAACAAAAACAATAAAAAGAGGAATTTGTCAAAAATTCCATTTTTATATATAAATATAGACATAGATTCCAAAAGTTTTCACTGGTGTGAGGATACAACTGGACACAACTGTCCAGATGCAAGATCTTATATAAAGGTAACGAGACTCTTACGCTGAAGGTTTTAAGCTGTGGGTTTTGTATTTTTTGGCCCAAGGCGCTATGCTTCCCAGAAAGTTCTGGTGTCTTACTACACAATTTAACTCCCATTTCTGTGGTAGAACAAAAATATAAATGAATACTCTCTCTATGTGAACTATACTCTGTTTTACAAATATCTGGTGGAAGTTTGAGCCCCAGCTCTTCCCCAGATTTTCAGGATAGAGGGCAGAAGTCTCTGTGAGGAAAAAAGAGGGGGGGCAGGGGAGGGGTCAAGGATAAGCATGTTATTTACCACTAAAATGCAAAAAAAAAAACCAAACCAAAAAACCCTTTTTGCCAGTGATTTGAAGGCCTAAAATTGTCATTGCAAAGAGTAATTTGGGAATTTCCCTGTCTCCTTTCATACCAAGTTTTGGTCTTAAATTCAGCATATTGGTTACTGTTTCTCAGGAGAGTTCTTCTCCTCATTCATCACTAAAGTCTCTTCTAAGGGGAAACTAAAAATTCAGTCCCTATTCATGGATTGGCAACTCCTTGGTTTGGCCAAATTGTCCTCACTCAACATAATTAGATCCTCGTTCCACTCAGAGCTACTGTTTTATGTTGACCTCAATTGCCAAGAATATCCCTCAGTGACAGAGAAAAGGATGCATGCACCACCCATGTCCAAAGTTAATTCTGAGAGAGTAAGTGGTAAGACAGGGTCATTCTGAGTCTCATATACTTCCTTGATAGTAGATTTCTATTTTCCTTATCCCATTTAGATTCCCGGAGTATCCACTTGCTGAAACTACCAACACAGAGAAAAATAAACCAGAAATACACCAATTTTAAAAAATGTTTGTAAAATTGTGTATTAGAGCATTCCAATATATCAGTATATGGTCTTTGCTGATAACATAAATAGTTAGAATAAAAAAACTTACTACTTCATCTTCAAATCCTCCAGCCAGCACAAGGGAGTAAGCACCATCACTACTACGGCCATGGATTCCACCAACATGAGGTCTATGAACACCTGCTTCACTCACCTTGGGAATAAATAAGTTAATTACAGCCAGTTCTAGTGGCAGGATTATCCATATGAAGTGATGTTTGCTTTCTTTTGTGAATGACAGGTTTCAATGTTCTATAACAAACTGCTTTTGCAATCTGACAGCTTAAAGATTTTTCATCATACTTCGTGGGACTGCAATTCAAGAATTGTAAATTCAAAACTGTTTTTTTCTTTGCCACTTCACAAAGTTAAAGACTTCTACAATCACATAAAATCAACCTTATTTGTTTCTTGATAGGTCTGCCACTAAGTAAGCCAAAAGTAACAGCAAAAGAAACTGAGAAATGGTCTGCAGGAGGACCACTGGAAGGAATGAAGATCTACTGGTGTTATGTGTGCGAGGATCTTGAGTCATGACTGATGACAAAACTAATGACTGTTTTGAGCACAGAAAACAATATTGGAAGAAACCTTATTTGCCCACTAGTGCAAATAACTCAAGGAGACAGAAAAGTCAGTTGAGACGACAAACATATAGGTTAGGAAAGGCATATCATACCTGCACTCTAAACTTCCAGGTTGCTCCAACTGGAACTCCAGGTACAGGTCCATAATGATTCGACGGGACAATAGTGCATTCCTTAGTACGGCCAACACAGGCCATACCCTATAGACCAAGGAAGACAAGAGATAAATCAAAATGTTTGCAAAGCTTTAGGAAAGATGTAAGTTTTATCAACGACTGACCCTGGCCAAGCACTAGAACTAGAAGACATGCATTATGTCCCACCTATATTTCTAGTGACTCAGAACTACTGTATATACTTGAGCATAAGCCTAGTTTTTCAGCCCTTTTTTAGGCTGAAAAAGCCTCCCTCAGCTTATACTCGAGTCAGGGTTATTTATTATTTTACTGTTATTATTACTACTACTATTATTATTATTACTACATTTATTATTTTATTCTATTTATTATTGTTATTATTACATTTATAATTTAACTTTATTGTTATTATTACATTTCTTTTTTTAGTTTATTATTACTGTTACTATTACATTGCCATTATTTTACTCTATTATTTTTATTACATTTATTATTATTTTTCTTTATTATTATTGGAATAATACGTAAGCACATTTACATCAAAGAAGGTTAGAATAATGGTTTAATCAGAGTTGGACAGTCTTATCTTAAATTACAGTTTTATATAAATATTCATAAACATTTAACTTACTGATGCCTCAATTAATGTAATTTTATCAATTTTAGGTATCTATTTTTATTTTGAAATTTACCAGTAGCTGCTGCATTTCCCATCCTCAGCTTATATTCGAATCAATACATTTCCCCAGCTTTTTGTAGTAAAATTAGGTGCCTCGGCTTATATTTGGGTCAGTTTATACTCAAGTATAAGCAGGTATATACTTTTTAATGTGTGTTTCCCAAAGTAGCAAATATGCCACTGCTATGAACTGAACATTTTTTTAAAAAAAAATCTTTATTTTAACTTTTCATGGGTCTAGGCCAGGGGTGCTCACACTTTGCCAGCATGTGAGCTACTTATAAAACAACCAAGTCCCAAAGATCTACCTACCCACTACTCAGAGAGCCATAAACACAAAATATTAGAAAATGTATTTCAGTGAGAGCCATATAATATATTTTAAGACTGAATTCAACTAAATGTGAGTATAATAAGCCCCTGAACATTCCTCACAAATGGCATGGGAGCCATACACACTGTGCCTGCGATCTGCCTGCGATCTACCAGGACGCCCTTCGAGATCTACCAGTAGATCGCGATCTACCTAATGAGCACCCCTGGTCTAGGCACTATGTTTTAATCTGTTTTCAATGGTTTTAACTGTTTTAATTGTATAGTATGCTTTATCTGTTTTATCATTTTATTATGCCTATTTGTTATCTATGTTGTAATGCAGCATTGAATTTTTGGCAACTTTGTAAGCCGCTCTGAATCCCCTTCCGGGTGAGAAGAGCAGGGCAGAAATGGAGTACATAACAACAACAACAACAACTTTTCAGTCAATAAAATCTTGAGACCCTAATGAAAACAAGGAGCAACAAAAGTACAAAATAAAGTATCAGCTATTAAATTCAAGTCAGAGGAAATTATCTACGGTAAATTTGGAGAATGGGACACTACTACCAGAAAGACTCTTCATGCACTATCATTGGTCATCATCTCCCTAACCTAACCATTGAAGGCAGGAACATTCAGAAAAGGACTTTTGGCAAAGGAACAACCATTTTCTCTTCTTACTTAAGGTGGTGATGGTGTGGGAGAAACTGGATAACCTGGGATTAGGGATACAAAAATGGTGTTTTGGTATCATTCCCACACCTTGCATAAGTTACAGAAATTACGATGAAAATGTCTGAGTTAAACAAGCAAGTATTTGCTTCTAAAGTTTTTTTTAAACTAAAAATAAGATTCTATCACTTAATCATCAAAACTCAGACCACTAACAGCGAATGTTTCTTTAAATGCAGGTACAATCCGTAGCCTAATAAACATGTGTACAGAACTGAGTTGAAAGATGACAGAATGGAGCACCCCTCTTGATCTGGATCCATGCCCCTCTTATCACACACTGATGGAATATAACCCCCAAGACCCTTCTCAAATGGCAATATAGCCCAAGGGTTAAACAAACATAACTCAGCATTATACTGGTCTCCAAGACCCCACACAATATGCTCTTGTACACACTTCTCTATCTGGAATTTGGTTCTAAGGTGGGGGGGGGGGAGCCAATCTTGCTTGTAACGTATACGTCATGTTCCATTCCAGCATCTATTTTTGTATAGGACATACAGACAAACACACAAAAATAATACACTATTCTAATCATGTTTTACCTTGCCCCAATCTCGCTGGCTGTCTGTAGATGCAGAAGGCATCTTTGCCTTCTTTTTGCTTTGCTTCAGCTTTTCCCCAGCTTTTACAACTTCATCCGAATCATTTTTACAGGAAGGACAATACCTAAAAGATACAAGTTTTTAAATTAACAACTTCAGCATGGGGAATGAGGCAAAACAAATAAGTACAGAAGTAATATTGTGTCAATAATTTTGTGCAGGTTTAACAAATTGACCTTGGTGGCCAAACAAAACACTTCCTTTTCACAAGGCTATGCTCCCACCCCCACATTTCCTAGAGTCTTCTTTTCCTCTCAAAAGCAAGTGCAAGGTTAGCTGCACACCTCTGCTTTCTTCTCAAACTGTAAGTCCAGGGCAGGTTGGAGGAATTCTCTATGCCAGTGTTTCCCAACTTTTTTTGAGCCGCGGCACACTTTTTACATTTGCAAAATCCTGGGGCACACCACCAACCAAAATGACAGAAAATGACACTCTAGCACAGTAATACATATAGTTAACATGTTTTTCAATGTATTTATATATTCAGTGTGAAACCTGGGCCTATTTTGATGAACACAACATAGATGGAATGGCAGAAAGACACAAACTTCCCACACAGAACTCCCATAACCAAGAGAAAATGCTATAAGAGTTTGGTGGGCATTGACCTTGAGTTTGGGAGTTGTAGTTCACCTACATCCAGAGAGCACTGTGGACTCAAACAATCTTGGATCAGGACCAAACTTGGCATGAATACTCAATATGCCCAAATATGAACGCAGATGGAGTTCAGGGGAAATAGACCTTGACATTTGGGAGTTGTAGTTGCTGGGATTTATAGTTCCCCTACAATCAAGCATTCTGAACCCCACCAATGATAGAACTGGGCCAAATTTCCCACACAGAACCCCCAGGAGGCAAGAGGAGGTCTCTACTTGGGAAAAGGGAGGTGGGCCTTCCCAATGCATGGAGAGGGAGAGACCAAGTAGACAACGGGTGGGGGGGTGTTTGTAATTTTGTGCCTTTATCGAGGTAGGTTTCTTAGGGTTTTTATACTCAACACACTAGACTCTCCCCCCCCCCCTTCCTGGACGTTCCAATTTCCCACGGCACACCTGATGATTGCTCACACCACACTAGTGTGCCCCGGCACACTGGTTGAGAAACACTGCTCTATGCAATGCAAAAACAATTCTTTCCACCTCCTGCTTGAAGATGAAGGTGGAATGGAGGCTTGCTTTGCTTTTGCATTTTGTTGAGTACACAGCAAGCAAAAAAATGCTTCTCTTTCTCCTTACCTAGAATTGTTGATATTTGTGCTTAATATTCATTACACTAACACACAGTCTTTCCCACACTTTTTAAATGAGCATAAACTGTACCATTCAATTT
The DNA here is from genome assembly GCA_030556195.1 of Anolis apletophallus. Lineage (NCBI taxonomy): Eukaryota > Metazoa > Chordata > Lepidosauria > Squamata > Anolidae > Anolis > Anolis apletophallus. Next base: position 100,090,054 of record JARBWK010000006.1, on the reverse strand, counting down.
ATTCTAGGAAACTCAAAGAGAGTACAGACAGGTAAGAGATTATTTGATTTACTCTGTCATGCACTCATCAATGACATTTGCACAGCCTGCGTTCAAAAATTCCTGTGTCCTTCACTCACAACTGTAAACATGGATTACTATCCTTATCTCTTTCATAAGCATACATTAAAAGTGATGGGGAGGCAATCAAGCTTATGCAGGCACTACAGTGCAATAATGTATATTAACCATGAGGTGAATAAAGAAAAAATATTTTCTCTGTCACCCAACACTAGGACTAGGGGGCACTCCCTGAAGCTCCAAGGTACGAAAGTTAGGACTAATAAAGGGAAATATTTCTTCACCCAGAGGGTCATTGGGTTATGGAACTCACTTCCAGAGGAGGTTGTGACAGCTGTCAGCCTGGACAGCTTCAAGGCAGGATTAGACAGATTCATGGATACCAAGGGATCCCTGTGTACAACTGGTGGGCCACTGTGTGACACAGAATGCTGGACTAGATGGGCTGAGGCCCGATTCAGCATGGCTCTTTTTATGTTCTTATGTTCTTATGTTAATAAAGGCAGGAAATACTCATACTGGAAATCATTACTTCACAAGCAAAATATTAACAATCTCAACTTTTCTTCATTTGATTAACACTAAAATACTCTAATCAAACAGTTCATTAAATGCAAAGCTAATTTATCTAATAGGAATTCAGTGTTCTACTATCATTAAGTGTCCATAGGAATGTAATCTATAGGTCTGTAAAAACTGAAATTCTATGCTCTCTGCACAAAGAAAATGCTACACATCTGTGTCTTGCATTATTTACCAGTCCTCATCTTCCGGTATCTTGCTCAAAGGTGGATTCAGGCAGTATATGTGGTAAGCCATGTTACACTCATCACAGAGAAGTTGCATGTGGGCATCCTGTTTTCCTCCACACAAATAACAGGAACAAAATCGACATTCTTTATCTGGGTCAGCTCTGCAATGCTTGCATTCAGGGCCACTCTTTCCTGCAAAGCAGAATGGAATAAACTGATATTCCTAATTAAGGCAAAGGTTCTTAAATGATCATTCACACGACTGAGTAAACTAAGAAAGAAACCAAAGAATACTTAATATCAAATCACACTTCAGAAAATATTGATTTTGAAAGCTCGGCCCATTAATAGATTATATTAGACTATATAAACTGTAAGAGGTTCATGAGTATAAGTGAAAATCTATTTTAGGACATTTGTCAAAGTAGCAACATTTATTTCTGAATTTCACAGAAGTATGCTCATATGTAGATTTCCTTTAGAATAGGCCAGTATGAAGATTTATTCAGAGAATTACATGATTAAAATATATACAAATGGAACAAATTGTACATTGTGAAGAAATATATAATTAGTAAGTAACACAACTGCACTTTAAAATCTGGATCCAATTTTCCAATATACTGTACATGTAAAATTATATATTCATAAAAGGAAAATGCTTCCTTATGTTTCTCTGAGAATATGGATGCCTAATATGTATGTATGTATGTATGTCTGCAACTCCAGCTATACATATGTAGCTCCAGTTATACATATGTAACTACATATAGCTGGAGTTACACTTAAAAATGTACCTGTTCTGACTTTCATACAAATTCAATTTAAGCATGAACCTACAGAAGCTATCTTGTTCGTAACTTGGGGGTTACCTGTATCTATGCGTGAATTCCATATTTTTAGAACATTACTGAATAAGAAAATTTAGAATACCGTGGAATTCAAAATACCTACTTCTGAACTGTCCATCTGCAAATGTCAAAGGATATGCCCCTGGTTTTTCAATCTTATATATTTCTTCTATAAAAAGGAGTTTGCAATCATTTATAACATCTTCTGCACCTCTGAAATTAAGAAATAAAAAGAACTTAGCTCAGTTTCTTGAATTCCAGTTGCATTGCTGACTAATGAAACGCCAATGAAGGCTACCTCAAACAAGTGCTGTTAATATATATTTTAACTTTAAGTATATATTACACAAATATTAGTCTGCTATACTTGCAGGGAAAAAAGACCAAACAATTGTACAGGCATGATCAAGTTTCCCCTGATTAATTTTTTATAATTGTAGCATATACCCAAATTTAACAATCAACATAAAATTAAAAACAACTGAAAATCAAACAATTTTATCACTCTAAATAGCAAAATCGTGGGATTTTGACTCAAATTGGGGTTAAAAGATTACTGTTTCCACAGCAATCTGTGGATCTCAAGAATTAAAATCAACAAAACAAATAAAGAAAGAAAAATGCAGCCAAGTGCTGATTAAGCACACTTTGTAGCCATGGTCAGAATAAAGATCAAAGGGTGGTGGGGGAGGCAAAATTTTATTGCAGGCCCCATTTGTGCCTCAACTATTTCAGTGGACAAACTATATCTGTACAATCTTGCAAGTGCCAAATTAACAAGATTTAAGGATTGTTAAAAGCAAGGTCTCTTTTTGTTGTTGTTTATTTGTTCAGTCGTTTCCGACTCTGTGACCTCATGGACCAGCAAGAGCTCCCTGTCGGCCTCGCCCCCCCAGCTCCTTCAAGGTCTCTTAGAAGTCTCTTATTCATAGTCACAAGTTGAAACTGGCTTGACAACAAAAATAATAAAGTTCTTACTGAAATCAATAGTATTTCAAGTTGGTTTAATTCTGACCAGAGTTGTACTGTATATATTCAGAAACATTCATAACAAAAATCATAATATTGGACAAGTAGTTTAAAAAAAACAAGCAGTAGTATCTAGTTTTGGTAGGAATAGAGCAGGAATATACTGATTACCACAATATGGTATATGTTTAAAAACAATATACTTTTTAAAAAAGGTTGTGCACACCAGATATCTGGGTTTTTTACATATTCTCCATGCCACCTGCTGTTCTTTGGGCATGATGGACAGACAATGCATTGAATTGAAGGAAATGTGCTTAATGATTACTGTTTCCTCTTGTCCTCCCAGATGCAATTATCCTGTAATTCATATGATAACACCAGGTGGGCAGAGGCAACAGGTATTTCTATATCCAGGTTTACAAAAAACACAAAGACTGTAGACGTTTGGGACACATCCACACTGTACATGATTTTGCTTCCACTTTGATTACCAAGACTCCATTCTATGGGATCACGGGACCAACAGTACAGCTGATATAGCTCTAGTCCTCTCGCCTAAAGGTTTCAAGAAGAGGAGACAAGTTGCATATTTACACTGGCCATTTAATGTGGATTGAAGGCAGTTTGATGGCAGGGTGTCATTTTAAGGGCTTTAAACTAAGATAACCAAAATCAAGGAATACTCCAAAATAGAGCCCTTAATGTACATCAACATGTTTTAGTGTTAATCACATCATACAGCAAAAAAGATTAAAGGATGGGGAACTCTACAATCTGCATATGGGATTGTAAAGAATTAAAAAATCATCTGCACAGTGAAACAGCCTCCTTTGCCAGTTTCACACCAATCTAAGTTGTCAATTTACATGTACCCTTAGTAACTAACAAAACTATATATCCCAGTCCCTCAGCAAACTGAGCCATAGCTGATACAATGGCATCAAACTACTATATTTGTGCTGTATGATACAGCCCTGGATTCCTTGAGTGTCTCTAGGCTTTAAGACTTCTGTAAGAAGTTATGAAGATAAATCTTTCCTCTTTGTTAATTTTATTTTTCTTTATTTGTATTTCACCTTTCTTGCAATATGGGATCCAAAGGAGCTCACATCATACATTAGAACAAAACACTGAACTGAGAGAATTCTTATCCTGTTTGTTTATGCCAAAAAAAATGTCACTGCTGCTTTTCAGCGCTGTAATGTTTTTGTGGATATGTTCACCCTTCTCACCCCTCCTCTTTAGTTTTATGTAAGTTTCTGGATTTTCAGCTCACCAATATTCATCAGAGTTTCCCCTGCCACCACAGTGAGGATGGGAAAGCTGCCAAAATGTTTCATACCACAGGATCATGAGCACTGCTGGAATCAATACAGGAGAGGGAACAGAAAACCAAGGAAGCAAGGACTTGCCTCAGTTCTCTGAAATAAGTCTTGCAGGGGAAATGTAATATTCAAATGATGGTGAGAAAACGGGGAAGGGGACATACTAATTTCTAGCAGGCACACATCCATCTTGAAGCCCGAATAACACAATTTTAGACAATGTCTGTGTGAGTAAGCAGCTTCTCTTTTTTCCCTTCAATACTGCAGAATTCTGTTCAATGCCTAAACCCACTTTCACACCAGTGGAAGACCGACATGCTAAATGAAATAAAACATCTTCCATTTGGGAGCCAATTTACAGGAACAGAATGTCTTTTCTATGCTATCTATATCTTTGAAGAACTAAAAGACTGGTCATTCACAAGTACAACAAGGTTACGTAATAGTTCTAGAAGGCTCCAAACGATGCTCAATGCAGGCATAGATAACCCATTTGTATGAGTCACAGAGGCCACGAAGAAGAATATATTTCACACACACATTTTTTTTGTAGTACTTTTCATTTTTTTCTTTGTTTCATATTTCCATTTTAAAATTTTAAAAAATGAAGATATATACTCATTCACTGTAGATTAATCTACTAAAATCAATGTGTGAGTACCTCTAAATTTAATAAAAGATAATTAGGATGTCATTCTCTACTCACAAACTTCACTGAGCAGAACTCAATAGAAATTATTTCTTACCATCATATAGGACATACATTTTAAATATTGTCGAAGGCTTTCATGTCCGGAATCACTGGGTTGTTATAGGTTTTTTGGGCTATATGGCCATGTTCTAGAAGCATTCTCTCCTGACGTTTCGCTTGCATCTATGGCAGGCATCCTCAGAGGCTGTGAGGTTGTGATACCTCACAAGCTCTTAGGTTGCCTTCCATAGATGCAGGCAAAACATCAGAAGAGAATGCTTCTAGAACATGGCCATATAGCCCGAAAAAACCTACAACAACCCATTTAAAATATTCTAAAAAATAGTTAGAAATAGGAAAATCATCTAAAGGAGACAGTTTTGGCAAGAGATCCACAACAAGCAACTAATTGATCTGGCAGTAGCCATAGGTCATTACTATTAAACAACCTCATGTTCAACAAGGAAACATTTGAGGCCAGAAGGTTCAAGACTGAACAAAAGCTTAAAATGCAAGACATTCAAGTCATGAAATTAGAATGCTTATTTTAATACTGTGAAATAAAAGGTAACAGGTTCAAGCAAAATTATGTCTCTATGCCAAAATATCATCAGTAGTTCATGGATGACTCAACTGTAGAAACAACCTAGGATTTTACTGTGATTTTATTTTTATTTGCTAGATATGCTTTATCAAAATTCAATGTAATAAACAAAATAAGCAGAATTTCCTAGAAAGAGTCTGGCAAGCACAATATGTTTTTTTATTTAAAAAATGGTCTTAATAGTGGCAAAGTTAACTGGCACAACAGAACCTTCTTCTCCTCTCACACCTGTCTTCATTCCAAAACTAACTCCAGGAGATGTCACAACACCCAAAATAGATTTTGGGGGCAGGGCACAGGGAGGTTCCAGTGAGACGCTAGAGGCTGGTGACTTCCAAGTTAGTGGGGTTTCATTAAAGGAGAGATCAAATGAATTGAACTTTACTACCAAATAAGGTCAACAGCTTTGATAACTATTTGAAAGGTCTATACCAGGGGTGCTCATTAGGTAGCTCAGGAGCTACTAGTAGATCTTCGGCCCTCTTCCAGGTGATCTTCGGGCCTCACCAGCCGGATGGGGCGCTCCTACCATGCGCGCGCACACCCTGCACACACGCGCGCTCCTGCTGCTGGCTTCCGCTCTCGCGGTGCTTCTTTTGCCTGCGGGGCATTGCAGGAAGAAGGAAGCACGAGGCAGGGCCTCTGGAGGGAGCGCCCTGCCTCTCTCTCGTCCAGAAGCAGCTGTGCAGCCTCCGTTGCCGGCGAGACAGGCAGGGCAGAGCGCTCCCTCTGGATGCCCCGCCTCGTGCATTCTCCTTCCTGCAATGCCCCACAGGAGGAAGAAGCGCTGCGCGGGGCGGAAATTAGCAGCAGGAGCACGCGCGGTAGCAAGAGCACGCGGCGGCGGGAGCGCACGACGGTGGGGGAAGGTAGATCTTTTGGACTTGGTTGCTTTAAGAGTAGCACGCACGCTGAAAAAGTGTGAGCACCCCTGGTCTATACCAATAGCCACCACTAATGAAATCATTCCTACCCCTGCTTTCAATAAGAGAAGCAGTTCAATCTGACAATGCACCCCTCACTGGATTCTTGCCAAATATTTTCCTGGGTTAAGTGAAAGTATATGAATATTTTGGTAATGTCTTTATTATTTTAATGTGGATATTAATTTGTTTTTGGGAATTGGGTGGTTTTTATTATTTTGTTCTTCATCCAACTCCTTAGGGCATTGAATGTTTGCCGATTTGTTGTAAACCACCCTGAGTCCTTACGGGGAGGCAGGGTGGATATAATTAATTTATTATTATTATTGTCATTATTATCTTACAAACAAGGCAGATACAAACAAGTATATGCACATCTCAATATTAATTGCATCTGCAAAATTAGAGGGGGAAATGTATTTATTTACCACACTTTTATCCCACCCTTTTCAGCCCGAAGGCGACACAATCCCACACAAATACCAGATCTTATTTATCTGAACAACACTGTTGAACTCTGTAACTGCTAATAAACCATATAGTTTGGCATGTATTTTAGACAGTTGTCTTAATAAAATTGTGCAGTTATGCTTGCCATTTCCCCACCACCGTTTCTTATTGCTATGCCTTGCAATTTTGTTATTTTGTCAGTTTTTGCAGATAATTTAGCAAGTAAGTCATTTTCAATTGTGTTGACAAATCTGGATATGCCACTGAAAAATACCGAACAGTCTATGATTTGCTTTTCTTATGGCATAATATCACACCCTTACCCTGCAAAGAGCTCAGATTCATAAGGTTACATTAAAAAAAACAACCAGTGCCCTTCCCTGTAATTATACTTTAAACCTTCTACTCATACTACTCATGTGAACAATTTCTATCTCTACAACTTTTAAGTCAAAGCAGATACCATTTGGTGGATGATTGCTGAAAACAAATTTGCCTTCTACACCTTACAAAAGAAAATATAGGAAAAATAGCAATATACAGAGTACAAGGAAACATTTTGTTATGATGTTCACATTAAGATGACTCTGTCCATAGTCAGTTTGCAGTTCCACAAGCTTTCCCATGACCAGTGAATGCACCAATCTTATTCACAATATGAAGTGAAACATGTTGGCTTGTCCCAAACCTGGTAACTGTCATATATGGATGCTGACTTGGTCTCTACAGCACTGAAATACTCTCAGTAGCTTGTTATCGGACACCGCTGCATAGAGAAACAATCTGGATGTTTATGTGGGCATCACCTTTTTACCTTTTCTTTTTTCCTTCTAATCATGCCATGATTAAACCAGAAAATCTCCAGTTAACCAGTTATCTGTCCTCTCGTCTGTATTAAAAGAGAACCCAGTCTTCCACACAGATAATCCAAACAAATACAAACTGTTTAAAATACCAGATAAAAAAATGGGAAACCCAAAAAATAGAGGAATGAAAAAATACACTACAATTATTTGTAGATGGGCTGAAAAACCGATCAATACATTCTTACCCCAGCATAATTTTGGCATGAACTTCTTTGTTAGTCCTTGAAATTTCACTTAAAGAGGTGATTTCTGCATCAAACCAAAATCCTCTCTCTTCTGGACTATCTACATTGTAGTTAACCATCACTAAATCACCCACACATAATTCATTCCATTTCAAGATAGTTCTTGCTCGTGGTCGCAGATTACGGACAGCCATTTCTACAATGCCACTCTCTGGATATCTGGAAGGAAAAGTAAAATAAAGGGTTATGAATGCATGCAACAAATTACAAAACAAAATGAAGCAAATATAGAATTTTCATTCTGACTACCAGTTAGGTTAGGCTTTAAAATCACAATTTGAATTTTAAAAGAAAAGAAAAGAAACATGGATATTTACAGTTCTTTTTAATCCTACACTAATTTTATACATTTATTTTAAAGAATAACATATGCCATGATTCATTAAAACACACTAGAAATATAATCGTAACAATATATACTTGAAATAAATAGCAATACATTCTATACACTAGTAAATGAATCTAGGATTTCAACCTGTGAAGCTTATGACAAACAGCTTTTGAAAACACAAGGGAATATCAAGGACATTTTGCAAAGTGGTACAGAGTTATAAATTCTTTGTAAATGGAGTGTTGGAGCAATGGTCTTATATACCCAAGACTGATAATGAGATGTGCATATTGGGTTGATTTATACTGATTCAAAACTACTGTTTTCTTCTAAAAATGAGTTTTGAACTTTTTCACATGTGTTTTTGAAAAACAGAAACATGAATCTTTTATGTTATTTCAAATTACAAGTTAAGTATTCCTTATCCAAAATGCTCAGAACTAGGATCGTTTTGAATTTTGGATGTATTTATTTGATTTTAGAATTATTTGCATTTAAATTATATATAACTTGGATATGGAGCCCAAGTCTAAACACAAAGTTCATTTATCTTTCATATGTACCCTATACACATAGCTTGGAGATTAGTTTTTGCTCAACATACAAAACAATTTTGTGCATGAAACATCAGATTTTTGTACACTGAGCCATCAGAATGCAAAAGTGTCACGATTTCATCTGCCCATGTGGAATCTTGATGAATTACAGATTTCTAGATCAGTGATACACAACCCATATTACGTGAAAAAACAGTTGGATTGATGTATTCCTAAATTTGGGAATAAAATCTTAGCATTTTCAGTAAATCTTACTGAAAATATTGTTTACGACAGTGAAACAAATCAAGGTTATAATTATGGTTTTCCACAAAATTGCATTCATGAATTAGTATGAAGATTTTAGGTATCCCCAAATGCTTACATATGTTCAGTGAAGATTACTTGAAAGACAAGCCCCAAATCTTAAAATGGATATGTTCTTTCTAATTCCAAACTCCTTTCAAAAGCAGATTCACAGGTGGCATGGGAGACTCCTACCCCAAGTCCAAAGTCACTATTCTGCCCATAAAAATGAAGCATCCTGGCATATTCCTTCATATCGTGATTCCAGTTTTCAATTCTGCTCCATCACCGATTAAAAAGCACAGTAAAGTGACTTTTAAAAATCCAAAATTACATCCACTAGGGCAAAAATAGAAAGGAGAGTCACTTAGAAAAGCCACAGAACAGCTTCATTCTTCCTTGTACTGCATGGTACAGATGACAACACATGCTAAAACCTTAAGATCTTGTTATATTTCTTTAAATTTAAAAAGTAACCACAAGAATCAGCTCTTAAAATGGACATGCATAAGAAAATGTAATCCTAAATGTATCATAGAGTATGATAAATTCAATTTCTGTCTGTGGGATTAACTATGTAACTTGTGAACAGAAAAACTGTCCCACATTTAGATATCTCTTACTAGTAATTGCATTTGTACAGGAGATATAATTTCCAAGCATTTTCATATTTTGTGTATAAAAACCACAATCATGTGTATATAAAATAAATCCTCCAATTAGTCTTTCTTCAGTCTAGCAAGTTGTCAAAAAGCAAGTCAAAATCCAAAAGAGAGGTGTGAAAGCTATTATAAGGAGCAACAAATCATTGCAAGTTACTTCACAAGCCAAAGGTATTAGTAATCTATTGAGTCAAAATTTAAGCTTTCAGGTGATTCTAGAAGACTCAAAATATTTGTTTACTTATGCACAGCTTGCTGAACTTGCCTGCTTCACTTCATTTGTGCATAATGTTAGCTTTAAATATTTATTTATTTATTTATTTGCAAAAAATACGTTGAACTACTCTTCTCTCTATTGGTGTAGGAATCTATCCGTGCTCACCCCATGTGATTTCTACTCCTGGTAACAAAGTTCCTGTTAAAGAAGTAAAGTCCAGGATCATATCTATTTTGTTAACTGAGATATACCAGTACAAACGTATTAAAACGGCTTCCTCATACTTCAAATGAGGATACTGATTTCCCATGTACTAACCTATCTTAACTATTATGAAGAGCTGGTAAAAAGCATAATAAGTTAATGTATTTTATGAAGATGAAGACAAATGAATAAATATAAATGATTTTTATAAAATGTTTAACATAGTAAACACTTCCAACAACAGCATGGTATATTCAGAAATGTATCAGATTGAATGCCGAACCAATGCTCCAATAATAGACCAGGATTCGTATCCACGGAAACCTACTGGGGAAACCTGGGGAAGTTGAACCCTCTCAACTTGAGAGACAATAGTAAACCCCTCTAACATGCCAAGAAAATCAAATAACAAGTTTGCCTTAGGTCAAAAATTACTTGAGGGCACACAAAAACAATATCAGTATGTAAAAATAAAATATGGCTACAGAGCAAAGTAGTTACCGTATTTTTCGCTCCATAAGACGCAGTTTTTTTCCTCCCAAAGTAGGATGAAAAACCAGCCGCGTCTTATGGAGCGAAGATGCAGGCAGGGGGGAGGCGCTGGAGCAGAGGGGGCGATATACTCACCAAAAGTGTCCTCGCTCAGTCTCTTGCTCCTTTTCCTTCCCCCGCCCTTTGATCACTCGAGCAAGGGGCGCGGGGGAAAGAAGGAGCAAGAGGAGGAGCGAGGCAGCGTCGCGTCAGAGGGCTCTGGCGCGGCGACGCCTCTCTTCCTCCTCTTGCTCTTTTCCCCCTCCCCCGCCCTTTGCTCGAGTGATCAAAGGGCGGGGGGGGAAGAAAAAAAGCAAGAGGAGGAGCGAGGCAGCGTCGCGTCAGAGGGCCCTCTTTTTCCCCCTATTTTTCCCCCTCTAAAATCTAGAGCAAGAGGAGGAGCGAGGCGTCTTAGGGCTCTGCAGGCCTCTTGCTCCTTTTCCTTCCCTCCGCCTTATCACTCGGAAAGGGCGGGGGAAAAAAGAGGAGGAACGAAGCGTAGTATTTTCCTCCTCTAAAATCTAGGTAATTTATGGAGCGAAAAAAATCTTTTTATCTTTTATCTTTGTAGAATATAGATTTAAATGACACTTCTCCACCTCATATAGTGTGGGAGGCAGAGTAGAATATGAACGTGAATCTCGCTTCAAAGGTTACAAGATGAACTACAAGTAGGCATATGGAAAACACATACAATCCGATGTAGGTCTAAATTCTCTCAGTTCTCAACTTATATATGGGATTTTAGTCACTCTGTTCTGGCCTATGCAAGTTGATTTCATGCATGCGTGCTGTTATCAAAACCTGACAGCCAACTTCATAGTCAACTTAAAGAAAGGAAAGACACACCAAATGGGAAGGGAAGAAATTTGACTGTAGTCTATCATCATGTAAGAAGAAACATTACCTGAACTGAGCTAATAGCAATTCAGTTTTAGAAAGGTTAACTGACTGATATTCAACAAATCTGCAGCTTGCAACAGTGTTTGGGATTATAGAGGATGGATGAACCTTTCAGTTGGAAAGCGAAGGGAGGTATATGCTATGAATATAACATGACTACTAATTTAGAAGGACAAGATCTTTGTGGGGGGGAAATTAAGGAAGGAAAAAAAACATATGTGAAAGATCAAAGGTTTGGTTCCTCAGAAGCATCTGGGGAAGATGATGCAAAGTGCTATGATGGCAGAACCTTGACAGCAATTAAATTCACCCACAAAGAAATCTTGGAAATTTCTTTAATGCTAGGTTACTATTAAACAGCAAAAATACTAATGAAGAAAATGTAGTCAACTTCTCAGTTCAATACCCCCAAAAAGTTACTCAACCAGTGGTTCTGAACCCCCAAAACTCCCAGAAATCCCAGGCAGTTTATCAGCTGTTAGGATTTCTGGGAGTTGAAGGCCCTCCAGGTCTTCCAGCCTGAGGTCTTCCAGCCTCAATTTATAAGGCTCTTTCCCATGCAAGGCCCTAGATGTTTTCATTCTCTTTTCATTCATCGACCTTGGCTGTGAATTCATTGAACACACCAGATACGAATCCACGATACAAAGGGTTATATGATAAACTGGAATAACATGGGGAATTCACTTACAAGTTAATTCTTTCAATATGTGTTCTAATTGGGAATATATTTTAAATCAAATGAGAATTTCAATGTGGTAGCAAATGCAAAACTTTTCCACATATACAGGAATTTATGGGTGCAACATCAAGGGTATTCCACAATATTCACATACTGAAAGTCAAACAACACCTATTCACATTAGGGAGAACATCTGAGCAGCTGGCAGCCTTTCTTAGTGGCAAAAATGTAACTAATATAAATGCCATTGCCACTCAAGTTCCACTTAAAGTTTGGTTCCAGGACCCCTTTTGGATACCCAAATCTGTGGCTACACAAGTCCCATTATGTACAATGACATGGTAAAATTGTGTCCTTTATACAAAATGGCAAAATCGAGGATTACCTGTCTTCAAGCTGTGGATGGTGAAACCTGTGTATACAAAGTCCATGGATATGGAGGGCCACCTGAACCATAGAACTGTTGGGACAATTTCTATCCCAGCAATTTCTTGTGGATATAACAGAGGCCGGCATCCATATATAATGGGTTGCAATGTGTTCTAAACATTAGAACACAATGTTTTACAATGTCTGTACTGCACACCTAGTTCTAGGTGGTGCTCCAACAAAATATGATCATGGGGGATTAAAATGTCCTGTCTGTCTGGATGATGTTAAATACCATGGGCATTTAATATATACATATACTCCTTTGTATGAAACCCACAAGTAATAATTGGAACAACTTATCTATGGAAAGTGCAGTGTGGAATGGAGGCCAAAAAGACATTTCAATAATTTCTATGTGATGGAATATAGGTTGATCCTCCCTTATCTGGAAATTTGAAACCTTCCAAAATCAGAACCTTTTGCCACCAGCTGCCTATTTTCACCTTTGTCTCAGAAACTGTGACACTCCTGCCTTTTGGTTCGCATGGTGGAATTGGACAGCTGGTGGACTCCCCGAAGATCTCCTATAAAATACAGGTGCTGTGTTTTTTTCAGTCTCTCAAATCCTCAATCTCTCTCCAGCCAGGTGTTTCACAAATATCGCAAGTAACAAACATGTGGGATTTAAGACTGGACAGAGACATAAGGATCTGTCAAATGGCAAGCGGCACAGTCTAGTACTATGCACTATGCTTGGATCCCTGCTACTTCCAAATCCTCAGTCTATCTCCAGCCTCATGTCTTGCGCGTTCATTACTTGTTCTGTGTATGAGATGTGAGGCTGGAGAAAGGCAGAGAATTTGTGAAATGCTGGGTATACAAACAAAATGCTTGAAGCAAATCCATGACTCTCCACTACCACCCCACTCTGTGGCCTCACAAATATGATGCAGTGCTAATATGGTACCTACTTTGCTACCTGTATTATAAAATAAGGAAACATCTAAAATACAGGTAGCAAAGTAGGTATTCTATTTTGCAATCCAAGTAGTTTCAACAAATCATATTTGTCATCACAAAAATACAAAGGTAGTTCCTACGGGATGTGTACAAAGTCTCCTAAACAAACCAGGACCAAAACCATGGGACACTGTTATCCTATATACATCTTTCTGGGAACAGGACCAACTAAACTGATCAGGTCACCTTGGATTCTCTACAAAAGACTAATACTGCATCGTGCAAAGCAGCTGCTTGGATAGAATTTGTAGTTTTGTGTGTGTGTTCCACAAAATATCTACAGGTGTCCCCCAAAATATATGCACCCTTAACAGCTTATAATAGTGGAATCTTAGTCTGTATTCCCCCCCCCAATGAGATTTAAAAATCCAATAGTAGAAAAGCATTACGAAATTACAAGAAGAACTTTAAGGTTTGCGACTTCATGCTTCAACAATACAAGCAGTGTATTATTGCACAGGGATGAAAATCTAAACAGCTTACATAAAATTGGAACTTAGGCTAGAATTTGTAAATGATCAAATGATTACTGTAACATTTATAACCGTATTTGACCATATTTATTACCGTATTTAAATGCATTTACTTAACTATCAAATAATCCCCATAGCAATTATTAGCTGTTAAAGGGTGTGTATGCTTTTTGGGACCCTATGTCTATCAATAGTAGTACAAATCATGAGTGCGGGCATAGATTTGCTAATAAGAATGATTCATTCAGAATACAAATCTACAGTTACACAGTTTCAAAATTGTAGTAAGCGACTAGTAAACTGGAGAGAAAGAAAGGTAAAGAAAGATATACAATAACAGCTACAACAGGGAGAGACTAGGACTGGTGTCCAGCACGGAAGTCCAGAAACCCGTGATTTCAGCTTTCTTTAGCTTCTAATGAGTAAAACAATTTAGTATCTATTGTTGAAATCTCTACAGCTATACAGGCAGGAAATTGGTTTCTTTGTTCTTAACGGAACTAAGAGTCTGAAAATCACCAACGTATCTTCATTGCAGTACTAGGATGCAAACTGAATTACAAACTTGCAATTAGGAAGATTTAGAACATCTGCTAAAATATGCAAAATTTCAGCCTTTACACATTTATTGTAACAATGTGATATCACCCTACATACAGGATTCAACTCTACATACAGGATTCAAACCTCAAAACTATAGCAGTGCAATGCAGCATTCAGAATGCAGCACTGCAGTACTTGAAATAACGCTGAATGGGATAAAAAAAATAAAAGCAGACTCATTTCATTTTCAAACATACTGTTTACCTAAAAATGGTTTGTGGGGGCAAAAAAAGAAAGCATTGCCATTATTCTCTAGTATATTCTTCTCACATAGTGTAATCATTACAATGCTGGCACAAATTAAACAAACAATATATTTGTCCGTTAATGTGAGCTGCGCATTGCCACACCTCAGGTTTACCTGTTAAAAATCTAAGTAATGGATGTGATGCTGATTTTATTGAAATAATGTTTATTTTAATAAATGATTGCTGAAAATATCAATTTGTGTTGATTGACAAATTTCAAGAAAAGGATTACAAAAAATAAAAATTATTTTAACACAGACGTGTATCTAATAATGTCTCAATATATTCAATGTAATGTATATTTTAACGCAAGTATAAGAGCAAATTTTGAAAAACTCAATATACTGCACAAAAGACATTCGAGTCTGAAGTCTTAACCCTACTGAGTCTGCTTCTAATTTTAAATATTAATGCTAACATAGCATAACTCTCATGTGATCCTCCATCTCTATGGAAACCTTTCTTAGCAATTGGTTGCCCATGAAGAAAGACTCCCAGTTTTCCTTGACCACAGGCTGTATTCGTACATTCCTAGAATGTGATTCAGTTACAAATGTTAACCCTACAGTCACACATAACACATTTCCCCTGAGTTTAAGGTTTTTTAGAGAATCCTTTCTTCATCTTCCTCAATTTAGAACTGAAAAGAAATAGTCATTATGTCCATTCACTGGCTGCACAATGGAAGCTCGGAATACTGTCACCAATTTCTAGACATTTCCTTCTCTCTCATTCTCCGGTGAACATTTAGGCAAGGAACAAATCATAAGCAGGCAGTATGAGCACAATCCAGTGACAAACATATGCACTTAGGTTTGTAAGCACAAGCAGACTTTCCAGGTGTGATCCTACAGAAAGGAATTTAATGTGTATGGGATAGGAAAAGGTAGGGGTTGAACTGTCTGAATAGCACGTAGGTATGTGTATAAGCCTCACAAAAATATTAGTCATTACCAATTCATCTGTCAGGACTGGGGAAAGACTAATTCGCAGCCCTGCCTCTCCACCTCAAATAGCCGATCAGCAATGTCAAAGCTGACCATCTGTTCAGTGGGGGAAATTCTTATGCACAGATTCATGAAGTCCTCTGCTACACATGAGGATTGATTTTCTGAGGCAAGCATCTCCAGGTTCTAAATTCAAGTGCTAAACAAAGATTTAAAATATTTCTCTACCTCTTAAAATGCTTAATATTAATATACATATTATTAATGTGGCAATATCACACAGAGAGAGAGCGAGAGCGAGGTGTCAGTCCTGTAACATGCTATTACAACTACTGGGCATTAAAAGAAAGATACTAAATAAATAGTATGCAAGCATAGCCTATTAAATGCTATGAAGAACATAATTCTCCCTTTCTTTTGGAGTAAATGTTGATATACCATCAGCCACCATTTGCATCCTTAATTTCTTAGCAATCATTAGAAGGCAATAAGGATCAATCATTAGAATCATTAGAAGGCAACAAGGATTAAGAGAAAGAAAATATATTTACCACTTTGCTGCTCTTGCACTCAAGAAAATTGTTCAAAATGTAAAATTTCATTATAAGTTCTTTCAAGGGTTCATACAAATACTACATGCTCACTCCAATGATAACTGCATGCATAAACTGATGGGGCATCAATACTATGCTTCTTGCTGAACTGAGTTATTTACATGACTTTAGCCTGAAAGTAATCTGGTCCTTGTAAATATTTCCTGTCAGACAAAAGACAGTAATTGTTGTACAATGAGGATAAGCAAGAAACATGGTAATGAAGGTAGAATATACCTTTGATGTAGTACAAATGGTGAAAGACAAAAATTAGTAATGAAAGGCTATCAGGCCCTCTGACAAACTGAAGACACTTTATGTGGAGCAGAAAGGCCTACAAATGAAAAATCTATTGCTGAGAAGGAAAAGAATTTATGCAGGAGCAATCTTCAAGGGCGCCTTTAGTCTTTTCTCTGAAGAAGTTGATTCCTCAAGTGTCAAGGATTAGATGAAGCCTTCTGTTTCTTTTTCACAGGTGAAGTGATGGAAGTAATGCTGGGATCTGCTGAATCGTTCCCTAACTTTCCTCTACATCAAATCCTTCCAGAAAGGCACCGCTGTTTGCTGCAGTGATGGTCAAAAAGTTGAGCAACCCCATGAGAAAGGAAAATAGACATCAACAGCTTTCTTAAAGTGATTGTGGTTATTTTTGCTCCAGCCAAGGATTGATCTTAGAAGAAAGAACAGATACGTTTGCTGCAGTGCTTAGTTTGGCACATAATTTCTTGGAAGCATATTGTGTAGGCAGTTCTGGAAGACGACTGTTCGGAAAGAAGACTGCATGTGTGGGGTGAGAGTTAAACCCAATCACAGTGAATTGCTCCTCCTTGTCATCCTGAGAATATATTTAGAACCTCAGGAAACCAAGTTGTAATGTTGGTCTTCTTAAGTCTTTCTAACCTGGTTATTTCTGATTTATAGAGTGGCCATGTTCTCTGGACACAATGAGACTGGACAGAACTGAAACCAGGCATGTTTGTAAAGAAAGACAGAACTCTGCATATCCTTCAGACAACAATCATGTAGCGCTCAATTGTTCATTTAGCTAAGAGAAAGAGTGAACTTTCAGCCTGAGAATGTATGAGCCAGCTGTTCCTTGTCATGTGAAGAGTGATCAAGATAAATCACAAGCCATTATCATAAAATATATTGATACCTAGACTTAAAGTCATAAATTTACAAAGACAGACTAACTATAAAGTATTTTTCTACCCATTTCTAACTTACTTGTCAGAAATGAATAGATGCAGAGTGGAACTGAACACTTTTTTCTTTGGGGGAAGATGTAAGAGGGGAGGGACAAACAAGCTAGGAGCCAATCTGATTAAAAAGATAAAAACAATTCCTTAGATCAATATGTTAGTTAGTTAGTTTTTCTCTGGCATGAAGTCCAGTAGTGTCTGACTTTGGGGTGTGGTGTTCATCTCCATTTCTAAGCCGAAGAGCCGGCACTGTCCGTAGACACCTCCAAGGTCACATGGCCGGCATTACTGCATGGAGCGCTGTTACCTTTCTGCTGGAGCGGTACCTATTGATCTACCCACATTTGCATGTTTTCTAACTGCTAGGATGGCAGAATCTAGGGCTGACAGTGGAAGCTCACATTGTTCCCCGGATTCAAACCTGCAACCTTTCGGTCAACAAGTTCAGCAGCTCAGCGCTTTAACCCACTGCACCACCAGGGGCTCCGAGATATAATGAAATATATGATATTTTGCTCAAATATTTTGGCCACTAAACAATTAACATTTTTTTTAAAAAATTAAATCGCTTCTTCTTGACATTTGGCCATTTATGACATTCTCCACAAAAGGTATCTTCGTACTTCATACACGGGAAGCTATTTTATTACAAAGAAAGCTGCTTGCATGTTTTCCCATAAGAATGCCCAGAACCTAAATAATCTATTGTGATAGATCGATCTAGTAAGCTGCAAGTAATGCAAACACTTTCTGCATCTCACTAAGACAAACAATTAACTGCAACGACTTTTTCTCTACGTAATGTGATATTTTAAATAGGCATCTGCTGATGTGATACGTTCATAGAAATCTGATGCGGAATCCAGAAGAACACAAAACCTTAGAGCAATGCCTACCCACACTAAAGCTAGAAAAGAAAATAGAAGCACTCTATAAAAGGTTTAACACAGAATCATTAATCTAATTGTAGAAAACACCACAGTGATTACTTCTGCTGAATCTGTGTTACAAGTCATTTCCTCAACAGAAAAAGTCCAGTTAATATTGTAGTCTTTTAGAAAATTTAATTTCAGATTTGAATAAACAAAGCTTGAGTAAACAAAACTGTATAGACAATAAAAAGAAAATAATAAGATACATAATATGAGCTAGATCTAGATTTGCCATTTTATAAATATAACCCATTACAAAATGGACTGAAACGCTGTAAAGATTCTGTTGGAAGAAGAGATTATGGTTTGTCAGTTTTCTCTTTCTCCACAACTGTCTCCAGTACTTTCCTAACAATGCAAGAATCATTAAACTATCTAAAGTGGCCTTTCTGGAGACACAGTTTTAAGCAGGAGAATGAGATATGAAAACTATGGCTCCGCACACAGAAAGCATTACTATGTGTAGCCATGTTGGCTGGGGCATATACATGGGAAATAATATATGCATATACATAGAATTGTCCCAGTTTTACATTTTAATACCTCATTCTAATATTCTATGGAATTACAATGTGAATGCCTAATTTAAAATGAATGACTTTGCTACAAGGTCATTTACATTGATGAAAAAATGTAAAACATCTGCCTTAGGTATTTTTTTAAATTTGAATACGATGCTCCATTGCTTTGTACATCCAAATTTTACCTTTACATCCTCTCCTTGATAAAAAATGGTTTGCCATGACATAAGATATTATATTACATCCAAACCATGTCCAATAAAGCGAGCATACATATTTGTGTTTGCTTCATGGCATCGCATTCCAGTATGTGGTATAGTGACTGCTTCCTGGTTCAATAATTAATCCATTAATCTTCATTAATAGCTGCTTACACTGAATGCTTCTTACTTCAAAATCCTTCCCTGAATCCAAATTGTATCACCTGTCCTTTTTTACACTCGAGTTTTTTATTCTATAATGATCACTAATTTTGGCTTATTCCTTTGGTATGAGGTAGTTAAAATCAAACTTAGTCCAATTTCAGACATAATCCTAGTTCTTGATTTGATTGGGAAAAATCATAAAATCAAGTCCAGAAATCACTATTGCCCTTTAAAATTGAGAGTTCTGTATTTTCTAGTCCAGAATTGGCTTCCAGTATAAGAATTTCTAGTCCATCATCTTCAAGAAACTCTTTTAATAATGGATTGGGGAAAGTGTTGCTTGTGACTTCCCCCAAGTGTCGCTTGTGAATCCGTTTTTATTCAAGGCAGGACTTTTTGATTTTCAATTTTTGAGAAGTCTGTCTAAAGTGGTATGATGTAGTATTTTAATCTTTATTTGAAAGCATGTTTTAAGTGTTCTAAACATTGTTTACTTATTTTTTTATTTTTGAAAACATTTTTGCTTGATCTTTTGAAATTATGGTAAGCTATTTTGAATCCCATCTTGGGAGAAAGGTGGAGTATAAATTCAATAAAATAAAGAGATAATAAAAAAAATGTGTGGCTCCAGAAGCTCCCCAAGATATTCCCCAATCCTCCAGAAATTTCAAGTGATTTTCAGCTAAAACTAGGTCTAAAACTATGAAATGTTTTGCTCCTGTCATCCCCAAACACACTCCCAACAGCCCTTCCCAACCCAGTCAAAAATTAAATCTGAAAAGACATCATATATCTTCAGGTTCAGCACAGCACAGCAGTGTGGCATGCCAGGAACATAAGGACACAGTTGCTCACGAATCACACTATTCTGGTCTGTTCTAGGTAAGTTTGGATTCAGCTCCATATCCTAAATCAAAATGCAAATTAATGGAAATAGACCTTAAGACTTGGCATTTTAACATTGCAGACATAGCTATCTAGCAACATCTCTGTACTCTTGTCAAATCTTACATTTCTACAATACCAGCAGTCACATACTGTTTTAAAGTATTTCTCCCTCCCTTTTAACACTACAGTCGTACCATCTGTTACCGAACTTTCATTTTAAAATCTTGAGGAAATGAAAACTAATTATCTCTCAATGTTATCCAATTTATCAAAGCAAATTAGTCCTGCTCTTACAACGTGTGTCTTGGACGGATGGAAATACGGCCAGAACTAGTTACCAAGGTCTTTCGATTCAATACAAAGCAGCTGAAATTGTGGCACCCACCCACAAGTTCCACTTAAAACAAACTTCTTTTTGTCAATCAAGAGTCAGTGGGCATATGCACATGCTCCAGCCCACCAGTCTCACTCTTCGTTATTTTATCTGGTTTTCATAAAATATTCTTTACACTAATATGACTATCGAAAACTAAATAATATGCTGACAAAATGATCTTTATATATGTTTCTTGTCTAACCAGTATCCATTTTGTTTGGTAATTGCACATGAATTATTTTAAAATAGTATGCAGTGTTCACTTTCCATATATTGACTATGAGATCGGACTATGTTTTAATCTTGGAGACGTACAGATGTTTGATTATTGTTATGATTTTAATCAATGTGTTAATGTTTTTAATTTGTTCTAAACGTTGCTTTTATGATGTTGTTGTAAACCACCTCGAGTCGCCTTCGGGCTGAGAGGGAGCGGTATACAAATGTGCTAAATAAAGAAATAAATAAAAATAGCCTTTTCAGAAAAAAATGTCACTGAAAGAAAATGCAAAAATTGAAAAAAACATGTTTTTTTCCAAATTTCAAATAATTAATGAATCAATACTGTGTCTCTCATAGGAAACACACTATACCAAACTGTTAGTGCTATGTACTTTCTTTTGAATTTGAAATGTGAACTTATTTTCATAAGGATTCCAATTTTATACCAACTATATAAACTCACAAGGTGTCCTCATAATAATATCAGCAGCACTTACTCATCATACTTGATAAGATATTTCGTATCTTCATCATTGTCGATATAATCTGAATGAGACGTAGAAGGTGCATTGTCCAAATGATTTGTATTTTCTCTAGAGTGCTCTTGGCTTAAGTTTCCATTAGTCCTTTTGTAATTACTGCCACTTTTTCCTTGTGCTTTTCCATTTTTATGTCCTTTTGGTGCTTGAGCTACGTTTTCTATATGGGCTTCAAACCAGGATCCTATCGTCTCATCTCGAGCATCCACCAGTTCATTTATCTAGAATAAATACAATATTTGGTTAATGTTATACTGACAAATGTAAATGACATGATGTTGCTGCAATTTTAAATTAACTGTGTTCCAAGTTACAATACAATTGCATTAATTTAACAGTAGGAAGGTCCTTTCCATCTTCACATTCTGAAAACTATATAGAATTGTGTGTTTGTCAGAAAATCATTTTTAAACAAAATGTTTTTAAAATGTATTTATTTTATAAAGAACATCTTATATATATCATTCTTCTCTCTTTCAAAATACTATTCACAGTCATCAACAATCTCATGAATATGAACATTTTCTAACCATTTCTCGATGTCTACTAATGTTTGCTTGCAGAATTTTACTACTTTCTTCGTCAACACCTCTACAGAAGTGTCATTCTGCAGATAATACTCCTTTAGACCAGAAAACATTTTCCAATACAAGCACATAGCACTGCCTGAAGAACTGGTTACAATTTCTTTGCATACAATCTTTCGAAGGTAACAGTATGCAATCTGGCCTTCCCAGGGTATCACTTCTTATACAATAAATGCAGCTAGAAACTCGTTGTATAGAACCCAATATATTTTCCCTTCTGCAGAGTGGAAATTTCATCTTCCACTAGGAAGATGAATACTAATTCAGAAGGCAAGATATTTTCCACTGGGAGATAAGATAGGCTACAGCCCTTCAACAGTAGGGCTGTAATCATAAGGGATCATTGGGCACTCCTACGCACTGAGGATGCACTAAAACATGTATCCCTTCATGTCAATGCTGTAATTTTTAACGGTGCATATTAAATGTGGGAGAGCAAGCATTGTATAGTGTTTGAATGTTGAACTGTAATTCTAGAGAGCAGGGTTTGAACCTCGTCTACCCATGAAAACCCACTGGGTGATCTTGGGCTAGACACATTCTCTCACCCACAGAGGAAGGCCAGGGCAAATCACCTCTGAACAATTTTTGCCAAAGAAATGTCATGACAGGTTTGTTTGAGGATCACCATTAAGTTGGAAATGACTTGAAGCCACACAATATATTGAAAACTTTATATGTGAGCGATAAATATGGCTTTGTCTTCTATGTTCTTCATAAAACACATTGCTTTCCATTTATAAAAAAATATGCAACAGGCAGACTTGCAAAGACCATGTTTAAGACAGCAGAAAGTATCTATACAACTTTTCAAATAACTAGAATAGCTTAACAAATGGTGGGTTAGTGTGTATCTTTTAGTTTACAAATGACTTCCACGTGTATGGGGAAGAATTTAAATTCTTAATGACCTATTATTCAATAGACTGATGTACAAAGATATGCTTGGGGGTCTGATTGACCATTATATCTGCTATTGACAAAGCATGTTTCCTTTTAAATGTAATTACCTTAAACTAACCTAAAAGCGTTTTAAAAATCTAGCATAAACCTCTCTATTGTTGGACTGATTTTGTTTCAGAGATACTCTAGGTAGATAAATGGTTCTACCTTTCATAAAGAATTGGACTACAGAGCATTTCATTTTCCTTTCTTTTTGTATGGATAAGACTGGTTATAATATGAATCTGACAACAACAATGGAATTAGCAACATGTAGTGTCAAGATACCTGCTTCTTGTGGATTCCTAATACCCAGGCTAAATGCTGCAAATAAGTGTGCAGAGAGAACTGGTTGCAACTTCAGCAGACCAGTACAATCCATTTATATAATCCACCACTTTACAAGTCATCTGAAACCACCAATTATGTTCTGGCAAACTATCCTGGGCCACTGTTTTTCAGGTAAAAAAAAGAAGTGGATTGTCTGTTATAGATACCTCCAGAAATATAGGTTGATTTAAAAAATAGATCACCATAATTTATAACATGTGCACTTCTCTCCCACCCCCAGAGCTTCCATTCTATATGTTGGTTTTTTTCTTCTGAGCTTTGCTGCAGCTGTTCTACTGCCGTTTTCGTTAGCTTTATTATGGTAGGACAGAGGAACATCTAGAAGGTTGAGTCAGATGAATGCTCTCAAAGGTTAAATCTAGCCCGCAAGCAACCCGTCAGAACATAAGTAGATCACAAAACTCAAATTAAAGAAGCAAATGCCAATATTTTGGCATAAGAAGACTCGGAGTTATGACCTTAGGTGAGTTATCAAACTGGACTTATAAGCCTTGGTAATAGGCTTCTAAGAAATGAACCATTAACAATGCCTGAATTCCAGCTGCAGCAGTATGTAGTTCAGTATCAGCAAATTTCTATGGTAACTGAATATTAAATGAGACATGTGAAAAGGCTTCTACATTTTCAGCCAAATCGAACCAACATGCAGGCTCACTTGAAACACAGGCTCCAAAATCATGTAAGAAAACTGTGTCTGAATGCTTCCAAAATGAAACAAAAATCATACAGCATAATTTGCAGTCATAATATATAAGAAAGCAAAACAGCTTTCACTTCACCTCTGATTACAGTGATGAAATCCAAGAAAGAAAGAAACATTCTAAATACAGAATATTAAAGTTCTGTTAAGGATTTAAAGACATGTGCCACACCAATACACTCTAGTACTGAAATAAGAAAGCATTAATGACAAACAACATCTTAATACAATCCAATCAAACAGTTCCCAGTTTCAGCTACCTTTATAAATTTACAATTAGTACATGTTAATATAATAGTAAAGTTTTCTACAATAAAATAAGGCAAGGAAAATAACGGAAAAATAATGCTATAGTTGAGATTAAGTTTATCTATTTTACCAATGAAAATAGAAGGCCACATGAAAATCTGTTACTCCAACGTAAGTAATATTATGACAATTCAGAAATATTTGACTCCTAATCGTATTGCATTCTAATTAAATATGCTGCTTTTAATATCACAGTGAAACCCCTATTTCCTCATCAATTCATTACATCTTTTGTTCTAATCTAAAAAGAGGTAAAATGAGTGATATCACTTCTTTTACAGCTTCAACAAAAAATCCAGGGAGACTTAGTATTACAGTCTTGTCACTCACTATCAAAAAGATGGTGTGGAATGGAAGAGAGCTAGTGAGATGAGAGAACAGCCAGTCCTCTAAACATAAAATCTGTGAGAAACAGAATTCTGAGTTGAAAGCTGCCTTGCTGAACAGTTTTGAAAGGACGAAACCTAGTGACAGTATTTATTGGTTTTTTTAAATGTTATAAGAGTAGTATAAATCTATCAGCTAAGGTACTCCTTGTCTAAATATCTTCAACTTCATTCTGAATTTTATGCTGTCATTCATCCTTTACTTGCAATACTTGTGATCCTTTTAATGAAATTATTGAAAAAATGTGACTTTGGTTTACTGTGTAAACTCATCTAATCCTATATATAAATCCCGTTATGCTTCTATTAATCTGCATTGTCTTCCTGATATTCATACATCAAAGCTGGATATCACACTCCTTTTAGGAAAACAAAAGCTAACTAATGATTTTGCCCTTGAAAAAGAAATTGCGTGATATACACTGTATCCCCAAGTTACGAACATGATAGGTTCTGCAAGTTTGTTCTTAAGTTGAGTTGGTATATAAGTCAGAACAGGTATATTTTAAGTGTAACTCCAGCCAAAGCGCCACACACACACACTGTATTTAGCTTTGGATAGCATAGGGAAGGGTGAACACCCCTGTGGTTTTAGTTTTGCTGGCTATGGCGCTGTTCAGAATATTTCACCTCACTTTCTGTCCCTGTGATAATTGGATTTTGAAAAATTTGGCTTTTCCCCATGATAACCTTACAGGAGTAAATTTCCCTTATTAGGAGTAGCTTTCTCTCACTTCCTGTTGTCTCATCCCCTTTTGTAACTATGAGTGGCTTAAAAAACAAAGTACAATCAAGTACTCAATTTCTTCCTCGGGAATTGCCTGTATGCCTCTAAGAAACAATTTTCATAATAATCAACTTTGCATAATATCTTTTGCTCATTATATCCCATACTGTGGTATTAACAAAACAATGCCCTGTTTAAAATATCTGAGAGTGAATTCCTCTGCTGTTCCAACTCCAGTTATTCCTTATGAGGAAGTCAACACAGAAGAACCCTAAGTCAACATAAGGTTAAGTTAGCAAGTATCCGTCTTAACAAACCCTAAACCAGAACACAATCCCACAACTTGTTTTCTTCTTAAACCAGGATTGAGCAACTGCAAACATAAGGTCTGTAAGATTCTATCTACAGCAAGACCAACTACCTGTTCCTTGGATCCTTGTCCTTCTTGGTTGGTCAAGGATTGCCCAGAGGGGCTCCGGGTCCCTCTGATGCACATAATAAATAATTCCCTGGAGCAGGGAATCTTTCCAGACGCCCTGAAAGAAGCTATAGTCCGCCCCCTCTTAAAGAAACCCACCTTAGACCCTGCAATGTTG
This sequence comes from Anolis apletophallus, assembly GCA_030556195.1. NCBI lineage: Eukaryota > Metazoa > Chordata > Lepidosauria > Squamata > Anolidae > Anolis > Anolis apletophallus. The sequence goes on along the minus strand of JARBWK010000006.1, from coordinate 100,064,044 downwards.
ACCAACTACCGCCTGGTCTCTAACCTCCCGTTTCTTAGTAAGATGATTGAACGTGCGGCAGCGATCCAAATTCAGAAATTCTTAGACTACACGGATGGCCTGGATCCATTTCCGCCCCGGACACGGGACCGAGACTGTTTTGGTGGCCATCTCTGATGACATCCGTCGCCAGCTAGACAAGGGAGGATCTGTACTGCTGGTTTTGCTCGACCTCACCGCAGCTTTCGATACAGTAGGCCATGATCTACTGATCCAACAATTAGCTGCTATTGGAATTCAAGGATCAGCAATAACGTGGTTCAACTCATTCTTGCGAGGGCGTAGACAACAAGTGGAGTGGCTGGGCCAAGTATCTGAGAAATCCCCTCTTGACTGTACCCCAAGGTGCTATTCTATCGCCAATGCTGTTTAACATCTATGTTCGACCTCTCACCAAGCTAGTCCGGAGATTTGGATTAGAATGTTTCCAATACGCTGATGACACCCAGCTTCTCCTAAAACTAGAACCTGGAACAACTTCAGTACCGGATAACTTCACCCGGTGACAAGATGGCTACGTGCCCATAAATTGAAAGTAAATCCAGCAAAAACTGAAATCTGGCCGCCCATCAGAATTGGTCGGTCTATTACCATCTTTTTAAGGGGAACAGTTAGCTCCATCCCCCACTGTGAAGAGTCTCTGTGTTATCCTGGATTCCAAAATGACGATGGAAGCCCAGATTGCCTCCACTAGTAAAAGGGCCTTCTTTCATCTACGCCAAGCGAGGCAATTGGCGCCTTATTTACCAACAGAGGCATTGGCTACGGTAATCCATGACACGGTTACGTTGAGGCTGGATTACTGCAATGCACTGTATGTGGACTTACCTTGAGCAGCAATTTGTAAGATCCAAATTGTGCAAAATGCAGCCGCTAGACTCCTCACAAGAACATGAGGTGCCATATAACGCCGTCCCTACAGCGCTTGCATTGGCTGCCGGTTGAACACAGAGTCTTCTATGAGACTCTGCTCCTAGCATTCAAGGCCTTTCGAGGTCAGGGTCCTTCATATCTAAGAGACCGTTTAATACCACTCCACCACCAGAGACTGCCATGGTCAGCTCATGAGAATCTTCTCTATGTCCCTGGCCCTAGAGAGGTCCATTTGGAGTCCACAAGACATAGATCCTTCTCAATCGCAGCCTCAATCTTGTGGAACTCCCTACAGCCAGACCAAAGAGCCACTCCTGATCTACAGACATGTTTAGGGGCACTTAAGACATGGCTCTTCAGAAGAGCCTATGATTGTTAAGTAACAAGCTGTGACTATGTAACCTGTTTATTTTAATTGTGTAAGTCGCCCAGAGCACTTTTGGTGGAGGGCGACTTATAAGAAATAAAGTTGATTGATTGATGTCAATGTCAGCCTCTGGGTGGCATTAGGAGAAGGAACACTAAAATCTAGGTTCTTCCTACTTTCTGATCATGAAAATGTAATTTTGAGCAACATGCTCTTTCTCCTGCACCCCAACCATTCCAAAGGCCACCCTATTCAGGAAAGTCATAAAGGACTTTTGTAAAGAGAAGGAGGATGAAAAAAAAGCCTTTTTACTTGATGCTTCTCTGAAATTAAGCCAGAAGATGTATTATTGAAGGATTTCGTGGCCGGAATCATTGGGTTGTTGTAGGTTTTCGGGCTATATGGCCATGTTCTAGAAGCATTCTCTCCGGATATTTCACCTGCATCTATGGCAGGCATCCTTCCTAGTTTCCAACAGACCTCACAACCTCTGAGGATGTCTGCCATAGATGAAGGCAACACATCAGGGGAGAATGCTTCTAGACAATGGCCATATAGTCCGAAAAACCTACAACAACCAAGTAAGCCAGAAGATTTCAAAGATATTAAGAGTTGAGATTTGTTTAAACCAAGCACTTGCCACAACAGCATAGAGCTTTCATTCCAAAATACATTCCTTATATCAAACTCAAATGTATACATTTGTCTTCATGGTGCTCATGGGGGTAAAATTATGTATGTAATTATACCAAATCAGCCGATTACACAAATTACACTAAGTCAGCAAGATCATGAACAAAATACAAATACCTTGTATCGTCCAATGCCAGGATCGATAAGAAATGAGCGGGCTGATGTAGATGGCAGATTAGATGATCCACTGTTTGTTCCTTGGTTGGCTTTGTTCTTATAGTTGGAAACATTGCAGGGACTAGGTTTTCCATCTTGATTGGTCAATGAAATAGTAGGAGCATCCGATTCTGAGCGTATCAAAAGCTGAACTATATCATTCAGTCCAACATTATAATCAAATAAGGTATGTCCATCTTCAAGCTATTAAAAATAAAATCCAATAGAACAACAATCAGTAAATGTTATTTCAAAATACTGTATTTTAATATAAAATTATACCAATATACCACTAAAAGATCTTCAAATGTGCTAATTTACTGTAGACAGAAAATTGCATCATGACCAGTTCATACCAATCAGAAATCACCAATACAACCTATAATATTAATTTGCTTTTAAAAACAGGTTTTGAAGTAGCTGAAGAGATACTCAGAATGTAGTTCTAATATCTCATTATTTATTTATTTATTTATTTCCAACATTTCTACCCCGCTCTTCTCAACCCCCGAGGGGGGACTCAGAGCGGCCTAACAAAAGGCACAATTCGATGCCCACACAGTAAAATACAATATAAAAACCAAAAACATTCAGCATTAAAATACATTAAAATACAATGATTTGCTATGCATCCTTCCATCTCTGAACAAATGGCTGAGATCACCTTTAACACTTTCAATTTTCTAAACTTAAAAAGATAATTGTTCAGAAAGTCAGGCCCACTAATCCTAGGAGCATTAGTGGGCCTGACTTTCTGAACAATTATCTCCTAGGATTATTGGATTTCCAAATAGAAGAAAACAAAGAGAAACTACTTATATACTGCAGAACAGCGGCAAGACTAGTTGTTGCTAAGAAATGGAAGGACGAAGATACACCTGAGCCTGAGGAATGGAAAATGAAACTTATGGATATAATGCAGATGGACTGTCTCACACAGTCTCTACGAGAAAATAAGGACATGAAAAAAACAGACTGGTCTATGTTTATAAGCTATCTTAAAAGTTATAACTATGAATGGTTAATTAATATGGACTTATAATACGAGGTGATGATTCAACAATAGATGGACAGGATGATGGATGTATATAGTTACCAAAAGATCAAGATATATATATGGGAAAACGAATGGGATGGAAGTACTCATTTTTGTTTTTTGTCTTTTTGTTTGTGATGTATTGTCACCCCCAAGTCTCTTTTCCCTCTCCCTCCCCGCACTTTCCCTCCTCCCTCAAACCCTTTCCCATTTATGTACCCCTATGACTGTGCAATGCACATATTGTTCAATGTATGTTTTGATTTTATGCATATTTTAAAAAATGTTATCAAATAAAGCATTAAAAAAAGAAAGTCAGGCCCACAAAGGAATGTGCTCTTTGTTTTTGCAGAAGGAATCCTAATCCATTGGAGATTCTACTAGAACAAATGGGAAAAAACAAAACCTAGTGACAATATTTCCTTAACTTGATTTGCACTCACTTTTGTCCTCACCAGATAAGTCTCATTATTTCATAAGATTGAGATATTTGATTTTGTATTAACTTGTTTTGTTTACATTTCATTTGATGTTTATTATCTGCTGTATGTATTTTATTTTGATTTATTGTAATTGTTAGGCTTGGCCTCATGTTAGCCACCCCGAATCCCTGTTGGGGAGATGGTGGTGGAGTATAAAGTTTTATTATTATTAATAATAAAAATAAAAATAATCTGTGTAAATGTGTATGCACTTGCTTATCATTGAGCTATTAGAAATATACATGTAACAGGTGGCAAGTCATAATCATTTTGTTTTGTTTCTCTTTGCCAAATGTTAAATGGATGTATGTACAATTGTTTCATTCCACCCTTAAAACAATCCCCTTCCAGTTTGGGACTTAAACTGGTAGTGATTCAAAGGAAGGCAAAACTCCAGTCTGGTTTGTAAATACCTTGCCTTATGTCAGTTGGGGACCACTCTTTTTCATAGCCTATACAACTTGTAAATACAGTCACTTTATCTATCCCTACTTTAAACATAATTTATTATAATAAAGATTTGTGTTAATCTGTTCCATGACAGAAAGGAAAACAGGGAGAAGGAATGTTGCATGACATCTGCAAATATTTTATTTCATCATAAGCTTTCACTGATTTCAATCTCCATCTTGAGTACATCTAAAGAAATGAAATTTACAGGACTACATGTTAAAACAATTCATTCACTTTTAAAGGTGCAGCCAGATTCCTTCTCCTCCCACCTGCTAATAGAGATAGAGAAAACTGTAAATGATAGTGGATTTCCTTGGGAGAACTGACTTATCAACAATGCTCACTTGTATTTTGTTCAGACCCCCTTTCAATCTTTGTCCATGCAACAGTATTGAGTAAACCTATTTACAGATACAGTAAAAAGTTGCACCTTGTCTCAACATGTGACCCTCCTAAAGTCAAATAATAGAACGTTATTATTATCCTGTATTCTCAAAGCAGAGAATAGAGAATTATGATTGGGCAGTGGGAGCTCTACAGAGTCCAAAACTAGGGATTTTTTTTCCTTTTCAGGAATAGCAATGTTGTTGTTTTTCTGCCTTGAGCAGAGAATTCATTGTAAATACACGCAAGTAGCAAATCAGCAGCAGTGCTGCTATTTATTTATATACAATTAAATCTCCATTATTTTACGGAGTGTGATTACTCATGTGTATGCCAAGCATTCCTCACCTGCAGTTCACTGAATTCAAGATCCGGAGGCATTCTGCCTTGTATAAGAGCATAGACTTGCACTTGCACTGCAGCAGTCTAACATTAGACATGTTTACTAAGAAGCATTTCCTGCAAGAGCTGAATGGAGACTGCTTCTAGACAGACATGTGCTTATGATTACAGTACTCTCCTCTATCTTTCCACTTGAACACTATCCTTTCACGTGCTCCCTCTTCCTTCTTTGCCATCCCTCCTACATTCTGGAAACTGTGACTAGTTTCCAATGCAACTGTTGCTAAAATGGAGATCCTAGAGGGAACTGGATAATTGCTCCACCCAATTCAGAGAAGAGGGATCTGAGAAGAATTTAAAAAATAGCATTAGCACATCTCCACAATTTTTCCTGAGGGGAAGGGTATTACATGACTTGGTCTTCATATTCTTTTCCCTCAAACGCCACAGGACTCTAACATGGTTGACTCTTAACAGAACCTTAGTTTTCCTCAGAAGAATGAAAAATAATGTTTGGCAGCTTAGATATGAACTCAGAAACAGTACTAGATGGGAACTAAAATAACAGCACACGTTAATTCTATGCAACCATCAGAATAAGTTTTGTAGTAGAGCTTCTCCATATTTGAAGGTTGTCTGTATTATGCTGTGCATTTCGTATTTCGTACAGCGCATTGTGTTTATGATGTATGGATATTTTAGAGTGCTTTATGTGTTTTAATGTGTTTTATTGTGTATTGCCCTGTTGTGAACCGCCCCGAGCCTCCCGGGAGTGGCGGCCTAGAAATTCGACAAATAAATAAATAAATAAATAAAAGAACACTGGTAGCAATGGAATACACAGGATTACAGTTTGTGCAGCAAAATTCAATTAGACAGATTTTCAGGACAAAAATAAAGTTTTATGAATTTAGTTATGGTTATTCTCATCATCTTCAACAGTTTACCTGTTTCATTTGTTTCTGCATGAGAGGGTATGTCACATAAATGATCAATTATAGATGTTGTTCTTGAGCATACTGAAACATGACAGTGTGTTGGGAACTAGGGCTTTACATCACTGAGATAGCAAGATTATATCTTGTCTGCACCACAGTATTTTTTCAGAGATGTAGGCAAAATAATCCAAATCCCCTGATCTCATGAGGAAGGCCAAAATTCAGACAGTTTCCAACTGCAAAGACTCCTCATGTCAGGATCTCCTTGTGAGAAACACTTCACTAGGAAGATCCTAATGCACTGCAGCTGAACTCTGTATAGGTTATTTTGATTATCTGTAATTTCTGCCTAAAATGTCTTGGCAAGGAAAGGATCTGGAACAATGACACTATACTAATGAAGATCATGCAAGACTTTATTGTATTTCCCTATATTGATGCAAACTCTGTACATGATTTCTTATTAACTTGGATTATGCTTCTTGTCCTTTGATTACATGAGATTGCTTCTCACTTATCTTCTTGCCTCTTCCTTGTCTGGACCACTTTGAAACTGCATTTGACCACGGACCACCTTGTTGTCTCCTAACAATTGTTGTCTCCTTCCAGAAACTGCATCCCTAGCTAGGTGATATACAATCTATTGTCTTTTACCTGCACTCAGTCCAAGCCTCTTGAGAAATAGGACAATAAACAAACAAAAGCCTATCGAATGTGGCAAGGAAGGACAGAGACTTCTCAGCCTTACCAATTTTCTTTTCCTACCTAATGTTAAAAACATAGAATCCTGAAGGATATAGAATTATTCTATTTCATTCTAGAAATGAAAACATAAACCATATTATTCAAAAGATAACTACTTTGTGGAAGGATTAGAGTTTGATGGCAAAGCATGTGCTTTGGACGGAAAAGGTCCTAGGTTCAATTTGTTGCAACTCTAAGTAGAACTAAGGAAAATACCAGTCTGGGATCCTGAAGTCAGTCAATGTTCATAATATGCTGCAGGAAGGATCGCTGGCCTTTAATGAATGTTTCTGTGTCCTTATTTTAATTCAGGGTTGATTTGATTTAAATTATTCTCTGAAGAACTCAATTTTAATGATTTAAATCAATTATAACAAAGAATCTATTTAATCATAATTTCATTAATGCTTATTATGGAATCAATATATATTCACAGGTTTCACTGAAAGGCTTCAGGCTACATAATTATCCTGAATTGTTTTCAAATAAATTGTCGGTTTGTGAAAAGATGGAATCCCTTGCATTTGTATCAATTCCTCCTCTTCAGATCTACTCTAGCTCCCCAAATTCTCTATTCAATGACCTTCTTTGGCCCCTTCCACACAGCTGCATAAAATCCCACATTATATGTTATGAACCAGGAATATATGGCTGTGTGGACCCAGATAACCCAGTTCAAAGCCGATACTGTAGGATTTTCTGCCTTGATATTCTGGGATATAGGTATGTGTGGAAGGGCCCTTTGTCACAGAGGTAAACCTACCCGCAGAAAATAGGTTTATGTTATAGTTTTATCATGTGTCTGACAAGGCTCAAAGAATAGGAATAACTGTGAACACAATAGTAAGTTTAAAATTGTATCACATAAAGTCAATACTTGACAGTCTCTTTCTTCTAGAAAACAAACTATGTGTTAGCTGGATGCTGCTACTACAAATAAAGCTGAATATCCCAGGGCTCTTCTACACAGCCATCTAACCAAAACATCACAGAAGAAAATCCCACAATATCAGTTTTGAACGGGGTTATCGGAGTCCACACTGCCATATATTCCAGTTCAAAGCAGATAATGTGGGATTTTATTCAGCTGTGTGGAAGGGGCCTCACTCTCTACCATTACTCTGCAGCAGAGCCAAGTCTTCCTTGTAAGAGGAAACTTAACACCAGATAAATATATTTAGCAATGTTAGGGGTTCTACAGAGGTACCGCTTATAAAACATTCATACAGCTCTAATCTTCTAGAAAACTAATGGCACTGTCCGCTCGTAACTAATTATCATATTTATCTTGGGGTTGCGCTACTGTTCAATTAATATGTAGTGAGAATAGTATTTCTAATATCTATACACAATTATCTCAAATGAACCTATTCTTCTCTAGTTCCACAAAAGTCAGTGTGTAAGCTTGTGGTCAGGCTAGAACCAAAGAAATTAGGAAATCTGAAAATAATAGAAATAGGACTGCCATCTTTCCAGTGAAATGAAATGAAATGAAAGGAGAATGGAAATAATCAACCCTGCTATTCTCTCAATGTAATAAAATGTTTATCTCACCTTACTGACAATAAGACCACAATGGTAATGTTTACTTTATGAAGGGTGGAGAGGGGACTCAACTTAGAAATTTTAAAATACTCAAAGAGCATCAACTTTTAGAAAAGAAAACATATTATGATCTGATTCACTGTAATACAAACATTTATAAATATAAATGTTAACAGTTCTTAAAATTAACTTTACAATATTTTACAACTTGATCTCTAAAATACGAGTACCAAAAAAAGTTAAGCTTTCTACTACAGAAGTTGCAGATTCATATGATCAACTTGTCACCTCTGCAATATCAAACTTCTTGGAAAGAACCTTTGCTTATTTCTAGCAAGACCACTGTATGGCAGAAATAGCAGCTGCCCTGGATAGCTAAACTCCTGTAATCTTATTTCAGGATTCTTCCATGCTATGCGAAGAGACAAATCACTTCAAATTTTTCAAGAAACCAAATCTAAAATGGACCCAACCCTCAGTACTAACAAACCTCATACTACTTTTCTACACTATGTTTTAGAAAGAGAATTTACAACTGCAAAATGTAACAGCAACAAGACATCATGACCATATTAAAAACTATTTGTATGATCCGGTACCAAAGGTACACTGTGACTTTTCAGAATAAAATAAGCATGATTTTTTGTTATATAACTTCATACAAAGACATAGAACAAATAACTTGTGACACAGCTTTAGATGTTGCTTATGGCAACCAGACCACTCACTAATGTGACTTGAATATTGTGCTCCACGCAAAAAGTATGTCCTGAGAATTAACTTCTTGAACAGGGATGCCTGCAACATTAGTCAACATGAGGCTGCTGCTACAAATAACAAAATTGAGGTGTAGGAAGGGTAGAAAATACACCACACACCTACTTTATGATTATTGGGGGTTCCTGGCAAGAAAAGTACATCTACTTGTGAAGGTGGACCACTATGCATCAGGCAAAAAGTGTTTGGCACTTATACCAGTATTCCAGATGTAGCAAACCCCATATAAATATGACAACTATTCCTTTCAACCTTGATTATTTGAAATTATTGCTTAAGAAGCCCACCCATGAGGCCACCTCAAAAATCAACTTATGCAAACTTCTCAAACAAGATGCAGATCCATGGGTTTTTAAGATCAAGTAAAATACTGAGATAGGGAGAGTTTAAAAAGTTGTTTAAGATAAGAAGTTAACAGGATGACAGTAGTATTTTCATCCTATGTTTCTAAGGTGGGACTGTGCACAGTAAAAAGCAAACATTATACTATGGACCAGGTGAAGTTAAAAATGCACAGAGTCATGAAATTTAATGATACTTGCAAATCCAAATACAATGATTGGGGTGAAGATGCAGATAAACAATTCCTAATGAAAGGAAATATATTTTCCCCTTACTAGTGTACTGTCCTTCCTGAGTAATGAGGAACGGAGCACATATACACAAAAAATAAAACACAGCCTATCACTATAGATCAGAAAAGGCTTAGAAATAAGGTGGCACTGATACCTTGTGAACATTGAAAACATTGTAGGCTGTGTTTTGTGAATCTTTAAAAAATGGGAAAACCACCATTCTGTTCCCAAATAGAAATCCCCAAGCAAATGGGGTGAAATTTGAAATAGGATCTCTCACATAATGTCCAGGGCTGAATAACAAAACAATGTTCCCTCATCTGCAAAGGTCATTCTCAAAATACAGGTCAGTCCAAATAGACCAATTCTTACAATTTTTGTGCAGTATTTTGCTACTATTTTGAACACGATTCTAACATATAGACAGTTCAAATCGATCTGTGATAATCCATGCCTTTATCAAGAATGCAATTTTAGAAATAAGGCATGAAACTCCTGGTCTTTCTTTGTAATATAGCAGGAATAGGATTCACACAATCCCCCATATATGGTTGGACTACGGAAATTAGCAGCCCTGTAAGTAATGCTGCACAGACATTTCACAGCAGTATTACTACTATTCTCAAGGAAGATATGCTATATTGTCTTCCAGAGGTGTTGTGTGCAATGGCTTACTGGTCTCAAATGCACTGAATGTGTCTAAAAGTCAGAAAAAGGCTGCATATCTGTATGATAGAATACTCATTTGAGTGACTAGCCATATAAAACATTTCATCTTCTGCCAAAATTAGTAGCGCTTTCTATGAAATGCTCAGTTTCTCTAGTATCTAATGTCTTCTTATGTTTTATTTTCACTAGTTTTTTTTTTATTCCCCTCTACTTCTTGCTTTCTGCATGTCTGGTCTCATCCACTAGTCCTTCATGGTCCACAGAATATTGGCCATAACATGCTTCAGGGCTGAGAGTCAGATCTGCATATACATGGAGGCTCAGAGTTAGCTAGCCATAGCTGGAACACATCTTACAAACACAATGGCTAGAAAGGCACAGGAACTGAACCATGTGACAGTAGAAATCAAGGTCAATAAAGGGATGGGTTTTTTAAAAAAACGAACAAACACATGCATGCTATTATGAAAATGGCTGATATCAGAGTCTTGAAACCTGACAGATGCAATATAACATAAGCATTCATGGATCATGATAATCCATAAAACATTGTGTTTAATCGTTAAGATGTCATACATTTATTTCTGATTTTTGTTGGCAACTCCTCTAGAAAAACTAGTGAAGTGGTGACTACATATTCAAATTTTATTTGTGTTTTAGCTTTCTTTTACTCTATTTGCTCACAGTGGATTCAAAGTGGTAAAACAGTAGAACATTGCAACCAATCACAATGTACACAATCATGAGGTAGTTTCAGACACTTGCATTTTCCATTTCTATCATTTTTTGGTCCTCACAGCTGTCATTACATGCTCAATCTTGTCTTAACATCATTAAATGTGTACACAACGTAATGGACACAAAGATTATTTTCTTTGCCATTTTGGAAAATTCAATCAGATTAGAATGACGTAAGTACATATGTCAGAATGTAAACATGAATGTGGTAAAGTGATGGCCCATGGACTGATGAGTAAATGATTTTGAGAAAGATGCACCACAAAATGCTACTGGATTTATATTCTGAAAATTGGGAGTTTGGTTTCGTTATCCTGCTAACTGCTCATTGTGCTTTGAAATTAAACTGTCAATCTTGAGAACAGATTAGCCAGTAAAATTCAAAAACCTAACTAACCGTTGTCAGGAGGAGGGGGCGAATGGAGAAGAGGAAGTGAAGAGAAAAACAACAACATCCACCACCAGACACAAGGCATTAATGCAAATTTCCCTTGGCCAGGAGCCACTTCTCTGAGCAAAGCAAGCTCAGGGAAGCCAGCAACCTGGGCCAAAAGTTGCCAGAGACCGTTGAACCACCGGAAGCAGCACAGGAGAGGCAGTACGCAGCCCGCCCAACCTGCCTCCATCTCTCCCCTTCCCTCCAATGAAGCTTTCATGGTTGGCCAACTCCCTTGATTTCAAGACCCAGGGGAACAGGAGGAGTGGGCAGGTCGTGGCCCTCCAGATGTCATTGGACTGCTACACCTTCCAGCTCTTGCTAGCACAATCAATGGTGGTGGATGATAGGCCAAGCACTCCCAAAACATCTGGAGCACGGTTCCTTGCCCACTCCTCTCAAGGAAAAAGACGGAGAGATGGAGGCCAGGGGTGAGCTGTTGGAAGCCATTTTCTACCTCGCTTTCCATTATCTGCCTCTTGGAACCCAAACCAAGACATTACCTTGTGGATCATGTACATCATATAAACAACTGCTCCATATTTGCTTTAGGCGGTTTATAAAAAGACCTAAACACCGCATTTCAGAGATGGGCAATGTTTGGATCTGCACATACTGTTGGACGATGAGGGTGCATTTATTGGGGAAATTTCTATCTCGCCTTTCTCCAAAGTTAAACATAAATATAAAATAAACCATTAAAAAGATTTTTAAAATCCCCTTCAGTTCCAGTTGGGTGTAAAATTATCATTAAATAAATAAAACCATTGAAATTTCCCAAGAAGATAAAATACATTTAAAATGCAGCTCTCTGGCTTCTGTCAACCATAATTAAACGCTATTCCACACAGGAAGGTTTTCAGGTTTTTCCTAAAGGACAAGAGGGTGGGGGTTGCAGTTTGGCCCCACTAAGGTCCCTTCCACACAGCCCTATATCCTAAAATATCAAGGCAGAAAATCCCATATTATCTGCTATGAAATGGAATATATGGCAATGTGGACTCGGATAACTCGGTTCAAAGCAGATATTGTGGGATTTTCTGCCTTGATATTCTGGGATATAGGGCTGTGTGGAAGGGCCCCAAGGACAGTGTGGCCTCAAATAACCCAGTTCAAAGCAGATATTGTGGGTCATTCTGTCTTGATATTCTAGGTCAGGATATAGGGCTGTACAGAAGGGCCCTATGGCTGAATGCCTTGGAATCATGGGAGCTGCAGTCTTTCGCCTTCTCTGCCCATGAGGGCTGGTGCCTCACCAAAGCACAAATCCCAGGATTATTCCAGAACACCAAAGCAGGGCAGTCAAAGTGGAGCCAAAGTGCAGTAAATCTGCAGTACAGATGTGCCCAAGGTCCCTTCCGCACTGCCCATATAACCCAGGATATCAAGGGAGAAAATCCAGCAATATCTACTTTTATTTATTTTATTTATTTAAAACTTTTGTACCCCGGCCTTTTCACCTCTATCGAGGGACTCAGACCGGCATCACAGCAAAATTCAATGCTATACAATTTAAAAACAACTACAACAACATATTAAACTACATTAAAACCCAGCATAAAACCACATTGCCATTAAAGCAATTCCACTCGACCTGTAAACGTGGTCATACATTCAGACAATAGCCATCTCAGCCTATTCTGGGAAGGCCTGGTTCCACATTCAAGTCTTCACCAGCCTCCTAAAGGACAACAGAGAGGGGGCAGACCTAGCATCACTTGGGAGAGAGTTCCACAGCTGAGGGGCCACCACAGAGAAGGCCCTGTCTCTCCACTTTGGCCTGAGGTCTTTCCACACAGCCCTATAATCCCAGAATATCAATGCAGAAAATCCCACATTATCTGAGTGTTTATGCTGGGTTTTAATGTATTTTAATATGTTGTTGTAGTTGTTTTTAATCTGTATAGCATTGAATTTATGCCGGTCTGAGTCCCTCGATGAGAAGGCCCGTTCAAAGCAGATATTGTGGGATTTTCTGCCTGGATGTTTTGAGATATAGGATTGTGTTGGAAGGCCCTAAATCAGGCCTGGGCAAACTCTGGCCCTCCAGGTGTTTTGGACTCCAACTCCCACAATTCCTAACAGCCTACTGGCTGTTAGGAATAAAAAACACCTGAAAATAAATAAACTCAAGATAATGTGGGATTTCTGCCTTGATATTCTGGGATATATAGGGCTGTGTGGAAGGGCCCTGGGTGGTCTGAGTACACACTGCCACATATTCCAGTTCAAAGCAGATAATGTGGGATTTGACTCAGTTGTGTGGAAGGGGTGAGAGGTGGCGCAGCACCTGGAGAACCCCTTATTTCCTATCCTCATGCCAGGGCCACTGTCGCTGTACCTTGACCTGGAGGTCTTTCCACACAGAATATCAAGGCAGTAAATCCCATACTATCTGATTTGAATTGGGTTATCTGAGGGCCCTCCCACACAGCCCTATATATCCCAGAATATCAAGGCTGAAAACCCCACATTATCCGAGTGTGGACTCAGATAACTCAGTTCAAAGCAGATATTGTGGGATTTTCCGCCTTCATGTTTTGGGATATAGGATTGTGTGGAAGGCCCTAAGTCAGGCCTGGGCAAACTCTGGCCCTCCAGCTGTTAGGAATTGTGGGAGGATTCCAAAACACCTGGAGGGCCAGAGTTTGCCCAGGCCTGCCTTAAACCCATAACTCAAGATAATATGGGATTTCTGCCTTGATATTCTGGGATAGAGGGCTGTGTGGAAGGGCCCTGGGTGGTCTGAGTCCACACTGCCACATATTCCAGTTCAAAGCAGATAATGTGGGATTTGACTCAGCTGTGTGGAAGGGGTGAGAGGAGGTGGAAGTTGGTGCAGCATCTGGGGAACCCCTTATTTCCTATCCTCATGAGTTGGAAGAGACCACCCAGCCCAACCTAATTCTGGGTTATCAAATACAGACGAAGAAGAAGGGAAGGGGGAAATTGCCGCCACGGAACCCCATTGTTTATTTGTCTTTCTCCACCCCTTCCTTTCCTCCCTTCCCTGTCTGACTGGGCACAAAGGCCGCCACCTCCTCGTCGTCGTGGTCAGGTGAGGGAGGTCAACGAAAGCCGCCTCACCTGCTTTCCCCGGTAGAAAAGGCGCTGCCGGTCGGGGCTGACGCGGAAACTCTCCTGGATCTTCTCTCGGAGGCTCTCGATCTTGGTGAGGCGGCTGAGGTCGTCGATGGTGTGCGTCTGGGCCCCGTCGATGGTGCGCACCTGGATCCACATGGCGCCTGAGGGGAAGGGGAGGCTCCGAAGACCACCCCCCGCCGGCCTCTTCCCTCCTGCAGCACAGGCCTGTCAGAGAGAGGGGGGGAGAGCGCCGTCGCCTTCTGGAGAAGAGGAGGGGGAGGAGCCACCCGGCCGCGGCCAAATTAACGGTCGTCGTCGTCGCCGGCGGGGGCCATGTCCGAACCCAAGAGCTCTGTTTACCAGGCTCTACACATGGAGGTCACGGCGCCAACGCGGATCTCGCGAGACTGGCGCGGACCCCCCAACCCCCCGCCGCGCGCGCGCTCGCGCTCTCTCTCTCCTCTCACACACAGGCCTTTAAAGAGGCAACAACAACAGAACGAATCGCGCGAGGCGGGGGAAAGGGAGGGGGGAGGAGGAGATGCGGAGCTCAACCGCCGTCCTCGGTTCCTATTGGCTCCTCCCCAAGCCACGCCCCCCCCCTTCGCGCGCTGCCTCGAGGCGCCAGTTCTGAGGAGAAAAGGGGAAGGCGAGGGTGGATTTCTGTGAGGAGAGAGAGGAGAGAGCCATTCAAGCAAGGCGCTGCCATTGGCCTTTCAGAGGCCTTTCTTACGTTTGTCGCCCACACTGTAGAATTAATGTACGTCGACGCTTTCACTGCCAGGGTTCAGGGCTGTGGAATCCTGCCTAAGATGCTATAGTTTGGTGAGGCGTCATCACTCTTGAAGGCCCCTTCCACACAGCTGTATAAATATACGCTATTGCAGTGTTTCTCAACCAGTGTGCTATGGCACACTAGTGTGCCGGCGCGATCATCAGGTGTGCCGCGAGAAAAGCTCTCTGCCCCCTTTCCTTCCCCCCTCCTCCTGCCGAACTCCTGCTGCTTGGGGGAGGGGGAGGAAGAAAAAGAAGGGGCCGGGGTGCCGCCTCCTTCGGCCGTTTCCCCAGCCAGCCTCCAATCCGCCATGACTCCCGCCGTGACTCTTGCCCCTCGCTCGCTGAAGCTGCGCGGAGGAGGAGCCCCGTCCACTGAAGCCCCTCCACCGCTCATGCTCCTCCTTTGCGGGAGAGCTGAAGCCGGGGGAGGGGGCTCACACAGCTTTGCCAGCTTTGAGGGGGCAGTGCCAAGCCAGCGGTGGCAGAGCCAGCACAATGCTGGATTGGCACTGCCCCCTCAAGGCTGGCAAAGCTGTGGGAGAACTGAAGCCGGGGGGAGGGAGCGGGGCATGGCGCGGCCTGTTTCCGCCCCCTGCCCCGGCTTCAGCACTCCCACAGCTTCGCTAGTCTTGAGGGGGCAGTGCCAAGCCAGCGGTGGCAGAGCCAGCACAATGCTGGATTGGCACTGCCCCCTCAAGGCTGGCGTGTGCCGCAGCTCAAAAAAGGTTGGGAAACACTGCGCTATCGTACTGATGGTAGCTTGTTCAATTTAAGCCGTCTGAGGGCCAGGCCCGGATTAACACCTTTATGCGCCCTAGGCCACACTTTCAAATTGTGCCCCCTTGAAGCCAACCTCTACCGCTCCCGCCCCCCCAACACTCAGACCCACACTTGGCTGGCTTTCGCCATGGTGCCTCCGGAGCAGAAGAGAAAGGCAAGTAGGCACCATCCCGCCACCTCCAAGGTCCCCATTTCCACTGGCTGGAAAGCTCCGCTGTGCTCTGAAGGTCTCCTCGGGAGGCTTGGGGAGAGCGCAGCAGGTGCAAACTCGCTCCAAAGGCGCGCACGAGAGAGAGAGAGATATCTCCGCTTGACGTGCGCTCCCGCAGAGCAAGGGAGGATTCAGGTTGGGGTTTGTGCGGCTTTTGTTTGGCTCCTCCCAAAGGCAGGAGAGCCAGACCCTGGCCTTGATCCCTACCTCCCGCGGCTCCCTTTGGCCAGGCAGCCCACCCTGGTTTGGTCCGAGAGCGCAGGAGCAAGCCGGGGTTGGTGTGGTCTCGTGCTGGGGACCTGGGAGAGGTCCACCCAAGCAACACCCTTTCCCTCTCCCTCCCTCCCTTCTTTACTTTCTTTCCTCCTAGTTGCCTCCTTCTCCCCTCTCTCCCACCACCCTCTCCCGGACACTGGTGCTCGGCTCTGGCTGCAGGAATTTACAGTCTGTCGCCGGGCGCGTCGTCATGGAGACGGCTTCCCCGGGAGCCAGGAGGTCAGGCCTGGCAGAAATCCGCGTGCAAATCAATGGATCAATGTGAGGGCCCCGCCACAGCCCAGAGAGACTGAGGGGACAGAGCAGAGACTTTGCCATGAGAAGGAGCGAGGAGGGGCATGAGAAAGGGGGAAAGAAAGGCGCGGACCAGGGGTTTTTTTGGTCTGTGATCTGCGCTCCCCCCCCCTCGGCTTGCGCCCCTAGGCCATGGCCTAGGTTGGCCTTATGGGTAATCCGGGCATGCTAAGGGCTCGCACTAAGACTCTAAACCAGGAATGGGCAATTACCGGCCCTCCAGGTGTTTTGGACTTCAACTCCCAGAAATCCTAACAGCTGGTAAACTGGCTAGGATTTCTGGGAGTTGAAGTCCAAAACACCTGGAGGGCCGGTATTTGCCCACCCCTGCTCTAAACTATCTAGTCCGTGAACTGCTTTTTGCTGACGATGCTGCCCTTGTTGCCCATTCAGAAGCAGCCCTGCAGCACCTAACATCCTGCTTTGCAACAGCCGCAGAGCTGTTTGGGCTGTAAGTCAGCCTGAAGAAAACGGAAGTCCTCTACCAGCCCGCACCACAGGAAGAACGCCATCGTCCCCACATCAGCATAAGCAAATCTGTGTTTTAGTCCGTTCAGTTCACCTACCTGGGAAGCATCATCTCTTCAGACACCAAGATTAGCAAAGAGATAGATCACAGATTAGCAAATGCATATAGTGCATTTGGAAGGTTTCACAAAAGAGTCTGGAGCAACAAGCACGTGAGGCAAAGCACCAAAATCAGTGTGTACAGAACTATCGTACTGTCTATTCTTCTTTATGGGTCTGAAACATGGGTCACTTATCGCCAACACCTACGACTCCTCGAACGCTTTCATCAGCGCTGTCTTCGCACAATCCTAAATATACACTGGACCGACTATGTGTCGAATGTTGCTGTCCTTGAGCAAGCAGGGATCACCAGCATTGAGGCCATGCTATTGAGAACTCAGCTGCGCTGGGCAGGGCACGTCTCTAGGATGGAGGACCACTGCCTCCCAAAGAGATACTCTATGGTGAACTCGCCACGGGTCAGTGCAAGAGAGACGCCCCAAAAAGAGATATAAGGACTCCCTGAAACAACATCTCAGCCAGATTGATCACCAATAATCATCTACCCTGGCCTCACATTGGGAGGCATGGAGATGCACTATCCACAATGCTGCGGCCTCTTTCCTCTTTCGAGAAGACACGCCGAATGGGTCTTGAAGAGAAACGACAACGCAGAAAGATCTGCAACTTGGAAACAACATAACCCAAGAAGACTTTCTGCAACCAAACTTGCCTACCTCAGATTGGCCTTTTTAGTCATCAACGCGCTTACAAAAAGCGTGGGATGAATCCTTCCTAAGAATCTTCATTCATGAAGTAATGCTGAGAAATAAAATCCACATTGAACTGGATTATAAGGCAGTATGGACTCAGATAACCCAGTTCAGAGCCAATATTGTGGGTGATATTACCTTGATATTCTGGGTTATATGGCTGTGTGGAAGTTTTTGCAGTTCAAAACAATGTGAATTACCTGTTTTGAACTGCATTATATGAGTCAACACTGCTATATAATCCTGTTCAAAGAGGATAATCTGGATTATATGGCAGTGTAGATTAAGGGCCCTTCCACACAGCTCTATATCCCAGAATATCCAGGCAGAAAATCCCACAATATCTGCTTTGAATAGGCTTATCTGAATCCATACTCAGATAATGTGGGATTTTCTGCTTTGATATCCTGGGACAGGCATCCTCAAACTGCGGCCCTCCAGCTGTTTGTGCCTCCAATTCCGAGAAGCCCTAATAAGCTTGTTCAACTGTCAGGAATTCTGGGAATTGAAGTCCCAAACAGCTGGAGGGCCACAGTTTGAGGATGCCTGTTCTGGGATATAGGGCTGTGTGGAAGGGCCCTCATAATCCACTTCAAAGCAGTATCAAGGGCTTCTGTGCACTGACAGTCTTAGACCTATATGAAAAGTTGAACAGGTTGGAGAAGTTATGAAGGTGTCAGGCTCTGGTCTACATGACTAGAATTCCTAAAACGAGAACATAAATACTAGGCTTGGGTGATATTCTTGTTTTTGCTCCTTTACCGATATTAAATTGTTATTTAGCGACCTTTTTAATGAATAAGAGCAAAGTAAGGGAACCGGGAGGCGTTCAATTTTGAATTTTCTGGCCGCCATTATCGGAAAGTATTGGAACTGTTAACAAATGTGGCTTGGAACCAGTTTTCTCCCTTCCCACGTCAGACTTTAACCTGCGATCGAGGCCTCTCTCCTTCCCTCCAAGGAAGGAAGGAAAGAGGCCTCGATTGCGGGACTTTTAACGATCGAGGCCTCTTTCCTTCCCTCCAACCCGAGTTTCCCCCAGTTGCTGGGGAGGCATGTTATTCTGCGTCCGATCTGGGTGATTGTTTACACCCAGATTGGAGATGGAATAACATCCCTTGCCAGCAGATCTGAGGGAAACTCGGGTTTCCCCCAGATCTCCTGCGGAGGGATGTTATTCCGCGTCCAAACTGGGTGTAAACATCAAGATTGGACACGGAATAACATCCCTCCCCAGCAACTGGGGGAAACTCAGGTTTCCCCCAGATCTGCTGGGGAGGGATGTAGCCTGCGTTAGTTCCCAAGTGGCGAGGAGGAGTGGAGGCGATGCACTCCACCCCTCCTCGCCACCTGGGAACTAAAGCGGGTCAAAGATAACCAGCGTTAGTTCCCAGCTGGCGAGGAGGGTGGAAGGGATGCTTCCCCCCCCAGCTGGGAACTAACGCGGGTTAAAGATAAACACCCAGATTGGACGCAGAATAACCCCCCTCCCCAGCAGACCTGGGGGAATCTCTAGGGGAAACACTTCCTTGGAGGGAAGGAAAGGGGCCTCGATAGCGGGTTAAAAAACCCAGTTTGGATGGCGTGGATGCTGTCATGTTTAAATGGGTCAAAGATGACAGCATCCACCATTAATGAGGCCATTACGAAGTATACGATTGTATTTTGAAAAAACACTAAAAAATCGGAATTAAAACAGATACGAAGGTCCAGTGCCCCCTAAATACGAGGCGGGTTATGAATAATTTTTTCAATGGATCGCCCAGCCCTAATAACTACTATTCCAATAATCAGAGACTACCCCATTGAGAATTAACAAATCTGAGCTATACTGTAGATACCTGAATGCTGGTTTATTTCTTTTTTTAAAAAAACCCAACACTCTAGAGGAATTTGTAATAAAAATTATGATCTGGCTGTTTCTGGCCCTGCCATGATTCGGTCTAAAATACAGGATTTTTCAAAAATGATTCCTATTTGAAAATCTCTCAACCATTAACCACCCATAAATGAAGCCCATACCCCTTCAAAGAGTGGGGCATAGAGTTTGAAATTATGACCACTAGGTACGAATCCCAATGCACAAACAGCTCCTAGACTCAGTCATTTGCAAAGTGGAGATCCCATAAGACCTAATGAGGTATTCTCTATTTGCAGAGTTATTTTTGGATTTGCTTCTGTCTTAAAATATGATAGCTTGATATCTTGTTAAATAATGTATAACTTTTTGTGTAATTGTAACATTTTGCCATTGTGAAATATACTGCTTTAAAAATGGATCCATCATTTTGAAACAGCAATAGAATCTCTCAGTGTTTTCATTCCCAATAAACCCCTTCATACAGTTCCTCATTAACCCCAACCATAAAATCATTTTCGTTGCTACTTCATAACTGTAATTTTGCTAAATGTAAAATGTAGTTTCATTCATCGGACCACATTTGGCACAAATACCCGATACACCCAAATTTGAATACTGGTGGGGTTGTGGGTGGTGATTTTGTCATTTGGGAGGTGTAGTTGCTGGGATGTATAGTTCACCTACAATCAAAGAGCTTTCTGAACTCCACCAACGATGGAGTTGAACCAAACTTGGAACACAGAACTCCCATGAGCAACAGAAAATACTGGAAGGGTTTGGTGGACATTGACCTTGAGTTTGGGAGTTGGAGTTCACCTACATCCAGAGGGCACTGTGGACTCAAATAATGACACATCTGGATCAAACGTGGCGCAAATACTCAATATATCCAAATGTGAACACAGGTGGAGTTTGGGGAAAATAGACCTTGATATTTGGGAATTGTAGTTGCTGGGATTTATAGTTCACATACAACCAAAGAGCTTTCTGAACTCCACCAACAATGGAATTGAACCAAACTTCCCATCCAGAACCCCCATGGCCAATAGAAAATAATGTATTTTCTGATGGTCTTTGGAACCCCCTCGCGACCCCCATAGGGGTCCCGACCCCCGGGTTGAGAAACCCTGCTCTAGATTTTCATCCAGAATAAACATCACAGATAATCAGCTTCTTAGTACTTCTGTGGCACAGAAACATAGATCTGAATCTTCCACATGGCTGAGCCCTGAAACATACGGCGTGATGAAAAAATTAAAGAGGAGTGATTCAAAGCATTAGTAGTACTCCACCAAACTGATGGCAGCCCATTAGTCAGTTAGTGTGCCCGACCAGGTTTTTTGCCACCACACTTTGAATATCCAGGATTACTAAATTGGGAAAGCTTTTAAGATATAGCATTGAAAGTGAAGGAGAATTTACGAAACCCTCAATTACGGGTTTCGTAAATATGGTGAGTTGCTTATGGAAAGTAATTGTTTTGTGTTTAGGACCAGTGTGTTGTGGGAGATGAAACAAGGCTCCAAGAACAGAATTTTCATCTATTACTACATGGAACATACTTATGATGCTAACCCTCAAGGTTGAATGCAATTCTTCTGGACTAGAGCAGTGTTTCTTAACCTGGGGGTCGAGACCCCTGGGGGTGGGCTGTGAGAAGATGTCACAGGGGTTGACAAAGACCATCAGAAAATACAGTATTTTATGTTGGTCATATGTTTATTTAAATTCAATTATGTATTTTTGTTTAGTTTTATACATTTATTTTTGACATTTTTGTCCACTGTTTTGATTTGATTTATCATTGTCTGTTGCCATTTTGTTCCTTTTATTGGAAACCGCCCTGAATTCCCTTGAGGATATAAGGTGGGGTACAAATAAAGTATTATTGTTATTATTATTATTATTATTATTAGGACATAAAGTGAAGTAGTCAAAAACACTGGTTTTATTGATGAGCTAAATACTACATGACAAAAAAGCACAGTTTTTTAATAGCTCCATATCTAATCTCAGTACATAAACAGGAATGTACCGTATAAACCAGGGGATACTGCCCTCCAAGGACCCTCGCTCAGGGTCAACCTAAGTCTGAAATGACTTGAAAGCACACAACAACAAGAACAACAATCCTATCATATCAGCCAAAAGCAGGCCCACACTTCTCATTGAAATACTAATAAGTTTATATTTGTTAAAATTGTTCTGCATTTTCATTATTGTATTGTATTGTTTTAAGTGTTTTTTGCACTACAAATAAGATCTGTGCAGTGTGCATAGGAATTTATTCATTATGTTTTTCAAATTATAATCCGGCCCTCCAACAGTTTCAGGGACTGTGCCCTTGCCCTCTGTTTAAAAAGACCCATGGTATAAACATTGCAAGACACTCTAATTAAGACAACGAGTTCATGATATGAGGTTATATTGCAGTGCAGCACAAACAAAAAAGATGGAGCATACTTTTGTTTACTGGCTCCTTTATTCCAAATTACTAACAAATCAATTCTACACAGTATAGCTAATGATACGAAGACTAGTAGTTCTATTGCTGTGAGTACTAGCTTGACTACTCAAGCCAAAAGATATTCAGATACCATCATGTACATATTTTATATTCTTATTTTAAAAATGTATTTAGCACATAATTATGTCCTACCACTTACCATGCACCCATTCTGTGGCAAGATCACCTGATTGCTGTAAACCGTTCCCCCCCAAATTGCCACGTATAGTTTTTTTTTGTGGGGTAGGAAGGGGGCATCTCAACAAAAACTGAATTGGACAATAATGTCCCATCAGCACTGATACCCTTTTTATGTTTTTATAGGATATTGGGATAAACAATGTTCCATCCCAAATTGTGATGAAAAGAAGCCAAAGAGACCTGATGCAGTTGTCAATAGATTGAGCCCGTTAAGGGATAAACGGAAAATTTCGGTAAGGGACGATGGAATTCTCATTAGGCCTAAGAAATACAATAATCCTAAATCTTAATAAAATGTAATTCTCATTAAAATCAGATAATATCTTGCAAAGAATATCCCGCAGTGTTTGGTTTTTTTAATTAAAAAAAACAACATACTGCATGGAGTTTAAGGTTATCTAAATTTGTTCTGCTTCTATTTCTAGAACATATTTGAAATTCTTCTATGTCTGAATAAAAGTGAGTGAACCTATTTGCAGAGGGTAAGAGAATAAAAGAGTAATAGAATAATAGAGTTGGAATAGACCACATGGGCCATCTAGTCCAACCCCCTGCCATGCAGGAAAAACACAATCAAAGTAGCCCTGAAGGATGATAAAGATAATAGAGATACAATTGAGTAGGATATCCTTTTTGTAGCAAGGAATAATGACATTTTTCTTAAATTTTCCTATTCACACACAAATATTTTTTCTTTGTCTTATTCCCATGCTCCCAAAGTATGATCTGTTGTTTCATTATAAAGTATAATGGTTTGAACTTAAGTTCCAGATCTTTCCAGATGTCTAATTAATGTGGAGTAAACTGGGAAAACCCAGTTTTCTCCACATTAATTCGCATTTACCATGGAGTGTCTTGCTCCAAGCAAAAATGGATGGTGAGGTTATCATTGTCAGAAATAAATTTAGAGTCACTATTTCCACTTCAGTGTTGTTCAGCTTTCTAAGTAAGCATATTTGGGGTATTTTTCTTCTCATTTAACAGTTTCAGGGGCTGAAAATAACTTACGTAAATCTAAAATGTGTAATGAATCAAATCCTTCATTAGCTTTGCTGGAACATTTCCACCGAATCCTAAATTAAGTTGAAGGTGATAGTAATCTTCCATTAGTTTCAGTTGAGAATTAGTATTACATCTGTATCAAGATTTGGTAGAAAAGCTCATTTAAAACCAGTGAAGCATTTTCCAAAGCATCCAGCTTCACCAGAAATTTGATTTTAAAAATCCTTCTTTGAAAGCAGTGGAGCATTTCCACTGAATCTTCAGTTGTACCAAATCTACAGGTCATCTCTTTTCTCTTCCACAGTTGATTTTTTAACCCCTAGAGTCTTGCAGCTAGTTTCATTATTTTTCAGATTTGAAGGTCCTCATGAAGGAGACCAGACTTGATGGGGGTGTTTGAGGTAGGAGGCAGGTTCCTAATGGGAAATTAGGCCTTTCCCTCCTTGCTCCCTCCCCTTTTCAAGACAGTAGGGTTCCCATTGCTATGCCTTTGCCCAAGGAGACACCCTGGATTTTGGGCAGTTTCTACCCTTGGCATTTATTGGCAGGGATTTCCCAGCAGGGCTGGAGGTTTGGGTGGCTGCACTAAGCAGAGTACCTTTCCAGGGCAGCCTCAAGGATGGAACATCCTGTAGCAGAGGATATTGCCCTCCCTCCCCCGCTTTAGAATAAACTCTTAATAAGTTGTTGCCTGGGTGAGTCACACTCTCTCAGCCTCCAGTCATGATTGCTAGGCCACAGAGGAAGGTTGCAGACAACTCCTTCCTTTAAAATAATGCTTAATTATTGTTGTCTGGAGGGAGTCACACTCTCTCAGCCCCAGGAAAGCACAGGCAATTCCACTCATTAACTGTGTCATCACATACTGAGGCCTACATTTTATTGCATGCCTAGGAGTTAAGCATGGTCTCATGTTAGGCTTAGCTCTTGCAATTATATTGGGGGGGGGGGGCTCTCTTTTGTTTCAGGCCTCATGTTAGGCTTTAAAGCTTACACAAACAACAGTGTATAGAAGCCAAATGGTCGTTAGACTGTATACGCTGAAGGTCTAAATGAAAACACAACCCCAATATATGCAAAATAGCAATCTATTGAACAATTGGCAATATAACAAACATACAATAAAGACACAATGTCTCAATGCAATTGAGAGGCGCACGGATATCCCCCCAAAACAAAGTACTTGCAATTGGATGGTTATAGTAGAAATACACCCCTCGCTGTGTATGCAGCAAGGGCGTCCGAACTCGGCGTGGGCCGGCGCGGCTGAGGCTGGGGCCGAGTGATGACGTGGAGCGGCGCGTCAGCGCGGCTGCGGACGGCGCCGAATGATGACGTGGAGCGGCGTGGGTGGGTAACGTCGTCTGCGCTGTGTAGCTATGGTGACGACGATGCGTGGTGGGCGGGGAGGAGGCCTGGATCAAAGGGATGGCGATGATGGGGAAATCCCCAAAGAAGGATCCAGGGATTCCCGGCGTCCTTCTATGGAATACTCATGAAACAAACACCCTCCTGGCCAGGGTGAATGGCAGGGCGCGTCACTGGAGGTCCTCAGGAGGGAATCCCGGGAGAAGAGACACGGAAGGGGGTGATGGGATGTATCGCAGGGTGGGAAGGATTCACTGACATTCAGCAGTCTAATAAAGAGCTTCAATGCTCTATTAAAGGGGAAATACCCCAGGACTTGTGTGCAAGAAGAGGCGGTGTGGCTCCTTCCTCACACAGAGGCTCGGTGGGTAGCAGAGCCGACGGCCAGCATAATGCTCTATTCATCCGCGGCTTATTCAACCGTTTCGGGCTTATATTATGGGCTCCTTTCTCAAGGCTCTATGGCTAGTACCAAGCAGTAGTCACTATAAATACAACAATGAAAGGAATCAATATCCACAAATTATACATAAAAACACTAAAACACAGCCTATAGTAATAACAAGTGTATACATACCATATCAGGTGTAGGATTACACATAACCCCGCTCTATGTGGAGTAGGGTGACCCAAAGGTAATGAAATAGGGGAACTGGCTTTTTTATAGTAAGATGGAGCTGATACAGATTGGATCATTGAGGCCAGCTGGCCATTCTGTGTTTAACCTTAAGATCCAAAGATTTTCTAGTCTCAGTAATTGCTCACTGGTATCTTTTTGAGTACTAGAGGTGACCTTTTCTAGTATCCTTACTCTTAAGGAGGCAGGAGTGTGGTTCAACTGTGTGCAATGGGAGTAAAAAGCTGAATCTAGGCTTTTTAAATTTATTTTAGAGCGATGTTCCACAAATCTAGTTTTAAGTTCTCTTTTAGACTGGCCTATATAAATTAAATCACAGCTGCACTGGATGACTCAAAAAGATACCAGTGAGCAATTACTGAGACTAGAAAATCTTTGGACGCAGCCACTGCTATTTTTGAGCTCCCCCCACCATATGCGGCAACCACAGATTCTCCAATCCAGATTGGAAGTTTCAGCACCCGCTCTATAAGATAACACCCGGCGTATAAGATGATTCCTGGTATATAAGTCGACTTCCATGTATAAGACGACCTCTGAGTTTTGAGAATATTTTCTTGGGTTAAAAGTAGCCTTATACGCCAGAAAATACGGTACTAAAATAATATATAAATATTAAATATATCATCCCTACATCGCGGTTTTTCACTTATTGCGGGAGGTCCTGGAATGTAACCCCCACAATAAGCGAGGGAACACTATATACTGGGAGGCGTCTATCTTGTACTAGGCCTTGTGTTCAGCTTTTTAGCTTTTGCCATTATATTAATAAGCCTTCATTTGGAGGCCTGTCTCCATTTTGTTCAGACTACACGTCAGGCTCCATGCCTTTGGGCTATTGTTGCCACAGGCTGGGGCCAATCTGGAGGGGGGCATGTGGTCTTCTCCTGTATCTGAGAGGCCCTCCAGTTTCTTCCTGGTCAGTTTCATGACCTAACAAACTAGAAGGCATCAGATCTGGTCTGGAAGCTGTGCAGTCATACGAACTTGCTGCAGAGAGCTCTAAAGGAGAGGAGTGGGGTAAATTGGTGGGAAATGAGGTTTCAAAGAGAAAAGAAAGAAGAGGGAACAAGAAATAAAGCTGTTGTGCTGAGAAAGGGTGATCCGTGAAATAGAGGAAAGATCCAATTGTTTTAGAAGTGTATTGTAGACAAACAGAATTATTTCTTACACGGAGAGCTCTATGGAGCAATTTCAGGAACCAGGGAGATATAGTATGAGAAGGGCCCTCATATTATATCTCCCAAAGCATCCAGATAGAAATTTGATTGAATTGAATATACAAAATATAGAATGAACCATATAATTTTAATTATTTTGTGTTATGGAACTATGCTTCATGATTTGCTTTTAAAAAAATCTCACACACCCCCACCAAAATAATTTTCTGTCTACGACCTCAAAAACTTATTTGTAACACTTTTAGTACTAAGGTTGGAGAGTGGTCCCTGGTCAAAGTGGTACCTGGTCAAAAAAAAGTTTGGGTCCTTAGCTGTAAAGGGAATAAGAGGTATTAAGCAAGCCAATCAGTAGTGACATCCAATCAGTTCCAATTTCATTGCATGCTTGACAAACACCAGATGCATACAATGTAGTTGGGGAAATTAGGACAAACTTTATTGGTTACAATTGTCTGTGCAGTTGGCTTGTACACATGGGTCCCAGATTCAGCCACTGAAATTAAACATATGGGTCCTTGCAAAGAAGACTGCAGCCAGTCTCCATAATAGAAGTGCCACTCTCTGTGGCACTCTAAAACAGCAAACCTCCTGCACCATGATTCATGCAGTTGCCTTCTTGTTCAATATTAAGCCTTTTTTTTGGGGGGGGGGTTAAAGGTTTGAGGGTGCATGGGGACAAAGTGCCCCATTTTGCCATAGATTTTATCATTTTGAGGAGGATTCTTGGTGAAAATTGCTTAATTGAATTTTGTGGTACTGCGTTTTTGTGTCTGGCTTTATTTACCCATGGTTTAAGCCAGGGCTTCCTATTTTCCCCCCACTCAGGACCTGTTTTGGCACAATATTTTTATGTAACCCCAGATATATGAGACTATCTATATATATAATTTTGGTGAGTCCGTTTAAAGTCGTATATAGACAAAGAAACTATGGCTCGCAGAGGCACCAAACTTGGCAGCCTACTGGACCATTACACTCGCTACAGACAACAGCCAAAAAAACGGACCTACATCCTCCCAGCACCCCAAAAAACGATCCCAAAACATTGCCACCAGCACTCCCACCCACGGCCACTTCGCTGCCAGCGAACGTTTAGAACTGGCAGCAGAGCGCCTCCTCCGCCTCCTCAGGAAGAGCGTTTGGAGGAGGAGGAGACACCCCTCCCTCCTTCCCAGCCCCTCCCGCCTCCTCCCCCCCCTGCCGCCCCCGGTACAGGGGGCGTGGCAAGAGGGGGACACCCCTCCGCTCCTTCCCAGCCCCTCCGCCTCCTCCCGCCCCCCTGCCGCCCCCGGTAGGGAGAGTGGCAGGGGGCGTGGCAAGAGGCGGGGACACCCTCCGCACCCCTCCGCTCCTTCCCAGCCCCCCTCCCCTTCCCAGCCCCTCCTCCCCCCCCTGCCGCCCCCCAGGTAAGGGGAGAGTGGCAGGGGGCGTGGCAAGAGGCGGGGACACCCCTCCGCTCCTTCCCAGCACCTCCCGCCCCTCCCGCCCCCTGCCGCCCCCGGTAAGGGAGAGGGCAGGGGCGTGGCAAGAAGCGGGGACACCCCGCCTTCCCAGCCCCTCCCGCCTCCTCCCGCCCCCCTGCCGCCCCGGTAGTGGCAGGGGCGTGGCAGGGGCGTGGCAAGGCGGGGACACCCCTCCGCTCCTTCCCAGCCCCTCCCGCCTCCTCCCGCCCCCCTGCCGCCCCCGTAAGGGAGAGTGGCAGGGGGCGTGGCAAGAGGCGGGGACACCCCTCCGCTCCTTCCCAGCCCCTCCCGCCACC
Source organism: Anolis apletophallus (assembly GCA_030556195.1). Taxonomy (NCBI): domain Eukaryota; kingdom Metazoa; phylum Chordata; class Lepidosauria; order Squamata; family Anolidae; genus Anolis; species Anolis apletophallus. Next base: position 100,035,577 of record JARBWK010000006.1, on the reverse strand, counting down.
ACCCCCCCCCCCAGCCCCCCCCCCCGAAGGGGGAGTGGCAGGGGGGTGGCAAGAGGCGGGGACACCCCTCCGCTCCTTCCCAGCCCCTCCCGCCTCCTCCGCCCCCTGCCGCCCCGGTAGTGAGAGTGGCAGGGCGTGGCAAGAGGCGGGGACACCCCTCCCCTCCTTCCCAGCCCCTCCCGCCTCCTCCCGCCCCCCCTGCCGCCCCCCCGGTAAGGGAGAGTGGCAGGGGGCGTGGCAAGAGGCGGGGACACCCCTCCGCTCCTTCCCAGCCCCTCCCGCCTCCTCCCGCCCCCTGCCGCCCCCCCGCCTCCTCCCGCCCCCCCCTGTAGGGAGAGTGGCAGGGCGTGGCAAGAGGCGGGACACCCCCCTCCTTCCCAGCCCCTCCGCCTCCTCCCGCCCCCTGCCGCCCCCGGTGGGGAGTGGCAGGGGGGCGTGGCAAGAGCGGGGACACCCCTCCGCTCCTTCCCAGCCCCTCCGCCTCCTCCCGCCCCCTGCCGCCCCGGTAAGGGAGAGTGGCAGGGGCGTGGCAAGAGGCGGGGACACCCTCCTCCTTCCCAGCCCCTCCCGCCTCCTCCCGCCCCCTGCCGCCCCGGTAAGGGAGGTGGCAGGGGCGTGGCAAGAGGGGACACACCCCCCTCCTTCCCAGCCCCTCCCGCCTCCTCCCGCCCCCCCTGCCGCCCCGGTAGGGGAGTGGCAGGGGCGTGGCAAGAGGCGGGGACACCCCTCCCCTCCTTCCCAGCCCCTCCCCCCCCCCACCCGGCCCCCTGCCGCGTTCCGGTAAGGAAGAGTGGCAGGGGGCGTGGCAAGAGGCGGGGACACCCTCCCCTCCTTCCCAGCCCCTCCCGCCTCCTCCGCCCCCCTGCCGCCCCGGTAGGGGAGTGGCAGGGGGCGTGGCAAGCGGGGACACCCCCCTCCTTCCCAGCCCCTCCCGCCTCCTCCCGCCCCCTGCCGCCCCCGGTAAGGGAGTGGCAGGGGGCGTGGCAAGGCGGGGACACCCCTCCCCTCCTTCCCAGCCCCCCCCGCCTCCCCCCCCCCCCCCCCCCCCCCCCCCTCCTTCCCAGCCCCCCCCGCCTCCCTCCCCTCCCCCTCCTGCCCTGCCCCCCTCCAGGGGCGTGGCAAGAGGCGGGGACCCCTCCCCCTCCTTCCCAGCCCCTCCCGCCTCCTCCCGCCCCCCCTGCCGCCCCCGGTAGGGAGAGTGGCAGGGCGTGGCAAGAGGCGGGACACCCCCCCTCCTTCCCAGCCCCTCCCGCCTCCTCCCGCCCCCTGCCGCCCCCGGTGGAGGTGGCAGGGGGCGTGGCAAGAAGCGGGGGGACACCCCTCCGCTCCTTCCCAGCCCCTCCCGCCTCCTCCCGCCCCCCTGCCGCCCCCGGTGGGGGAGAGTGGCAGGGGGCGTGGCAAGAGCGGGGACACCCCTCCCCTCCTTCCCAGCCCCTCCCGCCTCCTCCCGCCCCCCCTGCCGCCCCCGGTGGGAGTGGCAGGGGGCGTGGCAAGCACCCCTCCTTCCCAGCCCCTCCCGCCTCCTCCCCCCCCCCTGCCGCCCCGGTAGGGAGAGTGGCAGGGCGTGGCAAGAGGCGGGGACACCCCTCCCTCCTTCCCAGCCCCTCCCGCCTCCTCCCGCCCCCCTGCCGCCCCCCCGGTAGGGGTGGCAGGGGCGTGTGCAGAGAGGCGGGGACACCCCCCCTCCTTCCCAGCCCCTCCCGCCTCCTCCCGCCCCCTGCCGCCCCCGGTGAGGGAGTGGCAGGGGCGTGGCAAGATGCGGGGACACCCCCCCCTCCTTCCCAGCCCCTCCCCCTCCTCCGCCCCCTGCCGCCCCCGGTAAGGAGAGTGGCAGGGGCGTGGCAAGAGCGGGGACACCCCTCCCTCCTTCCCAGCCCCTCCCGCCTCCTCCCGCCCCCCTGCCGCCCCCGGTAGGGAGAGTGGCAGGGGGCGTGGCAAGATGCGGGGACACCCTCCCCTCCTTCCCAGCCCCTCCGCCTCCTCCCGCCCCCCTGCCGCCCCGGTAAGAGTGGCAGGGGGCGGGCAAGAGGGGACACCCTCCCCTCCTTCCCAGCCCCTCCCGCCTCCTCCCGCCCCCCCCTGCCGCCCCCCCCGGTAAGGGAGAGTGGCAGGGGGGCGTGGGAAACACCCCTCCGCTCCTTCCCAGCCCCTCCCGCCTCCTCCCGTGCCCTAAAAACACACATTCCCCCTAAAAACACCCACACAACATTAAACCAAGAAGACGCACAGAAATGTACTCACAAACAACCCCAGTACCATGCATTCACACACAACACCAAACACCCACAAACTTTCCTTACCTTCTTTACACCAAACATCCGTGGAACAGCTGAGCCGATGGCATGTTTCCTCTAACAAAACCAAACTACATTTCCCTGCATCCTTTGCAACAGGACACGCCCACACCTGGGAGGAAAGGGAAGAGGCCGGAGGGGAGCCTTTGCTGGCTCCTCCCCTCCGGGCTTTTCCTTTCCCTCCCAGCGGTGGCGTGTCCCATTGCAAAGGATGCAGGGAAAAATGTTTTTTTGTTAGAGGAAACATGCCATCGGCTCAGCGTTGCACGGATGTTCCCTGTAGAAGGTAAAGAAAGTTTCTGGGGAAGGAAAGTATACAAGGAATGAAGGAACAGAGAAGAAAGGAACACATACACACAAAAGGGGTTAGCCACAGACACACATATATACATACACATGAATACATATATACACATCCACACACATATATACATCCACACACACATATATATACACATATATACACATCCACACACATATAAACATACACACACATATACATACACACATATATACATACACACATACATATATACACATCCACACACATATATACATACACACTTATACATATATACACATCCTCACGCATATATACATACACACTTATACATATATACACATCCACACGCATATATACATATACATATATACACATATACACACATATACATATATACACATCCACATATATACTGTATACACATATATACACATGCACACATACATATATATACACATCGACACACATATATATACATACACATATACACACATGCACACATACATATATACACATCGGCAGACATATATACAAACACACATATACATATATACACATCCACACACATATATACATACACACATATACATATATACACATCCACACACATATATACATCCACACATACATATATACACATCCACACACATATATACATACACACATATACATACATACACATCCACACATATACACATCCACACATCCACAAATATACATATATACACATCCACATATATACTGTATACACATATATACACATGCACACATACATATATATACACATCGACACACATATATACATACACATATACACACATGCACACATACATATATACACATCGACACACATATATATACATACACACATATACATATATACACATTCACACACAAATATACATATATACACATCCACACATATATACATATGTACACATCCACACACATATATACATACACATATACACACATGCACACACATATATACATATACATCAATAGACATCCACACACATATATAGCACAGCAACGCGTGCACGGGTCAGCTAGTATATGTTTAAAAATCAAACATTTACTGAAAACAAATAAACTAAACAGGGGTGCCCCCCCCCTTTTTTGTGAAGTACAGCTGAGGCATCTTCCACAGAGTCCACTGTAAACACTGCACAACATATTGATGTAAATGTTAAAAACAGCTACTAGGCGATGTTCAGAAAACCTTGACTGTTACTAAATTTTTCGTGACTCCAACATTGAGCTAAGTGGGTCTCATTTGAGGTCAGGAGCCACAGTTTAAGAAGCAGTGCTGTAGGCTAAAGTTAACTGTATACTGTAGCTATTGTTGCTTATGGGAGAAGCTTGACGAATATGTCATTACTCAACGATAGGCAACTTCTGTGTTATTAGGGACAGTATGATGGGAGAAAAGATGCAGAAAAATTGTTTAGTTATCTGCCATGATATTGTGGTAACACTGTTTTATGTTATCACTGTTGATCACCTTGCGTGCCATTCTTTGTTGGAAAGATGAAAATATAAATCTAATCAACCAATCAATTCTATCCAGTATAGCTATCAAATGTAGAAAAAAATCTTGTAATTTTTGTAGAAGCAAACAAATATGGAAACATTAAATACTGTTAAATCATTCATTGGAATGTCAGATGTTTAGGGAATAATGCTTTCATCTGTTGTAAAAATAGACAAAAGAAAATGAATTAATGTTTGATAAAATACTCAGAATCCTCATATTACGCGCAATGCTCTTTTTCTTTCTTACACAAGCCCCTTCCCAAAATATGAGTTACCCATTAAATTAAACCCACGTACAACATAGTACAGCCAGAGTATGCAGCCCATGAGATGCAGCATTTCTGTATGGAATTCTTTACAGTTGTAACACATTACTATCCCTTTGCTTGAAGAGTTTATGTACGTTTCACAGCACATACCCCGATACCTCCATTAGTGAAATAGTAGAACTCAAATGGAAAGTTGTAACACTAAAATCCTCCAGGGGGTATGCTTTTCCTAGAAAAGAAGGTGCCCATCTCCACAACTTGTTTTAACCCAAACTTCTTAAAACAATCACTTCTCCTTTCATGGGCAGATTATGAAAGTATAGCAGTGATAAATATGATGGGTGCAATCTCTATGTCCATTGCAATTGCTTGCCCCATTTTGGGAGTGAGGCATATCCACTTCCATACTCCAATCTAGCAGCTTTGGAGTGCCGCACCATGGACAGCACCCATCTCTCCTCACCCCCCAAAAACCCCATCTTCTTTCCCTGAGGATAACCCTATCTATGTAACCCAATATTCAGGCTAGCATAAACACATGAGAGGGGAAAGTACACCATAGCAGGAAACTTCCATCCTCACTTTATTATTTTGCAGTTAGGTGTGAAGTTTCCATGAAGTTTAATGGCTAGGAGATGTGTTTTTCACAGCTTTGTACAATCAGCTTACGTATCTCCAAAAATCAAGTATCAGTTTCTCATAGAATGTTAGTCAGAGCAAAGCAATGTGGAAGGAGAATAATAGGTGGCCATAGCAGTCCGCCTGATAATAAAAAATAATTTCAACCCTGAGGGTACCCATTCCTAGGACAACATATTCAGATTTCACAAGATATATATCTTTCTCTTAAGTTCCCAAGTTAATACATTAATTGATACATTACAACAGTCCAATAATACCCAAATCCATAAAAAAAATTAAGACTGAATTAAAAACACTCTTAATATTTTTCAGCAAAGGGACCTTGTAGCATCTCTGAGACTGAAAGAAAGAAGTTGGTAGCATAAGCTCACTGGCAATACATGAAATACCCTAGATGTTTTTGGACTGCAACTTCCAGCAACCTTAGCCAACATAGCCAGTAGTGAGGAATGCTGAGAATTGCAGAACAGAACCATTTAGGGTCACATGATTCTCGACCCTGAAACACAGATATATGAGTGTGTGTGTATGTTTGTGTATACACACATACATATGCACACACACATTCATATATTTGTATTTCTGGGCTGAGAATCACACGATTCTAGATACATAAACATATAGTTCTTGAGTTACAACCATCCAATTTACAAACGACTCCTAGTTAGGCAAGAGGAAGTGAGAGAAATCTTTGCATTGAAAGATCCTGAAAGAGTTATCATGGGTGAAAGGTGTCTCCACTGAAGCTTTATCACTTGACTAGCTTGGGGACCCGGCGGTGCCCGGGTTATTTGATAAAGGCATTGTGTGCCAAGGTTGTTCCTTATCAAATGTTAATGTGGCTCACAGTGGCCTCGGGAACTTAGTGAAGATACTGCAAGTCCCATCGGCCATGGTCCTTCCCCCTCCAAACAGCACCAGGATGTAGAGTGGGTTTAGGGGCTCTGTGTGTCACATTTGGTCTTTATCATTCTTTGGATGAGGGTTGCAGCAGTCTCGGAAGGTGAGTGAAGGTATTTCAAGTCCCATCATTTGTGGTCCATCCTCCTTGAAACAGCATCAGGGTGTAGAGTGGGTCAAGGGGGCTCTGTGTGCTAATATTGGTCTGTATTGATCATTGGGTGAGGGTTGCGTTGTGAAGTGGGCAAGTTTGGTCCTGATCCATCACTGCTGTGGGCCGCAGTGTCTGACTGCCTGAGGCCTTTCCTTTTCTCTCTGTGTCACCTTAGAATGTTGGAATGTGGATGGCCAATCGGAGTCCTTTATGCAAATACCATTTCAGTGGCAACCAATCCCCTCTGTCTGGGGCTGTAGAATGTTGTAATTCTGAGGCTGGCCAATCAGAGTCCTTTATGCAAATAACCCCATAGTGGCAACCTATCGAAATGCTGTCGCATATTCCTTGGTATCTTTGCACCTCCCAGAAAATGAACATTCCATTTCCAACCAAAAAAAATCTGTCATTTGGCTAACTCAAGCATACAGGTGCCTTCTGTTTTGCTGGCCAATCAGAGTCCTTTATGCAAATTGTCTCTCAGTGGCAACCAATGCCCTCTGTCTGGTGCCTTAGAGTGTTGGAGTTCTGAGGCTGGCCAATCAGAGTCCTTTATGCAAATAATCTGGTGTCTTAGAGTGTCGGAGTTCTGAGGCTGGCCAATCAGTGTCCTTTATGCAAATAATCCCACAGTGGCAACCAATCGAAACGCTGGCACATATTCCTACCACCGCACCATCGCACCGCCGTAAACACTGACTTTTATTATATGCATAGATACTGTACATAGATAGATAGATATTTGTTTCCATAACAAGCCATTTTTTTTCAAAATCCAATTATCACTAGGACAGAAAGTGAGTGAGGGGCACAGATAGCAAAACAAACACCACATGGACGTCAACCCTTCCCTATGCTACCCAAAAGCGCTCGCGTGTGTGGTTGGATTTACAGTTTAAAATGTACCTGTTCCAATTTACATGCAAATTCAACTTAAGAACAAACCTACCAAATCTTTATTGTTTGTAACTTGGGGACTGCCAATATATGAGACAATTGCCTACTGGCTAAACTGTTATTCCTCCTATAATGGGCCGCAGTAGTGCCCTGTGGACTGCAATTGAAAGACACAGAACTACATTCAATTCTATAATTCTGTGATTCCTAAGCATACCCCCAACAATATCGGACCTCATTGGCAAAGGGATATTGGTCCATCATCTTAAGCTACTCCTCAAAAAAGCCAAACAAGAAAGAACACATTGTGTTTTGCATACCAGGAAAAGCTCAGCAACAGAACCTGACAGAACCTGTTAGGGTCATTTGGCTCTTCTGCAACAACTAACCACTGTGGTTTTATCTCTAGTGGCATGAAGGTCTGCAAAGGCCCTTCATTTTTAGAACTTGCCATATGTTTACTGGAGGACTGGGGAAAAAATAAAGGAAAGTCTGCTTTTGAGCAAGAAGATTTTTATAACTGTACATTACCAATAGCATTGTGTATGCAGTGGATCAGCTTCTTGACATTTTTGCAAATTTAGTAGCGAAATTAGCAGTGAGCACTGTTGTTAGGTCTCTGGGACAGTGAATCTGCTGTAGATATTATTCCAAACCTTTAAAGGAGCTCTCTGAGTTACCGAACCCGTTTTGGCTCCTTTTAAATTCAAACTAAAACCCAGAGAGGATTCAGTATTTCCTTGATATTGGAGTGACCAGATAATACTGAAGGAAGCACATACACACTGCTGTTGTTGCCCAGCAGATACCATTAGCACCACAAATGCCTGGTGATTTTTTTTACTTTAAAAGTTCTGTCTTGTCTTTGCCTTCATATAAGTCGGAGAGAGAAGGGGAGGGACTGGGGCAATTGCTTTCAATAAAATCTCAGGGTTTTTGAAGTGTAATTTAAAGGTATTGGAGTTTTTGTGTGTTGCGGTATTTTATGAGCTATCCTTTTAATTTTACAGACCTAAACTTCCAGCAACATTGTGTAATTTCCCTAAATAGCCAGAATAACAATGAATTTTATGTGTACATCACTGCCAAGCATGTTTTAAGGAGCATAATATTCTATACAGGTGCAGGAATGGCAGATCTCATACTTACGATGCATAAATTACCTGCAAGGTAATTCCAATTTAAGCAGGAATGATTTAAGTATACCTTTATCCACTAGATGGCAAGAGAGAATGGATAAGTGTAGCAAAGCATCCAATCCTCCATTGTAGAACAGAATTTGCTACCAAATTAAAGACAAGTATAGACAGAATATCCCTTATCTGAAATGGTTGAGACTTTTGCATTGTTTTGCATTGTTTTATATTTTTAAAATGTCTGTATTTGCATAGAAGTACATAATGCAATCTCTTGGAGCTGTGATCCAAATCTAAATATAAAATTTATTTATGTTTCATATGCACCTTATATACATAGCCTGGAATAATTTCTGTACACAATATGTTTTATAATGTTGTGCATAAAACAAAGTTTGTGTACACTGAATTTTCCGAAAGCAAAGGTGTCACTTTCTCAGGCACCCAGGAAGGCAATTTTGAATTTGAGACTATTTCAGATATAGAATTGCAGCTAATTTGAGACTATTTCAGATATAGAATTGCACTGAGATTCACACTTCTAGGTAAAGTTAAAGATTTTCGCTAACATTAAGTCTAGTCGTGTCCAACTCAGGGGGTGGGTGCGCATCTCAATTTCTAAGCCAAAGAGCCAGCATTGTCCATAGACACCTCCAAAGTCATGTGGTCACCATGACTGCATGAGGCGCTGTTACCTTTCCACAGAAGTAGTACCTATTGATCTACTCACATTTGCATATTTTCAAACTGCTAGGTTGGCAGAAGGCAGGGCTAACAGCAGGAGCTCACACCACTCCCCGAATTCGAACCGTCAACCTTTCGGTCAGCAAGTTCAGCAGCTCAGTGGTTTAGCCCAGTGTTTCCCAACCAGTGTGCCGTGGCACGCTTGTGTGCCGTGAGCAATCATCAGGTGTGCCGTGGGAAATTGGAACCTTCAATACACTTTCTTTCCCCTCCTGCCGAACACTTTTTCTTCTCCACTCGGGCTCCCTTCTTCCTAGCCTTGCTCTGCTCGTTTTGCCTCGCTTTGCTCTGGGGCGAGTCTGCGCAGTAGCGCCCGCATGGGTCACGTCTTCCTCCCTCTCCTCTCCCCTCCTGAACACGCCCTTGGATCACAACAACATAACGTGACATAGTTTGAGTCCACAGTGCTCTCTGGGTGTAGGCGAACTACAACTTCCAAACTCAAGGTCAATTTCCAAGCAAACCCTTTCAGTACGTTTTGTTGGTAATGAGAGTTCAATATGCCAAGTTTGGTTCAATTCCATTGTTGCAAGAGTTCAGGATGCTCTTTGATTGTGTGTTAACTATAAATCCCAGAAACTGTAACTCCCAAATGTCAAGGTTTATTTTCCAACTGTGTTCACATTTGGGCATATTGACTACTCATGCCAAGTTTGGTCCTGATCCAACATTGTTTGAGTCCACAGTGCTCTCTGGATATAGGTGAACTACAACACCAAAACTCAAGGTCAGTGCCCACCAAACTCTTATAGCATTTTCTCTCGGTTATGGGAGTTCTGTGTGGGAAGTTTGTGTCTTTCTGCCATTCCTGCCAGGATATCTATGTCGTGTTCATCGAAACAGGACCAGGTTTCACACTGAGTGTATAAATACATTTAAAAACATATTAACTATATGTATTACTGTGTTAGAGTGTCACTTTGTGTCATTTTGGTTGGTGGTGTGCCCCAGGATTTTGTAAATGTAAAAAAATGTGCCACGGCTCAAAAAAGGTTGAAAAACACTGGTTTAGCCCACTGTGCCAATAGATCTAGTCTTGTCAAATCTGTCTTAATTTGAAATTGTACAACAATGAACTGAATTAGACTGCACGTAATACTGATTGGCAGTCCTGGGTGAACATTGGAATTTCCAATTATAATTCCAATCTTGAAAGCCTAGAACAGGCAACTTATTTAAACTATATACAGAATATCATGTTTAAATTTAGTTACACCTTTAGCCAAGTAAGAAGCATTCTACCTTGACAAATGATCCCAAAGAAATTACATTGTCTTGTATAAAACCAAATAATTTCACCCCAAAAGAAATTGTTTAAGAAGCATGAACATCTGTTAATTTCACCAGGGCTTTACCAAAAAAAGAGAGATACTGTACATTTTAAACTTACAGTAGATAATTGTTGGCCAGTGTCTAATCTTCCATTTTGGGGCCTGCGTTGACCTCCCAACTCCATGGATTTCTGTATGAAACAGATTATCTAGATCCATTTCAAGTCTGACTATAGGACAGAGGCAGCTGTCGTCACCTCGGTTGATGACCTACACAGGGAAATGGACTGGGGGTGGGAGGGGTGTCCCTTTTGATTATCCTAAATCTCTCATTAGTGTTTGGTACCATCAACCGTAGAATCCTTCTTTGTCACCTTTCTGGGATGAGGTTGGGAGGTATTATTCAGTGGCTCCATTCCTTTTAGATGAACATTTTCAGAAGGTGGTGCTAGGGGACTCCTGTTCATTTCTTTGGCCACTGGCCTTTGGAGTACCGCAAGACTCTGTGTTGTCTCCCATGTAATTCATATACATGAAATGACTGGGAGGTCATCCGGAGTTTTGGAGTGTGGTGCCCACTACGAGAGCGGGTCAATAAGTCCGTGACTTTTTGAATGAAACAGAGGTTTTTGATTTAAAAAATCATTTTATTTTCAACGTAGTCTCCTTTGAGCTCTATACACTTTGTCCAATAAGATTTGTCAAGGTCATCAAACTAGGTATTTGTTTGTGATATGATTTCATTGTTGGAGTCAAATCTCTTTCCGCCGAGCCATTTCTTCAGGTTTGGAAACAAGAAATAGTCACTAGGGGCTAAATCCAGAGAATAGGGCGGATGAGGGAGCAATTCATATCCCAATTCATGGATTTTTGCCATGGAAACTGCACATGTGTGCACCTTTGCGTTTGTGGTCAATTGTGCGCAAACACGGCACCCATCTTGCGAAAAGGTTTCTCATACCCAAGTGATCATTTAAAATTGAAACCACTGAGCCATGTAAGATGCCTATGGCTTCCACAATCCCTCACACTTTCAATCTCCGATCGGCCAACACCATATAGTGAATTTTTTCAATTGTTTTGGGTGTAGAGGCCTCAACTGGGCGTCCAGAACGTTTGGCATCTTCCGTGCTTGTACGGCCCACACCTGCTAGGTATAATAGACAATGGAATATTCATTAAATATGGAAAAACTTTTTCTACCATTGAAATTGAATTTGGAAGACAAACTTGCAGATTTGTCCACATTTTGGTTGAGACAAAATTTAAAGGAAACATCAAACAGACTTTGCTGAGCCTTGGTTTAGAGACTAAGATAAATAAGGTGATAAAAGGTTATCCCATCTGGGATGCTCCTGATTAATAGATTTGTTAAATAATGCTTAATGAGCACATGTTACCCCTTTTTACCTAGAAATTCCTTTAATAAAAACTTTTTTTAAAAAAAAAAAAAACCATTTTCCATTGAAATTGATGGTGCAGAGTCCACATCAAATCAGTGATGGTTCCCCCAAATAATGCTTAATGAGCACATAGTCTTTTTCCATTTTCTCCTCAAATCAATGCTATCAATGGCTGTCAAACACAAACTAAATGATGCAGCTTGTTCAAATTTTGACAGGAGTCAACTGCCAGATGCCTGTTGACAGGAGCAGTGTTGCCCTTTCAGTTAAGAGTTGGGAAATTCAAAAAGCCACGGACTTATTGACCCGCCCTCGTATATACAATTTCACATATACATGAAACTGCTGGGAGATGTCATCTGGATTGCAGATAACACCCAACTCTACTACTCCTTTCCATCCCAAACCAAGGAAGCTGTCCTGATCCTAAACTGATGTCTGTTATCAGTAACTAGCTGTACCCGGCACGCGTTGCTGTGCACTATTTAGAAGATGCTGTGGCATAGTCTTCTTTCCTTCCATCCATCCTTCCTTCCTTCTATCCTTCCTTCCTTTTCTCTTCCCTCTTTCCTGGTATTCTTCCTTTTTCCTCCCCTCCTTCCTTGCTTTCTTCCATCCTTAATGCTTTCTACCTTTACTTTCCCCTGACCTCATCGTCTTCCAAAGGCCTGGGCAACCTTGGGCCTTTTGGGATTGTAGACCTCAACTCCCACATTTCCTCACAGCCCCAGGCCCCTTCCACAGGCCTCACAGGGGTTTTTGGACTTCACAACTGGGAAACTTTGGCCTGTGGGAGTTGAAGGGGCCTTTGGAAGGGGGTTGGGTTTGTGAGGAATTGTGGAAGTTGAAGTCCAAAACCCCTAAGAGGCTCAAGTTTCGCTTGGGCAAAGGGGTTTTTCACTTGAACTTCTAAAACTGGGGAAACGTGGGCCTGTGGGAGTTGAAGTCCAAAAACCCTTGTTAGGCCCAAGTTTGGCCAGGCCTTTGGAAGGGGACTGGGGTGAAGGAAAGATTATGGAGGGGGGGGGGTGAAGTGGCTGCCCAGGGAGCACCGGCAGCCCCAAATCGTCCAAAGGGGTGTGTGGGAGAGCGGCAGCGGCCTCTCAGTAGGCGGCGGCTGGCGAGGGATGGAGGAGTAGAGGATGGTGCTGGGCACCTTCTTCCGCCGGTGCTGCCACTGCGGAGGAGGCGGGCCTAAGGAAGGGGGAAGCAGGCGCCTGCTTCTCCCTTCCTTAGGCCCACCCCTCCATCCCTGGCTCCCAGGGGGCGCGCGGATCGCGATCTGGGCGGCGCCTCCCAGGGCGCCACGGATCGCCGGGACGGGGAGGGGGGGGCCTAAGGAAGGGGAAGCAGGCGCCTGCTTCCCCTTCCTTAGGCCCACCCCCTCCGTTCCTGGCTCCCAGGGCGCCGTGGATCACGTGATCTGGGCGGCCGCGGGAGCCGGGACGGGAGAAGGAGGCGGGCCTAAGGAAGGGGAAGCAGGCGCCTGCTTCTCCCTTCCTTAGGCCCACCCCCTCCTTCCCTGGCTCCCAGGGCGCCGCGGATTTGTTGCTTTGGGGTTTAGGGAGGGGGGCTTTTGGGACGTCGGAAGGGGGGGTGTTGTTTTGGGGACGTTTTGTGGCGAAGTTTGTGGGATCGGGCCGCCTCGCTTTGGCCGCCATGTGCTTGAGAACGGGAGAGGGTATGTTGTGGATTTGTTGCTTTGGGGTTTAGGGAGGGGGGCTTTTGGGACGTAGGAAGGGGGCGGGGTGTTGTTTTGGGGAGGTTTAGTGGCGAAGTTTGTGGGATCGGGCCGCCTTGCTTTGGCCGCCATGTGCTTGAGAACGGGAGAGGGTATGTTGTGGATTTGTTGCTTTGGGGTTTAGGGAGGGGGGCTTTTGGGATGTTGGAAGGGGTGTTGTTGTTTTGGGGACGTTTTGTGGCGAAGTTTGTGGGATCGGGCCGCCTCGCTTTGGCCGCCATGTGCTTTGGGGTTGAGGGAGGGGTTTGGGACGTGGAAGGGGGTGGGGGTGTTGTTTTTTAGGAGGGGCTTTTGGGACGTAGGAAGGGGCGGGGTGTTGTTTTGGGGAGGTTTAGTGGCGAAGTTTGTGGGATCGGGCCGGCTCGCTTTGGCCACCATGTGCTTTGGAACGGGGGAGGGTATGTTGTTGATTTGTTGTTTAGGGGTTTTGGGAAGGGGTTTTTTGCTTGTATTTGAGGGTGTTGTAAGGTTCCTAGGGGCGATTTTTTTGGCTCTGGTTGTACCTAGTGATATGGCTAGTTGGGCTGTCGAGTTTGGTGTTTCTGAGGCTTATAGTTTCTTTGTCTATATCTCCCGTTGCACGACGTGAAGAAAAATATATATATAGATGGGCTGGATTAAGGTCAGTTAGAAAGCAGATCAGGAAATAGAGATTCTGCCTATATTAGATGGGGATTATATTCCCCGTAAACATGCAGGTCCACAGTTTGGGTGTACCCCTGGGCGCAGCATTGAATCCTGAAACCCAGGATTTTGCAATGGCCAGGAGTGCTTCCACATATTTAAAGCCTGTGTTCCTTTAAATGCCGAATCTGGCCATGGTGGTACATGCCTGAGTTACATCCCATTTGGATTACTGTAACATGCTCTATGTGGGTCTGCCTTTGAAGAGTGTTTGGAAACTTCAACTGATCCAAAGAGTTGTGGCCAGATTGTTAGCTGGGGGAACAGGGAACACAGCTCCCTTATTGCAACTCCCTGCCTCAGAAAGCCACAATGGCCCCTTCCACACAACTGTATAAAAGTCACATTGAATTGGATTATATGTCAGTGTGGACAAAGATAATCAAGTTTAAAACAGATATTGTGAATAATCTTCCTTAATATTCTGGGATCGTTTTCAGACAGCACTTAAATTAAGAAACACACTTTGGCATGTGTTTAAAGTTCACAGATCTTTCCCTAAAGCACATGCTTTCCCGGGGGGGGGGGGGTGATTAGATGCCCTTCTGGTACCTTCTGGGAGGGCACCTAAACATCCAACTCTCTCCCAAAAGGCCTTAAAAATTACAAGAAATTACCCAGCTGCCATCAAGGCCCTGCCAAAGTCCTCCTGGCGCATAGAAATGACGGACCAGGACACCTGGAAAGGATTTCCTCCTACCCCCCCCCCCCCGGCACGTGATCTCTACACACCAGGAGGATTCCAGCAGGACCTTAATGGCAGCCGGGTAAGTTATTTTAATTTGAAGGCCTGGGGTGGGGGGTGCCCAAAAATCCCGAGAGTGCTGTGTAGATTGGATCCGGGGATCACATGGCACGGTTCCCAGGCCCAATCCACACTGGGCCCATACCTAGAAAGGCATGGAACTTATCAAAGATCCAGGTCTTACCAGATACCAAGAAAGTTTTTTAAAAATGCACAAGGATAGCCTACATTAGTTTAGTTAAATATTTTTTTTTCTTGATTTTTTCTTGATTAAAAAAAATATTGTACCCCTTGGGTCTTAATCATGAGAAAAAGTGGGGCAATAATAATAGTAATAATAACAACAACAACAACAACAACAATAACAACCAGACATCACGAACTACAAACAGAGGCACAACTATGTGGCCCAAATAATTCATTGGAACTTATGTTGCAAATACCATCTGGTGGGATCACAAACCTGCAAAGGTAGTGGAAAATGAACATGTAAAAATACAGTGGGACTTTCGAATCCAGACTGACAAAGTTTTGGAACACAATACACCAGACATGGTGATTGTGGAAAAGAAAAAAGTTTGGATTATTGATGTTGCCATAGTAGATGACATTCAAATTGAAAAAACTCAGCCGTTATCAGGACCTCAAAATCGAACTGCAAAGGCTCTGGCATAAACCAGTACAGTTGGTCCCAGTGGTAATCGGCACACTGGGTGTCATGCCAAAAGATTCCAGCCAGCATTTGAGAACCATAAACATTAACAAAATCACGATCTGTCAATTGCAAAAGGCCACCTTACTTGGATCTGTGCACATCATTCGAAAATACATCACACAGTACTAAACTCTTGGGAAGTGTTTGACTTGTGATTTTGTGATATGAAATCCAGCATATATATATATATATATATATATATATATATTCATGCACTTCTATATCTTGTTTGCTGTGTCATACTGTGTTTTTGTGTCAGTATAATAATATAATAATATAATAATAATATAATATAATAATAATAATAGAAGCCATCTTAAAGATACTTGGGTCCTAGTTTTTACAGTGAGTAGAAAACAACAACGAGACAAAGGGATTGCTTTTTTAGTTTAAAAATAAAGTTCTTAGATATTTCAACTACGAGGGCAGCCAGTGGATCTGTTACCATGGAGATGCCATATCCACACTTATTTTTACAACCTCTCTTCTAATAGCTAGTGCAGATTGCATATGGGCTCACCTGGTGCCAAATTCATATAAGGAGTAATGGCTCACACCTGGATAGATCTAATATATAACAAAGAGCCACTGAATTAAGAGCAACAGTAATACCGAAAGTGGATTTGCTAGTTCAGTACTAATAGATTCATTAGCTGTCCCTGCCCAACTATAGAATTTAAATGTAGTTCAAGAGCAGCAGAGCATAAAATATTTTCTTCTTGGTAACCGACCACGTAAGTTCACCTGTCTTCATTGTGAGGCAACTCTGAAAGAGTCAGACACAAAAAACATATTGTTTTATAACTTGTATGCATAAGAACTATTAAATTCACAATTCTAAATATAATTACTTTTAGTAATCCTCATTCAAATCAATGGGACTTTCTGGGATTTACCATAGATAGAGCCCAAGACTGGCTACTAAGAGGGATTGAGCCCCTAAACCCTGGCTACTATCCAGGTGATCATCACCCCTGGTCTGTTTTTAGAAATTAGAGTTAAAAAATAAAGGAGGAACGATACCACCATCTGGACCTGGCAACAAAATTACATATTCTGCAACATTTCACAGACGAAAACTGAAATATTTGTAGTCAAGAAATGTCAGAGTATGGTCAAAATGGCAAAAGTTAATCATGAGGAATAACATATATGCCAATAGCAGCTATGATGGGTCACAGAACCTGTTACCACCACCAAAATTTGAGGCCATATAAAGAAAAAATCTGCTTGGTGCAAATGTTTCTTTTTTACTATGTGCTACCAAATCTTAGCCATAATCTGCTATCTGTAATTTAAACCATGGAATATTTTTTGCTTTAAATCCTTTGTTTCCTTTCAGTTGTGTATTTTTATTGTTGAGGAAATGCTTGGAATAGAAAACACAAACAGCCATTAGGGTCTTTCTGTTGCCAATACTTTTGTAGATATTATTGATGGGAAGTGGATGGAAATTGGCTTTTAATGTGTACGTATTATGGACCAGTAAACCAGGTCTTAAAATATACAGTATGTGGCTACTGGATGCCTTTAATTTGAACAGATGAAGCTGATTATACCACTAATTCATATAACCTCGTATTCCTTAAATCAAGGGTGCATAGCATACACTGACTGGCAGAAATTCCCCAGGCTTCACATAGGATTCCTTCCCAGAATTATCTAGAGAGTACTGGGATTTTTTTCCTGAATGTTTCTACATAAAGATAATGCATTCATATCTAAGCTATGATCCCTTCTCTAAGCTTTGCCATTTCCCCTTTACCTGGAAGAGGGATTGACTTTGAAGCGTTGTCCAGCTTCTTGGTTTTGTCGTCGAAGACACAGGTTTCTATTTATCTTAGTAAGATAATATCCGTCAAAGGACTGAAACTGTGCCTCTCCACTTGCTTCAAAATGCAGATAGAAAAGATGGCATTGGGCAGTGTTTGCCTTAAAAAAAAGGATTTAAATGGCTTTGTTTTGGTTAAATATTTACAGTAATTATATAGAAGAAAGAAAAATGAAAAGGCAGTGTTTTATTATTGTATACTATTAATAAGAGCTGCTCCATTATTAAAATAAAGTTGAATAGTTATTATTGGGAAACAATTTCAGGGGCAGTATGATACCTTTCAGGAAGGTTGATCCATGTGTGGGCAACTGTGGAAGGCTGATGGGCCACATGATCCACAAAGGACCTCATCAGACCAGTTGGGGGGGGCCGCGGAGGAATGCACATAGAACCATCCTTCTTGGTTCCCTACCATTTCCTTGTTTTCTGGGATGGCCTTCCCTCCCACATAGTTGTATGCCTTTTGCATAAGACTTTATTGTGTATGCTGCGATGTATTAATTACTTACATGGACACAAAAAATAGTAAAAAGTGAATTGTTATTTTTTACTGCTTTTCAGGCTGCATCTTCAAATCTACATTCCTCATTATATATTTACTATTTATATACATGATTTTGCTAAAATATGGTAATATACTTTACAGGTCTGGAATAAATATAAAATAAAATCAGTTTTCAAAAACAATATCCTGGTTAAAATACCCCTTTTCTCTTCTTCCAAGGCCAAATAAACTTTTATTGTCCAGAACCAAGGAGAAAGCAGACAAAGTTAAAGGGGGGAAACTACTTCTACAAAGGGCATCTGAAAGATAAGAAATTGGTGGGTGTTGTATTCCAAACTGGTCCCCAAGCGACTTTCCCTCTTTAGGAAACATCCATACTTGAATGCACTTGTTTTGCACTTCGGCAAAAACTCAGTTGGATAACAATACAAGGTCACAATGGGAATATACTGCAAGTCGCTTCTGAAATACCTCAACTTAAAGATACAGTGTATCCCAATATTAAACTTTTGGGAAGAAGTGTTTTAAAAAGCTTAATATATGGAAAAACAAAGCTATATATAGAATGTTAATGTACAAATAATTACTCACAGCATTTGACCCTGCAAGTTCTGATTTGATTGCAGCCTAAAAAAAAAAAAAAAGGGGGGGGGAAGAGAAGCAGAATCTTATCATTATGTAATGGTAACAGAAAGTAAGTAAGGGAAAGAATGGTTCACAAAACAAGTAAATCCATAGAAAGATTTGAGATCAGGTTTGCTTGGCATCTATTTATGATATATAAGCCTTGCACTTTTCCAGGTTTTTTAGCCAAATATAAATAGGTCATATACTGGCATGGCCTGATCAATTTTTGGTTGTAACTGTGCTGTATTGGTTTTAATTTGTAAGCTGCCCTGAGTCCTAATTTGGGAGAGGAGAACTGGCATATAAACCCCTATATGGCTTGATTCCAGGATTTTTATTGACGTGGCCCCTTCTACACAGACACTGTAATTCACCGAAAGCTGGTGCAGCAAAACAATCACCCCCAATGCCATCTCCAACCCGCATCTAGTTGGAAACTGCATGTTTTTAAAAAATCACCGGAAATCCCCGATAACGCTATAAAATGTTTTGACATTGATCATTGTAAAAATATATTGCTTGTATGATTTTTATGTATTTGCATATGCTTTTAATTGTGTTTTAAACTGTGTTTTACTGTGTTTTTTACTGTGTGGAAGTCGCCCCGAGTCGGATGGGAGTGGCAACGGACAAATCCAAATAAATAAATAAATAAAAACAGTGCAGTTCTGCAAAGTAGAAGGTGCATTCTGAGCGCTTGTCAGAACAAGGTTAAAGGTGCAGGAGTCACAGAGGTAATCAAGACAAACAAGTTGGAGAGAAGATACCCCCCCCCCAAAAAGAGCAGCATTCCCATGGGAACACTAAATTGCTCTCTGCTGCTTGACTCTCCTACAGACTAATGCTGTTTCCAACAAATGCATTTGCCAGAGGATCCAAGAAAAAATACTCCTGGGTTTAGAGCTGGTAAACTGGCTAGGATTTCTGGGAGTTGAAGTCCAAAACACCTGGAGGGCCGGTAATTGCCCACCGTTGGTTTAGACGCATCCATTGGAACTTTGTGGACTCTGTGAGAGCTTGTAGCCGGTTTCCAGGCTGCCTGTACAGGCATTCCAGAATGAACCAAATCTATTTTAATTGGAGTAAATGGCTATGTGGAAGGGCCATGTATTAGAGCTCATTAAAGTTCTAAGATCATTGGGATCTTCCCTCTATCCCATCACCATCTCAGGTCAAGAGAGAAGGCCCTCTTGGTGGCGTTGGAACCCCCTTCTTAAAGAGGTCAGGATGTCTCCAACTGTGTTCTCCTTCCATCAGGAAGTTATGACCTTTTTATGCTGACAGACTTTTGGAACACGGACTAAGGTGGACTTTTAATGCTGTTGTAAAATTTATATGTTATTTTAAAATTAATTTCAATGTTTTAACATTATGAATTGTTGATTACTTAAATACTTCATTTAACCTTTTGTATAGTTTTAATCTGTGGTGTTTTCAAATATGTTGTTAGCCACCATGAGTCTCATTACTGGGAGAAAAGTGAGATATAAACGAAGAATAATAATCAACAACAATAACAAGGAATTCTGCTATCAAGTGATTGCTTCTTTGCTTGTGTATTTTGTTAACAAAAATTGTTAGTGAACTTTGATATTACAGCCCCTCCATATCTGCAGTTTTGACTCTTGATTTGATTACTCATTGATTTGATTAAAATATTCTCTTTTGGAATCAAATTGACCCTATGATAACTTCCTCTAATCATGCTGGAGGACATAGAGGTTTTTCAGGACTTAGGTTCTTTCTAGCCACAGCCATTAAGTTTTCCCTGGCATATCATCATCAAGAGTAGATAATGGTTGCTGACCCTGGCTTGTGAACATCCTGCAGACCAACAATGTTCAGTATAGAGATAAAAGTACTGAATATTGAATGTCCTTTAACAAAAAAAAACACAACAGTAACTCAGTTTTATCTGAACTAAGCCCTAAGGATGTCATATCCCTAAGATGCTCAGTATCTTGGAGCATTATAACACACAATACTCCTTTCAGGCTTAAGAATACTAAATTGAATGCAGCTCAATAACAATGTATGTATTTAATAAAGCTCAGTGCAGTCTTCACCAATAGTGGGCCTTGTAGACTATTGGATTGTAAGGCCCAGTATGTCTAGCCAGCAGTTGGATGGCCCATCCTCACTAGGGATGGCCAGAATTGCTGTGCAATGCATATGATGGTACAAGGTTGAGGAAGACAGCCATAAGTTGCAAATAGTGGTGTGAATTCAGGTCTGGCATATAGCATGGCCTTGTCTTCACAACATTTTCGATTTGAAGAATGAGTTAACACATTCATGATCATCACATACCCTTTTCTCTTCAAAATTTTGCACATGAACTGCCTGCAAAAAGAACCATTCAAAATGTTAACATTCATGTTATCTTTCTGTTTGCTATAACTATTTGTTTAACTATGAGTATGAGTAATCCCTTGCCCAAAATACATAATTTTACAATGAGACAGAAGAGTTCTGTTGACAATATAGAGATGCACAATGCTGTTTAAAATGCACAATGTAGTTGTGGAATCAGCAGTCACTGGGGAGGAAATGGGGAATATAGAATGGTACTAAAGAAAAAGTGTGAATGTTCCCAGTGCCCCCTTTCCCAGTTCTAACATAAAACAGTACTATCTCTTAAATATGCTGTTTATTTATATGTGTATAAAACCACAAATAATTGAAAAATATGAGTATGCACTCATTATTTATGTTATATAATGATATCCACTGAGGTTTGGTTCTAGGGCACTTCCTATGGATATTAAAATTCAGAGATGCTCATCCCATTATGCAGAACAGTCTAGTAAAACAGTGTCTTTTGCTTTTCTATTTGGGGACTGGGGGAGGGGGGGGGATATTTTCAAGTCATGACTGATGGAATCTGTGAATACAGAATCTGTGGATATAGTGATACAGACTAAATATGATTAGGATCTAAATATACAGTAATCACTCTAGATCAGTGTTTCCCAACCAGTGTGCCGTGGCACACTAGTGTACCTTGAGCGATCATCAGATGTGCCGTGGGAAATTGGAACCTCCAATATCCTTTCTTCCCCCTCCTGCCGAACACTTTTTCTTCCCGAGTCTGAGTGGAGAAGAAAAAGTAAGTGTTTGGCAGGAGGGGGAAGAAAGGGTGCGAAGGGGAAGGGGGAGGAAGAGGTCTCTGTTGAAAGCTGGCATGGGCAAACTTGGACCTTCCAGGTGTTTTGGACTCCAACTCCCACCATTCCTAGCAGCCTCAGGCCCTTTTCCTTTTTCTCCCTCAGTCACTTAAGCAGGAAAGGGCCTCAGGCTGTTAGGAATGGTGGGAGTTGAAGTCCAAAGCACCCAGAGGGCTGAAGTTTTCCCATGCCTGTTTTAGGGACCTTAAAGTGGTGAGCCTCCTTCCAACATTGTGATTCTGGATAGAAAACAAACAACAACATAACATAACATTGTTTGAATCCACAGTACTCTCTGGTTGTAGGTGAACTACAACTTCCAAACTCAAGGTCAATTCCCAAGCAAACCCTTTCAGTACTTTCTGTTGGTAATGAGAGTTTAATATGCCAAGTTTGGTTCAATTCCATTGTTGCAAGAGTTCAGGATGCTCTTTGATTGTGTGTTAACTATAAATCCCAGAAACTGTAACTCCCAAATGTCAAGATCTATTTTCCCCAAACTCCATCTGTGTTCACATTTGGGCTTATTGAGTATTCATGCCAAGTTTGGTCCTAATCCAACATTGTTTGAGTCCACAGTGCTCTCTGGATATAGGTGAACTACAACTCCAAAACTCAAGGTCAATGCCCACCAAACTCTTATACCATTTTCTCTTGGTTATGGGAGTTCTGTGTCGGAAGTTTGTGTCTTTCTGCCATTCCTGCCAGGATATCTATGTTGAGTTCATCGAAACAGGCCCAGGTTTCACATTGAGTGTATAAATACATTTAAAAACATATTAACTATATGTATTACTGTGTTAGAGTGTTATTTTGTGTTATTTTGGTTGGTGGTGTGCCCCAGGATTTTGTAAATGTAAAAAGTGTGCCGTGGCTCAAAAAAGGTTGGGAAACACTGATCTACACCATAGAATGAATGCAGTTTGACGCCACTATCACTGCCATGGCTCAATGATATGGAATTGTGAAAGTTGTAGTTTTACAAGGCCTTTAGCCTTCTCTACCAAACAGTGCTGGTTCCTCACATTTCCCAGGATTCTGTAGCATCAAGTCATGGCAGTTAAAGTCAACCTGTTTACTGGGGAGTTGTCCTTCTCCTCTTAGGGCGCTTGTGCCCGCTTTGTGCTGGTCTGTGACCGTAATAAAGTTTTGATTGAAGTCAACCTGCATAAATTCTAAAGGGTAGATGCATCCTCAATTATTCTTTATCAGATATAAATACAGTTTTATTCACCTTCAACTCACTGGATTCTTTCGTCAACAACAACGTTTTATTGCATGACTTTTGGATTAAAGTCACTAGGTGTTTGCCTTCAGGTTTATCTAAAAAATAAGAAAAAAATCCTTGTTGTACAATTTAACAGATATAATATTTTTAATTACATAATGAGGAAGGTAGAATTTGAAATTACTTGGAAGCAAATTGGTTTTATACATTTGAATGGGAATTGTGTTGGCACACAAATCTGATGACATTTAACTTTCATCTTTGAAATATTCAACATTAAAAAGAATGAATCGACCATACATATTTCTTAGAAAAGCGATGAAGTACATGTGGTCTTACAAATACTAAAATACTGCAAGTTGTCTGCATTTGTTGTCATAAATCTCGCCCAATGGACCAAACTCCAATTGGTTCCAGTTCAGACACACAGAGTCAGAAAGCGCTTTATTGCTTCAGGTAACTAAGGAAGGGTACCAGGAGATTTTTCCCAAATCAGGCATCCTCAAGTTTACAAATACTGACATTTTATAGACATTTGGAAATAATATATATTGTTATGATTGGTACAAGTTACGATCCACAGTATTGGTGTAAAGTGTGTGGTGGGAAACTTGAAAAAGCCTTTCATTGGAAGAATCCTTGAGTCTGCCTTCTGTATCCACCCCTTTCTGCCTGTAGGAGCTTATTAACATAGGAAGTGGTTGTTTCATGGGACATAATTTTTGCTAATGGGCATCAGTGCTGGGAAAAGGGCCCGCTGGTGGTGCAGTAGGCTAAACCACTGAGCTGCTGAACATGCTGACAAAAAGGTTGGCAGTTCGAATCCGGGGAGCGAGGTGAGCTCCCGCTATTATGCCCAGATTCTGCCAACCTAGCAGTTCGAAAACATGCAAATGTGAGTAGATCAATAGGTACCGCTTCTGTGGGAAGGTAATGGTGCTCCATGCAGTCATGCTGGCCAGATGGCCTTGGAGGAGGCTACAGATAACAGCGGCTCTTTGGCTTAGAAATGGAGATGAGCACCACTTCTCAGATTTGCACACAACTAGATTTAGTGTCAGGCAGGCATGTAGCCTGGGGTGGGGGGCTTAGGGGGCTTCAGCCCCCCCCCCCATTCTCAGGGTGGTCTGCGAGAAGGCCTTACTGGCACATTATTTAAACTGTTATGTTTATTCATATCATGATCTGATCACCATGCTCATTATATCCCACATTCATGGGGTTATGGGATAACAATACAAAAGGTTTGGTAGGGTAGCCCTTCTTCCACCCAGTCTCAGCCCCGAACCAAACTCAGCCCCGAATCAAAATCCTGGCTACGGCCCTGATGTCAGGGGAAACCTTTAACTTTTATCAGTGCTGGGAAGGGGAAGACTTCTTGATTAAACAATGGATTGTAATCGACTTCCGGATCCGGTAAGGAAGGGAGAGGACGCGTTCTAGGAGGCTCTCCTGGGAACGAAGCTGCAAGCGGGTATCTGGGAGGTAAATTCCCCCCACTGAATTCGAGGTGAGAAGAATTCAAAAGGGCCAGGTTCTCCCCAAGTCCCCTTTATCCCACTTCGACCCTCCTCAAGAGGGTCGGGAGAGACGGAGGGGCAGAAGAGAGAACCGAAGGAGATACCCGCCAGCGTCTCAGCAACTCGGCTGAGTTACTCTCCGTTCACCGGGTTTGCACAAGGGCAGACCTAGCAAATTTAATTTGTTGTAAAGAGATAAACGGAAGGGCAGGACGGGACCGGAGTGGAGGAGGAGGAGTGGAGGAAGGGCCCAAGTTTTCTAAAAAAAAAAAGACCTACCGTCACTGGATAAATTGGAAGGTGGTTTACCTTTAAGTGACGGCGAGAGGGAGAGAAGCAAGTCGACAGAAGAGGAGGCAACGGAGGCGGAGCCAGCGACGTAGTGGTGACGTAGCGGTGACGTAGCGGGTGCATAGAGTTACTAAGAAGCCCGGATAGAACGCCTGAAAGGGCGGGGGAAGAACAGGAAGAAACACCCTCAAGAGGATCCCGGAAACGGGAAAAGAGAGCCGAGATAAGCTTATAGAGCTATGAACTGGGTGAACCCGTGAAATTACAGAGATCTCAAGGAGAAGAGCGGGGACAAAGGACGAAGAGCGAAGCGTCGAAGCGTGGGAGCGGCGGCTAAGTAGTCAAGGGGCCAAGTAGACAAGCTGACGAGGAAAAAGTGACAGGGAAGCTAAAGGACTCCCAAGGCTGAGTGGCTGAGTGGCTGAGAGGCAACACGGGGAAGGGTAAAGTCGGTGAAGGCTTGTGAAAACTGCGGAAAAGTGACGAACAAGGGGTATTAAGGAAATTGGGAAGGGATACAGATGGAACCGCAGTCGGAGTAAAGAGGAGCTGGAGGAAAGTGCAGAGAACCGAAACCCTTCATGCCCCCTCCAAGCCCCTCAAGCCTCTAATGCTCAGAA